>CAWUFW010004208.1:1290000-1600359 GCA_963921515.1 Calotriton arnoldi
CCGACCTGGCTGGGTTAAGAAGCAGGGACCGGGCCAGGGGGCGGGGTGGCTGGCTAACTCCGCTCCGCTGGCGGAGCGGAGTTCTCTGCCCACCCCTAGTTTAAATGACCATACTGAATTATCTCAGGAGCCATGCTGCCAAACTCAAGGATGACAGGCTAGGATGTAGTAGTTGGCCTTTGAACTTCGTCAGGAGGTCCGGTCTGCAAGGTAGCCTGAGATGTGGACGGATAGACCGGAGAAGGAGGTCCAGGAACCACAGTTGTCTCAGCCATTCTGGGGCAATGAGTATCATCTGGGCTGTTGTGGACGCCAGTTTCTGCAGGACTGACGGTATTAATGGTATTGGAGGAAAAGCGTAAAGAAATTTGTTCGACCAGTCGATCCGTAGGGCATTCCCCAGAGATTGTGGATGGTAAAATCTGGAGGCGAAGTCGTGGCATTTTTTCTTTTATCTTGTGGCGAACAGATCTATAGAAGGTGTGCCCGACAGACTGAAAATACTTTCCGCGACTTATTCGTTCAGAACCCACTCGTGGCTGTCGTTGAGAACCCTGCTGAGTGCGTCTGCTGGATGTTCTGGTCCCCTTGAAGGTGAGCCGCCACCAGTGTTAGATTCATGGCAAGGAGCCAATGCCAAATCGATTGGGCTTCTTGTGACAGAGGTCTGGACCTCGTTCCACCCTGCTTGTTCAGGTAGTACGTGGCGGTTGTATTGTCCGTTTGAACAAGCAGGTTGTTGGTCATGAATGATGGGTGAAAATCCTTGAGAGCCAGGTGTACTGCTCGAAGTTCTATAAGGTTGATGTGATACTTTTGTTCTCTGGGGGACCAAAGACCCTGTACTTTTAAGTGGTCCATATGTGCTCCCCAGCCGAGCAGTGAAGCATCTGTGACTACTGTCTGTGTCGGTGAAGGTGGGTGGAAGGGCATTCCGCACAGGAGATTCTTCCAGGAGCACCACCACTGAAGAGATTCCACTGCATGAGTTGATAATGTAATCTTGTCCTCCCAGTTCCCCAAAAATTGGTTCCACTGGTCCTCTAAACATTCCTGGAGAGGACGCATATGGAGGAGAGCGTTGGGAGTCCGGAATATGCAGGAGGCCTTCGAGCAGAGGAGAGCGTTGACTATGCGTACTGATGGACGGGTTATCCGCTGAAGTCTGTGACATTTTTGGAGAATGGATAACCGTCATTCCTCCGAAGGAAACACCTTTTCCTGTAGTGTGTCGATGGTAGCTCCTAAGTAATGTAGAGTCTCAACAGGCGTTGCCGTTGACTTTTGCATATCGACATGTAGACCCAAGCGATAAAGCAGATCGCACGTCCTTAGGAAATGTTCTTGGGCTTCCGAGAATGTGGCTGCTTTGATGAGCCAGTCGTCCAGGTAAGGATATACAAAGATTTTTTGTTTCCGAAGATGTGCTGCCACCACAGCCATGCATTTGAAGAACGTCCTGGGCGCCGACTTGAGGCCGAATGGGAGAACCGCATACTGGTAGTGATTGTGTCCCACGACAAACCTGAGTAACTTCCGATGAGACTTTGTTATTGGAATGTGAAAATAGGCGTCGTATAGGTCTATCGCACAGAGCCAGTCTCTCTTTTGAAGTTGTGGATAAATTTGATGTAAGGCCAACATTCTGAATTTTTCCTTTTTGATCCACTTGTTTGCGATGCGAAGGTCGAGAATCGGCCTGAACTCGAGTCTGCCTTTCTTCTGCACTAGAAAGTATCGCGAGTAGATACCTTGACCGCGTTGGTTCCGCGGGACAGGTTCGATCGCTTTTTTGCAGCACAGGAGGTTGACTTCTTCCTGTAAGAGCTTTAGGCGAGACGCAGATGCCTTCGGAGGGATAGGAGGTGGGGCAGTGAACCTGAGACGATAGCCATGTTTGACAATATTCAAGACCCAGGCGTCTGTTGTGATGCTTTTCCACTCTGCCAGATAATTTACAATGCTTCCCCCTACCGGAGTGGGTAACAGAAGAGGGGGAAGTGAGGATTCATGGTTTTGGTGCAGCGGTTTGTCGTCCTCCTTTAGTCGTTTGTTGGGAGTTACGACTTCTCTGCGGTTTGTGCTGTTGGTACGGCCGCTGGTATTGTTGTGATCTGTTTGATTGCCATTGAGGGGTTTGAACACACTGAGCGGAGAAACGTCGGTGGTAGGGGTGAAAAGAGCATTGCTGTTCTTTTGATTTCTCTAGCCCCACCGCTTTCAAGGTATCCATCTCTGTTTTCATACCTGACATCTCGTCGTCAGCGTGCAAACCGAAAAGAGTGGAGACAGAAAATGGTAAGTTTTGTAGGCGTAATTGTGCGTCTGGTTTCAGAGACGTTAAGCGCAGCCATTCGTGCCGAGGAAGGGATATTCCATGGCAGTAGCCATGAGCAGCCAGGAGCGAGGAGTCTGCAGCCGCGCTGATTATTTTATTGGAGACCATCGCACCCTCTTGCACTATTTCTAGGAAATTTTGCCTATGTTCTTTAGGGAGGTGGTCTGCGAAGTGCAAGATTGAGTCCCACAAGGAGCGATCATAACGTCCTAAGAGGGCCGTGGCACTGGCTGCTTTCATTGATGTAGCGGGCGTGTGGCAGATCTTGCGTTCTGATGAGTCCATCTTTTTGCTTTCCCTATTGGGGGGAAGATGACACCGATGGTGAAGTAGCGTGAGACTTTCGTGCAGCCAGAATTACCACCGAATCAGGAGGAGGATCAGACCTTAAGAACAGAGGATCCTGTTCCGGTGGGCGGTACTTCTTGATGAGTCTTGACGGTGCAGATTTTTCCGCTGCCGGCGTGAGGAACAACTCCATGGCTGGATCGAGCAGGCCTGGCACTAGAGGAAGTAGCGGTCTAGACGCCGTGCGTTGGAGTGTTTAAAAAATAACAGACGTTGATGGAGTAGGCGTCTCCATAGGAATGTTCAGTTTAGTAGCACCACGAACCAGGACCTCTTGAAAGGTATTAATGTCATCAATCGGAGAGGACCGAGGTTGAGGTGAATCGGACAATGTAGAAGAGTAGTCTCTAGTAGAGGAGGACGTGTCTCTATGGTGGTGACGGCGTGAACGTGATCTGGACCTGCAGTAAGAGTGGCGCCGTGAATGTCGTGATCTAGTGGAGGATCGTAAGTGCCCATGTCGAGATCGACGGCGCGATCTCGAACGTGATCTTCTAGGAGCCGGTGTGGTCCGAGGTGCCGCAGGAGCAAGAGGAACCGGTGCTGGTATTATTGGAGTCACCGGAAGCTAAGGTACTGGAAGCTGAGGCGGAGGAGGCAAAGCTGGAATAGGAGGCCCTGAAAGAACAGGTGCAGGTGATGCCGGGGTGATAGATTCAGGTATCTCCACCAATGAAGGAGATTTTGAGTGAGAGTCCGATGAGGAGTAGACTCCTTCTTTTAGATGTCTTTCCTCGCCTCGACGTCGATGATCCCTTCGACGTCTATCTTCGCCGTCGACTTTTTTTACGAAGATCTTCTCCTCGACGTCTAACGTCGACAACTCGATGAAGAGTGAGTTTTCGAAGTCGATCAATCACGGCGTCGGCGTTTAGCTGTCGACGTCGACCTTCTATCTCTCGGCGACGGAGTGTCAGAATCCCTTAACGTCGACACTTGTCTCGACTGCGGTCAACGGTGTGAAGTGGCTCTCGACGTCGTTCTAGTGGTCCTCGACGTTGAGCGTTGGCGTTTCTTCGACGTCGAGCCAGTCAATGACGGCGAACATGTAGGCGCCATACCTCCTTTCGACGTCGACCTCCGCGACGTCCTAGACTGTGTCCTCCTTGACGTCGATAAGGACCGTAAGCATTTTCTGGGTGATAAACGCCTCTCAGACCTCCCACGTCCACTGGTGGTTGAGGTAAGAGCTCTGGAGAGAGATTTTATTCCCCTTTGCTCAGAGGTCCCACTGGTTACCTGCTGTTTTCTTCTCTCTTCACTTCCCTGCAGGCGAATCTTCTCCCCGTCACGCAGGGTACGTCTGGAGAAGGTCTTGCAGATGTTACAGGAGCTAGGAAGATGAGAGGAAGGCAAACACAGAATACAGACTTCATGAGAATCTGTTTTAGCTTTTTTTCTGCCACACCTAGGGCATTTGTTGAAAAGAGATGGCATTATGAAAAGGAAAACTAACCACTAACCATAGCAGATGTAGAGGCTTTAATGCATCAAGTGAAGTCTGGCTCGCCCTGCGACTTGATTCCCGCGAGAGTAAGCAGTACCTTAATCCCTCAATTATCTCCATTGATTGAACACCTTCTTAATTTGTCAATAAAGGAAGGTTTTGTTCCACCGGAATGGAAAGCTGCGCAGATAATGCCGATTCGCAAAAACACTAAGGCCCCTCTGACTGATCTGACCAATCTTCGTCCCATTTTGCTCTTACCATTTCTGAGTAAACTAATAGAGAGACACGTCAACAAACATCTCTCAAACCATGTCGAACTTTCGGGCTGCCTAGACTCCTCTCAGTCACGCTTTAGGCCCAAATATAGCACCGAATCAGCCCTGCTAGTAGTCACGGACATCAGAATGACTCTAGACAAGGGCCATTCTATGATTCTGGTGCTATTGGACCTATCTGCCGCGTTCGACACGGTTTCCCATCAAATTTTGCTCACAAGGTTGAGAGAAATGGGACTAAGAGACTCCGCCTTTCAGTGGATGTCAAGCTTTCTATCTGGTAGATCTCAGACGGTTAACCTAGGCTCATATCGGTCGGCGCCCATGGAACTGTCCCAGGGAGTCCCACAGGGCTCTTGTTTGAGTCCTACTTTATTCAACATCTATGTGGCTCCCTTGGCCAATGTCCTAAGAAAATATGGGTTTATTCCAATATCATATGCCGACGATACACAGTTACTCTTTCCTTTCGATGAACTCACTCCCACTGTTCAAGAGACCTTTTCTTTGGGCATGAGTGCCATTTCCCAATGGATGAAAAATAATTTTCTCCAATGTAATGTTGGGAAAACTGAGCTATTACTTTTGGAGAGGCTCCTTATTATGGTCACCAAATTGGTGGCCTAATAATCTTGGAAAACCTCCCATTCCTAAAACTTCTGTTAAGAACTTAGGAGTCCGTTTAGATCGTGCCCTTACATTTAAGGAACATATTGGCCAGACCGTAGGCACATGTTTCCATACTTTGGGCCTACTTCGACGAGTTTTTCCTTTGCTCCCAGACTCTGTTCGAAGGACTCTGACTCAGGCACTCATATTGAGTCGCCTAGACTATTGTAACGGTCTGCTGCTCTCTGCCAATGAGACTTCTATTAATAAACTTGAGGTGGTTCAGAATACGACGGCACGACTGGTTCTGAACATGCCTCCCAGATCAGCCTCCCGCCCTCTTCTTTTAAAACTTCACTGGTTACCAATACGTCAACGGATACAATTTAAAGTCTGTTGTACTATCCATAAGGCATTGTTTAATCTTGGCCCTAGTTATTTATCAGAAAAGTTCACTTTCTATCATCCCCCAAGATCTCTACGATCTAGCACTAAACATCTGCTGAAGGTCCCCCGAATCAGGAGAGCAAGATTAGGAGGAAAAGCTCTCTCTCATCTTGGTCCGAAATACTGGAATGAACTTCCCCTACATTTAAGAGAATGTTCGAACCATCTTCACTTTAGAAAGTTACTTAAAACCATTCTGTTTTGCTTTTAAGTTTGACAGTACTGTATTTGAATCTGTTCCGTGTCCAAAGCGCAGAGATACTCCTTGGAGTCGATTCTGGCGCTATACAAAACCAAATACAAATACATAAGGCCTTTTTCCTCAGATCAAAACACTTTGCTTCACAGAGAAGGACAAAAGACGCTGAGTGAAGTAAAAAGCAATGAAAATTGAAGAGTTAAATTGAAGAAAAAACCTAAAAAGGTCGAGTTCAATGCTCCAAGGGTCCTGTCAGAAGGAGCCGGAAAAAAGAACTGAGGTAACTGCCTCTGGCTGAGCATGATGGGATATTGGTGGTCTCTCTGCTCTTAAAGGCACGGTTTTCTTTTTCTATACTTATAATGGCAGCCTATGGGCTACAGGGTCAGGCACTTCTTCATATCTTTCTATTCATAGCAAAAGGCTTTGCGAAGGTTCTTTGCGAAGGCTCTTTTTCTGTGCTATTACAAAAAGATATTTTCTGACGTCTGTGGCCTTTTCCTAGGCTGCATTATGACATTCTTAAGTGACTTTTTCAAAGCCTTCCCGAAGAAAGGCAAACTTCATCACTTAAGAACATATTTGGATAAAGTGCTCCGGAGTCCCCGCACATGGGCGGGACTATTCATCGCTAATTACTATACATGGAAATCCCCTACGAGAGAACTTATTTACTTTTGCATGTTTTTCAAAACTGCACCACACTTTCAAGTGCTTTATAAATTCAATACGATGAAATGAAAATAATGCTTCATAAACGTTTACTGAAACCTGAAAAGCTAAATAAACAATTTCTTAAATAAGAAGAGTTCTGAGAAATGTGGCAGTACATTTTCGTCTCTTGTATCTACCGTAATCCAATGTGGACTTGACTTATTAGTAAATTTATTTGACAATTTATTCAGCAAGGAATTCATCTAAAACAGTTGGATTAGAAGCTGTAATCAGTTTACGAGCAATGCAGCACTGCCTGTCCATTCTATCCTGAGATGACCCTGGAATGTAATGCTAAGTGTCCTTCCCATAAGATGTATAAAACCTCTCCATTTCAAATGAGTGCAGGGGAGGAATATATAAAAATAAGTTTAATAGTGAGCACTATGAAACCCTTCAAAGAGTGAGGTCAGCTTAAACCTCACTGTAAATTTGTGCTGAGGATTAAGTATATACATGGTGAAATTCAAAAAGTCTTAACAGAGGTGATGGCCAAAAGAGAAACTGTTTTCCAAGAAATCAACTGGTGCCATCACCAGCACACAAATATAAAGGAAAATGTCATGAGATGGCCTTAAAATAAGAGTTATTTTGGCATATGGCAGAGGAATTACTGTAAAAATGACTCCGCACAGCACAAAGGATGCATTAAGTTACAATACCGAAGAGTGTAGCAAGGCACTTGATGTAAAGCCCTTGTAATTGATCCCTTGAAGAAAAAGATGTATCCATCTTTTGGAATGAGCAGCATTAGTGTATGTTTTTGGCAGTGAAAATGATCTCAACTTCAACTGCAGTGTCTCAAATAAGCCTTTCAGAAGGCAGGTGGCAGATGTAAGCTACCAAGACTGAGGCAAAATTCTTTCTGTTGACAGTGAAAAATTTCTTACAAATGGAGATAAGAGGACAAGGGGGGCAATCTGACAGCAAACATATTTCTCAGAGACCTTAATCAGGAACATCCATGAAGTGAGATATAGAGAATTTATTGTTTTAGATACTAACAGGAAAATCTCCATAGGGTACACCCAAAGCAAGAAGGCTACTTCCAAGTTTAGTTCTTACTCATGAGATTTCTAATTCATCCTACCTAGAGTTCCCACTAGTCATACTCTATGCCAAATCATTTAATTGTACGCAACGTATACAGAGATTTTGCTAAAGCAGTGAACAATGCAGATGATGGTAGTACAAAAAAAGTCAATAATTACATTTTGCTAAAATTACATCACTCCAAGTTAAAGCCTGGAGACAGAAGTAAAATGTTCCTTAAGAGAGAAGTGAAAATGTCAATGGGTTTTGTGGTCTATCGGATTGATTCAACGTAATCACTGTTGCAAATTTAGAGATAGAATAGTTTAATTTTTGTTGTGCCATACGAGCATTACATAGTAATGTCGGATTTTGATTTCAGAGTTTTTATCCAGAATTAGCGGTGCAGCAATGGTATTCTTGAAAATATGGTGAAAAACAATTAAGAAACTAAATGTGGGACTAAACAAGGTTGTAGCTCTGCGAGGCCTAACAAGTTCTTGTTCCACTTTGACTCATAATGGGCAAAACGGGGAGAACCTTTCCCTGCTGTCTTTTAATAACGAGCACATCCCATGCTTGGAAATAAATGCTGCCTGAAGGGTGTAGACAATAGGAATGTTGATTTATCCTTTATTTGCGGGTAATCCAAGCAGCTTCATGCAATTTTTGGCTTTTTGGTTGCCCAAGTCAGATGTAAGAGCATGAATCTTTTTGAAAAAATACACACATTCTTAGCGGAATCATTTAACAGGTAGCTAATTATAGGAGTCAATCATTTCCGTAGATTGAGTCCTCCCCGGTCAAGTGATGCATTTGAAAGATTATTTTTTAGTTAGTCAATTTTTGTTATGGTATCATCTTCATTTATCTCCCTGGTTTCTTCCAGGGTTGGTGCAAACCTTACTCACTGGTACATAATGGCCTTAGATTGTGATTTCAGACCTATATTGTGAAATCAAATCGAGAGTTCAAGTAGAGTTGAGTGATAAGACTTATGTCATAGATTTAAACTGTATCTGGAGACTTTTGATGTAAATTTCAATTTAATTCCATGCCGCTGGCAATGCAGAGCAAAATTCAAAGATTAAAGTAAGGATATCATCCAGAAAACTCATAACTTTAAATTCATTAACATCCATTATGATTCCCCTCTTGGGTGGGTCATCCCAGGCTGAAACAGGTTTGAGCACCAACTCAAACATTAAACGGGAGACTGGATATCACGGTCTCATACCTTGGCATAATGCGATGACTCACTTTTAATCGTAAAGCATATTTTATGATACTTCCATGATATGCCCTTTATTAGATTTGGCCTCAATCGGTATTCAAGCAATATCCAGCTTAGAAAAGACTTAACGGTCGTGCCCTTGTTCAATGAGATTTAGCCCCACTCTCTTCAATATATACGTTGCCCCCTTGGCAGCCATAATAAGAAACGAATAGTTTCTTACCTGTCGGTGTAGTTTTGCAGCTTGAAGACTTTCTGGATTCACTATGCTGTGCATTATTCCGCCATCTCGTGGTTGGGTCCGGATTCGTAGTCTTTTCTTTGTTTTTGTGTTTTTTTTTTGTTTTTTTTGTTGTTGGCCCAGGTGGGCGGCGACGCCCCACCATTTGGTGTCTTCAGTGACGTCGTCGCGCTTCCGGCGGACGCTCCCACACTTGGTAGCCATCTTCGGATTCTTTTTTTCTTTTCCTCTTACAGTTTTCTGTTGTCCATGTCTTTCACTTTTTATCCTTCAATTTTTCTTTGATCACTCTAAACCCTGTATGTAGTCTAGTTGTACCCTTAACCTCCTATGTTATCTTCCTGGCGGAGGCGGGTGGGATCGCTAGTGAATCCAGAAAGTCTTCAAGCTGCAAAACTACACCGACAGGTAAGAAACTATTCGTTTTGCAGCGTGAATCTTTCTGGATTCACTATGCTGTGCATAGACTTAGTAGCGGTTTTGTTATTGCGGTGGTTGGGTGGAAGATGAGCATTGGTTGCTGAAAATGTGCTGTAAGACCTTCTGTCCTACTTGTGCCTCTTTGTTCATCTGGATATCAACACAGTAGTGTTTGGTGAACGTGTGCACGGAAGACCATGTTGCCGCTTGGCAAATGTCTTGTATAGGTGTGTTCGCTAGGAACGCAACCGTTGCTCCCTTCTTCCTTGTTGAGTGAGCCTGGGCGGCTCCTTGTAATTCTTGTCCTGCCTGCTTGTGGCAGAGTTGTATTGCTTGTGCAATCCATCGTGCTATGGTATTTTTTGTTACTGGTCGTCCCAAGAAACTGCTTGCGAAGGAAACGAAGAGTTGTTTTGTTTTCCTGCATTCCTTCGTCCTTTCTATGTAGTGCATCACTGCCCTTCTGGCGTCCAGCGTGTGTAGCGCCTTTTCTGAGGGCTTTGAAGGTTTCTGGAAGAAACTTGGTATCTGTATTGTTTGATTGATATGGAACCGCGACACCACCTTTGGCAGGAAGTGTGGGTCCGTCCTCATGACAATTCTGTCCTTGTGTATTTGCAAGTAGGGCTCTTGTAGTGTCAGAGCCTGTAGTTCACTGACTCTTCGTAGTGACGTGATAGCCACTAAGAATGCCGTTTTTAGTGTGAGCATGTGCAGTGTGATCTTGTGTATGGGTTCAAATGGTGATTTCATCAACTGTGTTAGTACAGTGTTGAGGTTCCAGCTTGGGGCTGGCATCCTTTAGGGGGCTATTCTTTAGCCCCTTCCAGGAATCTTTTGACCACTTGGGAGGTGAAGAAGCTTTTCCCCGCTTCTCCCCTGGTGTAGGCCACTATGGCTGCTAAGTGAACCCTTAGTGACGAGTAACTGAGCCCGCTTTGTAGTAGGTGCGTTAAGTATTGTAGTACTGTTGATTCCTTTGTGACTTTTCGTTGCAGTCCCTCTGTAATGCACCATTGCGAGAACCTTTTCCACTTTGCAATGTAGCATTTTCTTGTAGTGGGTCTCCTTGCTTCTCTGAGTACTGCCATGGTGCTTGGAGGTAGCTTGAGGTGTGCAAATTCTAGGTCCTCCGGAGCCATGCTGCTAGGCTGAGGCTGTCTGGTTCTGGGTGGAGCACTTTTCCGTCTTGCATTGTGAGGAGGTCTTTCCTTCTGCTGAACCTGTGTGCTGGTTCCTGCGCCATTTCCATTATCTGTGAGAACCATGATTGTCTGGCCCACTGAGGTGCCACCAGTATGAGTGTCATGCTGCTGCTCCTGCATTTGCTGAGTACCTTGTGTAACAGTGGTATCGGGGGAAAAGCGTATGCAAATTCGTTCGACCAACTTATCCATAGCGCATTCCCTAGGGACCTTTGGTCCGGTTGTCTGGATGCGTAATGTTGGCATTTTGCATTCTGGAGTGTGCAAACAGGTCTATCCGTGGTGTTCCCCACTTTTGGAACAGCCGCTGCACCTCCTGCTGGTTGAGTTCCCATTCGTGGGATGCAGACGTCTGCCTGCTGAGTCGGTCTGCTTCTACATTGTCTATTCCTGGAAGGTGTATTGCCAGCAGGTCTATCCTTAGAGGGATGGCCCATCTCCAGATCTCTTGTGCCAGGCTTGATAGCGGTGCTGACTGTGTTCCACCTTGTTTGTTGATGTAGAACATGGTTGTTGTGTTGTCTGTTTGTATCAGCACTCGCTGCCCGTAAAGCTGCTTTTGAAAGGCTTTTAAGGCTAGGAACACAGTTTTTAGTTCTATGAAGTTGATGTGTTTCACTGCATCTTGTTGTGACCACAGCCCCCTGACGCGGAGTCTGTCCATGTGCGCGCCCCAGCCCTGCTGTGAGGAGTCTGTTGTGATGGTCACTGTTGGAGTTGGCTGTGTGAATGGCTTCCCCTGTAATATGTTCTCTTCCTTCCACCACGCTATTTCTTGCTGCACTGCGTACGTGACAACCACTAGATCTTCCCAACTCCCTGTCGCTTGTGACCACTGCTGCTGTATCCATTCTTGGAACGGTCTCATGTGCAGTCTGATATGTGGGACAAGGTGAATGCATGATGCCATCATTCCCATTAGTCTGCTCACCGTCCTCACTGTCAGAACTTGCCCCTTGCGGTAATGACGTGTTTCCCTCAGGAGCATTATATAGTTCTCTTGTCGCTGGGGAACACCTTGGACTGTGTGCTGTCTATTTGTGCCCCTAAGAATATTTTGATCTGCTGAGGTTCTGTTGACGATTTCTCCCAATGTATTGAGAAACCTAGTGTGGACAGTGTTTGTATGACTTGTTTGATGTGATCCTTGAAGAGTCTGTATGATCCTGCTTTCACAAGCCAGTCGTCGAGGTAGGGGTATACATGTATGCTCTTTCTCCGAAGGTGCGCTGCAGCTGCTGCTAGGCATTTTGTGAACACCCTTGGTGCGGACTTTAGTCCGAAGGCCAGCACTGTGAACTGGTAGTGGTCGTGGCCTATCACGAATCTTAATAGAAGTTTGTGTTTGTGGTTGACGGGTATGTGCAGGTATGCATCTTTCAAGTCTAAGGTGGCCATGTAATCCCCTTCTTGGATTTGGGGTATTACTTCCTGAAGTGAAGTCATTTTGAATTTTTAAGTTTTTACGAACTTGTTCAGGAATCTGAGGTCCAGTATTGGTCTTAGTGTTTCGTCTACCTTTGGCACAAGGAAGTACGTTGAGTATACTCCCTTGTTCCTTTCGTTTATTGGAACTAGTTCTATTGCTCTTTTTTGTAGCAGCTCCTCTGCTTCTAGACGGAGGAGGGCGAGTTCCCTTGCGGGCATTGTCCGGTGTCTTGGTTTTTTCCCCGGCGGGTGTTTTTGGAGGTCTATGCAGTACCCGTGCTGTATGGTGTTTAGTATCCACTTGTCCGTGGTAATTTCCCTCCATTGTGTGAGGAATTTTCCTATTCTTCCTCCCACCGGTGTTGTATGCTCGGTGGTTATTTGTTGTCTGTGTGTGTTCCTTATTTGGTCCTTTTGTGGACTTCTCCTCCCCCTTGGTGTTAACTGGGGAGGGTCTGGTTTGTGTCTGGAGTCCCTTTGAGGTGGGCTGCTGGCCCCCTCTTCGGGCCTGTCCCCGTCCGTACCCGCGCCCTCGAAAGGACCGTCCTCTGGGTTGGTACTGCCAATTCTGCTGCTGTTGTCCCTGCAGGTTTTGGCCCTGGTTGTTCCCCTGGTATCCTTGCTGGGGGGATTGGTGTGAAGTGGTGGGTGCATTGCCCCCTCTACCACTGGGTCGCCTTGAGGGGTTTCCTCTTCTCATTCCCCTGAACTGCAGCGCTCCCATGGACCTTGCAGTTTCGTTGTCCGTCTTCAGTTGAGTTAACTTGTTGTCGACTGTTGCTCCAAACAGTTTCTCACCGTCGAAAGGTGTGTTGATGTTGCTCTGTACTTCTGGCTTGAAGCCGGAGATCCTGAGCCATGCGTGTCTCCTCTCAGTTACCCCTATCATCATTTGCCTGCTGGAGTTCTCTGCTGCGTCCAAGGCTGACTTTAGGCAAGTGTTAGCGATGGCCTTGCCTTCCTCCGCTAGGTAATTAGCCCTTTGTTGGTGTTCTTCTGGCAGGTGTTTAATGAGCTGACTCATTTCTGCCCAGTGCTGGTATGCATGCCTGCTGATGAGGGTGTTGGAGTTGGCGATGCGCCAGTGTATGGCTGCGTTCCTCTCCACTTTTCGTCCTGTGAGGTCCATTCGCTTGCTCTCCTTGTCTGGAGGTGGGCCTGTGTTGGTGGGCACACCGGCCCTTTTTCTGGCCGTTGCAGCGATAATGGAGTCTGCTGGTACTGACCCTTGGATGTACGCCGGGTCTTTTTGTGGAATGTTTAGATTTCTTCTCGCTTCTAGGTGTAACCGCCTTGCAGACTGCCGGTTCCCTGAAGGCCTCCCTTCCCTGGTCGAGGACGCCAGGCAACATGGGTAGGAATTGGCTCCTTGTCTGTTGAGGGAGCAGGGTTTCGAAGAGGAAACCTGCCTTTGTTTTTTCCTCCTGCATTTCGACCCCATATGTCTTTGCAGCCTTCTGGACGACCTCATTGTAGACTCCGATGTCGTCTGGCGGCGAAGGCCTCGAGGGATAAGAGTCTACCCCTTCTTCTGGTGACTCTGCGTCGAGGTCTTGCCAGTCTATGTCTTGTACCTCCGAGGACGCCGAGTCCCGGTAAGACTGCATCTCTTCTTCGCCTTCGGCTCAAGTAGTAGTCTTCTTCGTCCTGGTCTTCGAGTGGTTCGGGTGTTCTCGGGGCTCGATGTATTCGGCTTCGAACTCCTCGAGTGCCTCGTGGGCTGGCTTCGATGGGATAGCGTATTGATTCATCTTCTCGTCGAAGTCTTTTTTCCGTTGCAGGATGCTCGCCATCTCTGCCTGGAGCCTCCTCTTCTTTTTCGCCATCTCGTGGGCCTTTTCGGCGTCGAGTGGTGCAGCGCTTCTCTTTGCGGTCGCGGTCGTCGAAACAGACGCCGGGCCTGCCTTTCTCGGTGCCGAGGCTTCCTTTTCGGAGGTGACCTTCGACGCCTTTGTTTTTTCGGAGGCTTTCGCCGATTGTGAGTCCTTGTCAAAGGATCCGCTCGGTTGCTTGTCCTTGGATGCGGTTGCTTTCGCCGAGGGTTTCGGCGGCAACGCTCCCTTTGAGGACTTTGCTACACTTCTAAGAGTGTCGCTAGGTGTTCTGGCTTCACTCTTTCGAGCGTCGCTTTGGTGTTTTGGGGTCGACGACTCCCTTACCTCCTTCGACGTTTTCTTATGGACCTAGACGACAGCGCAGTCCTCTGGTCCCTCTGCGATGTTGTCTTCCTCTCCGCTCGAGAGGCCCAGGTCTCGGAGCGATGGTGCTGGTCCCTGGCCCTGCATGTTGTAGTTCGCCCTTCTCTGTCTCTCTCTCACCCGGAGGGTCTTCGGGGTGAACGCCGAGCACGCGTTGTAGTCTTCGCTGATGTGGTCGAGCGGCAAGCAGAGGTTGCAGACTGGGTGCTGGTCTTTTTGGGCGTACTTGTGGTGGCAGTTTTTGCAAAACTTGAACGGAGTCTTGTCCATAACCGCGCTCAGGGAGCCCCCTGTGAGCGCATTCTCTGTAGGCGTCGAGATTTCGGTCGTGGACCTTCTACCTCGTCGTCCTTCTTGTTGTCTCCGGTACTTGTGTCGTCGTCCGGTGTCTCAGGAATCCATCCTCTGTGGTGATATTTCGACTTTGAGATTCTTCGTCCAAAATTTCTGGAACTTCTCGGCAACGATCCAGACCCCACGGCGGAAAAAAGAATCTGAAGATGGCTACCAAGGGTGGGAGCTTCCGCCGGAAGCGCGACGACGTCACCGAAGACACCAAATGGTGGGCGTCGCCGCCCACCTGGGCCAACAAAAAAAAAAAAAAGAAAAAGACTACGAATCCGGAGCCAACCACGAGATGGCGGAATAATGCACAGCATAGTGAATCCAGAAAGATTCACGCTGCAAAAGTGTGGGTTCTTACCAGTCTCCTACGCAGATGACACCCAAATAGTGGTGTCAGTTTCAAACAATCTGGAGGATACAGCCGACCGATTCAGCAACTGCATGAGACAGGTTAAAGATTGGATGCAGCTTAACTGCCTCAAATTGAATAGTGATAAAACCGAAGTCATGCTGCTCGGGGCAGACACGAATTTTTGGTCGCCTAAATGGTGGCCGGATAGCTTAGGCGATTTCCCCTCCCCAGTGGACAAAGTCAGAAATCTGGGAGTTATACTGGATAATAAACTGTCTTTTAACGCCCAGATAAATAAACTGACTTCCTCTGTGTGGTTCATTTTAAAAATGATTAGAAGACTACTGCCTTTCATTCCCCAAGAATCATGCAAAACACTAGTAACGGCGCTGGTTTTGTCCAGATTGGACTATGGCAATGCCTTGTATGCTGGGATACAAATCCAACACCTGACAAAACTCCAGCGTTTACAGAATGCAGCAGCAAGGCTGGTGCTGGACATCCCTAGATCAGAACCAGTTGCCCACAGACTAAGAGCTCTCCACTGGTTACCAATGGAGAAAAGAATAAGATTTAAGACAGCCTGCTTGGCCTACAAGGCCCTTCATGGTATAGGGCCACAATATTTAAAAACACATCTGAAATGGTATGAGCCATGCAGGAACCTGAGGTCTGGGCAGGCAAAATTGATACAGGTCCCAAGATTTAAGCAGGTCAGGTGGGAGGGGGGGTCGGGGGGGGGAGAGAAGCTTCTTGGTGCAGACGGCCAAGACCTGGAACCTGCTCCCCATCACAATAAAAAATAGCCCCTCGCTCCTATCATTCAGGAAAGCTGTAAAAACCTGGCTTTTTTACCTCTTAGTTAGAGCTCTTTATCACCTGCAGTCTCTTGCTTCATCGACTTAGCGCCAAGACGCCCTTGGGCATTCGCGCGCTTTACAAATTTTCAAATCAAATTAGGTACAATTGAGATTTATCTGTGAAATCGGTCTGCGATTAGTCGGGTGTGCAAGTTCCTTATCTTCTTTACGAATAATTACAAAAGCTCCTTGAGTGACTGTTCCACTGACACCTTACAATTCTGTTAAAAGACTGAATAATTTTAGCTATTTTGGTGTCAAATCCTGTTGTAACGTTTCATTGAATTAATTGTGTTTTGAAGCCTAATGGGCTCTGTGGCTTTTTGTGCAGGATGGGATTTAATCACACCTTAATTATTTACTGTGAAATATCCTAATCAGTCATGTTATCATTTCACCATCTCCAAAACAAATATAGTCTAAAGAATATGGATTTCATTTATTTTCTAAAGGCTAATAAGTAGTTCATGAATGAAAGCAGGGAAGTTACAAAGCTCTCCTCAATTGCAAAAGGGTAAATAAAATGAAATATGGCTCGGCTAGTTTGTGCAGTGCCAGCCACCAACAAAGAAGTAAACTGTGGTTAAACTGTTTTACATTAAGAGGCAGCTCTACGTAAGACAATGATTTTGCACTTCAATGTACACTGTAATAACAGCATGTTAGCCTACTTACAATGTGTTTCGACCAGGGTCTTGGTCGAGTAATTGGTTCATCATCTATGAGATATGTGTGTGTGTATATATATATATATATATATATATATATATATATATATATATATATATATATATATATATATATATATATATATATATATATATATATATATATATATATATATATAAGCAATTCGCCGAAACGCGTCGGTCCGAGATTGTGGATTTAAGGGACTGTGCATTTTGCCATGTAAAAGCAAAATAAATATGAACTTTTTGAAAAAACTCACCTTGGAATAGTGGAGTTGCAGTTTGTTGACCGGGTGCCGCCGGAATGGGTGTTCGGGAGGAAGAACGCCAAAGGGAGATAGAGATATATATAGATCTCTAGAGATATATATATATATATATATATATATTCATTGCAGTGATGAAGCCTGCGTTCGGGTGAAACGCGTCGCCAAAATAAATCTCTTTGGATTACAGCTGTGGAGTGCGAGGCTTTCCTGTGAGTTTGACCGATAACTCTGTGGGCTTTATTTTGCAAACAGATATATATATACACATCACCACCACACGTCTGCCTCGCAGTATGGACAGACTCCAGCACGCTCGAGTTCGCTTTTCAAATGCCGTTTATTGACACAGCCAACGGTGACGCGTTTCAACAGCCGTGGCTGCCTTTGTCAAACCAGTTGAAGTTGCCATCTTTTTTAACTTTATATATACATGTTCCTGGGTCTTCCACAGGTAACTTAAAGTGATAGTGCATAGAAAATATAACTGTGTGCAAATATTTAAAGTGACATGTGCATGACGCCGTTTACTAAATTACCACCTTCCATACATTCCGGAATAAAGTGCTTAGAACAATGTCATTGAGGGTTTTGTATATAACAATTGACTCACATTCTAACCAGGGGATGGAAATGCTTCTCTGTGCATCATATAGCTCTCTTACTATATCTAATTTAGGGCAAGTGCCCAATACACCCTCTGGTTTCTGAACATGTGTTCCTTTATAATCATTCAAATGCATAACACGCCTATGGCATGTGCCCCTTTAATTGCATTATAATCTCCAATTTTTTACAAGATACTTATCTCTTAACAATGCTATAAATCAAAGCCACTATCTCGGCGAAAAAATCAAATTATATACAACTACCCAAATTCTTAATGCAACCCTGTGAAACATTCATGAACAGTGAATTAAAAATGAATTAACAAAGTTTGTCTGGAGCTGGGAAACAGTTCTACAACTATAGCCATAGTCATAATCTCATTTCAAATAAATCTCATTCTGTTATTCAAAAAGTTTAAGAGGCTCTAAGCATTAATACTTAAAACTGAAAATTGGGAATTTCACAACAGAAGCACACCCATTCCTGATTTTACAAATGGACATGTAAATCCTCTTCAGTATTGAGGCCCTGTGGAATTTTCGTATTGAATCTTAAGATGTAACGTGATTCAAGCTGTTGTAAACATTTCTTTCTGTTGCCACCTCTAGATCTTGCTAACACTTGATCTATCACAAAATACTCCAAATTGCTGACATCACTGTTGTGAACCTGTTCAAAATGTCTAGCAACAGGATACGTCTGATCCTTATGCTTGATGGCACGGATGTGTTGTAGGATGCGCTGATGTACTTTGAGGATAGTGCTCCCTATGTAAAATTTCTGACAACTACACCTCAAAATATAAACAGCATAGTCACTCCTACATGTCAATGGTTTAAGTATCTGCCACTTTGTGTCTGTAAAAGGCAGAGGCACCTCAGTCGTGTTCACACCAAAGTTGCAGGCTTTGCACTTGTGACAGCGCCGGAATCCCTTACTGCTACTTAACCAACTCTGTTGTTGCTTTAATCCGGGGGTGTTATTGACCAGATCATACCTCATAGACCTGGCATTCCGGAATGTCAGTAGAGGTCTTTTTTGGATTCTGGGGCCTAATGTCTGATCACTACAGATTAGATGCCAATGCTTTTGGAAAATGGCACAGATTTCCCGATGCTGATTGCTAAAGCCCGTGATGAACCTTATGGGTTGACCTAATTCATCGTGTTTGTGCTTTTGGGTGTCCTCTGTAAGGAAAATGCTACCTACCAGTATGCATCTGTTCTTGGCATGTAGAGCTGTAGAGTTGTATACTTTAGCATAGATCGCCATCTGGTGTTGGGCTCGGATGTTTGCACTTTGTTTTTGTCGAAGAAGTCTTTGTAGTCACGGGATAGGTGACTCCTCCTTATGATGATAGTGCGCATGGGCATCGACTCCATCTTCAGATTGTTTTTCGCCATGAAGGGTGATGGAGTTAGTAAGCGTTAGAAAGGGATGTCCATGTGATGTATCTAAATAAGATAATACTGCAACAGATAAAGGTACCCGGGGAGTTGGGTGGGCGAATACAACTCTACATGCCAAGAACCAATCAATCAATCAATCAGGGGTTTGTTAAAGCAAGACTACTCACCCGTAAGGGTCTCAAGGCGCTAGGGTGGGGGGGCGGGGTGCAGGTTCCATTCCATCAAGGAGGGGGTCTGTCGAAGAGCCAGGTTTTGAAGTTTCTTACGAAGATGGGGAGCGATGTTGTCTGTCTGAGGTGGAGCGGAAGGGCGTTCCATGCTTTGGCCGCGAGGAAGGAGAAGGAGCGGCCTCCCGATCTGGTCTTACTGGTGCGGGGGACCACGGCGTAGGAGAACAGATGCATACTGGTAAGTAGCATTTTCCGTTCGAGGCATATGAGCTGTAGATTGTATACTTTAGCATAGACTATAAAGCAGTTTTTCCTCCCTAGTGGTGGCAACCTGTATCCGTTGCAGTAGTTTGAAAAAGTGTTCTTAATACAGTCTGGCCCACAGTAGCCTGTTGCTTTGCTTGCACATCTACACAATAGTGTTTAGTGAAAGTATGTGGTGTAGACCAAGTTGCTGCTTTGCAGATGCCATCTAGGGGAATGTTTCCCAAAAATGCCATAGAAGCCCCTAGTTTGCGTGTGGAATGAGCTCTAGGGGGAATAGTTAATGTGAGTTTAGCTTTGAGATAGCATATTTGGATGCATTTAACAATCCACCTTGCAATTCCTGTTTTTGAAATGGGATTGCCTTTGTGAGGTGGGGAGAAGGCTACAAAAAGTTGTTTTGTTTTCCTAAAACTTTTAGGTCTTTCGATGTAGTAGAGTATCGCTCTTTTAACGTCTAGCATGTGGAGAGCGCGTTCTGCCACCGAGTCTGGTTGAGGGAAAAAAACTGGAAGTTCAACCGACTGGTTAAGGTGAAAGGTAGATACCACTTTGGGCAGAGATTTTGGATTAGGCCTAAGAACCACTTTACTATGGTGTATTTGTAGAAATGGTTCTTGTATGGTTAATGCCTAGAGTTCACTAACTCTCCTAAGTGATGTGATGGCTACCAGGGAGGCTACTTTCCAAGTAAGGAACTGTATTTCGCATTTGTGCAGAGGTTCAAATGGGGGACCCATGAGCAGCGGCGGCTGGTGACATTCGAAAGTGGTAGGGCGTAAAACAATAGCCATACTGCAATGTTGCGAGTGTAGCCAGCGAGCCCGAACAACCTACGTGGGGTTTGGGGGGATTCTTCCCATGAGAAAATTTTGAAAAAAGAGTGGGCAAATGGTGCATTTTCAAGCAAATTTGAGATAGCAGGAAGGTTAATAAAGCAATTGTGAATCTGTTCTAACAAAGACAGTGAATGGCAAAACTGTCAGTCTAATCGGATGCATATCAGATGCCGGCCTACCACATGCTCTGTCCATCTGTGCCACTGTGTGCTATTCTTTCACAAGTGATGGTTTGTACTAAACTGAGCTGGAGACCCTAGGCCTTAATGCACCACACAGATCACGAGGAAGCGGCCTCGTACCTCCCCAACCTGCTGATGCCATGCCGTAGACCAGATGCCAAAGGTTGGCCTCCTAAAACAGAGACATCCACCGGACAAGACGCAAACTGTTTGTGGGCAGAAAGCCATGGTACCAGGCCTCGCACTTTGGAACATGCTTCCTCTGCCCCTTCACTTAGAAGCAAACTATGAGAATCAGGAAAAATATGGAAATGCACCTGTTCGTAGGGACTTCTGGAGTGCACCAAAGCCGAATGTTCACCAAAAGGCGGTCTTTTCACATAACATGCAGGTTTCGGACATTTGTTGATCTCACATAGAGTCCTAACTAAACTTTCCTTCGCCGCACCCATGCAAAGCACTGCAAAGTAGCCTCTGTGCAACAGAAAGTTCTGCATATATATATAATAAATATAGGTATAGTGCCATAAACAAGGAGTGAGTCTGCAGGTTTTAACTGCTCCATGTGATGAAGCTTCTGTAGAAATATGTATAGACTCATATTTAAATAAAGGAATTAATTCATGCACACTAAAACAAAGGAACAGACAAATCTAGATAACCACATTCACAACTCATTGAGACATAAAACGCACAAGGCAAAGACTGCGTAAACACGCACACAAACTGGCCATGAAGAGCTCCTTCATTAAAACCATATTAACTGTGAGATAGCACTACTCGACAAACAGATACCTGCCTTGGCTCTTGTCGTTGAGAAATCACAGAATGTGTAGAGAGGCTCGCCACTGATGACAGTGCAGCAACACCAAACAAACGTCAAGAAATGCACTATGCAAGCATACACGAACATATAGTTCTTACATAACCGGATCTGTTGAAGTCATACATGCACCGAGATGAAAATCGAAGCTCTACGAACAAAAACAAATGTACACTCAGGACCTCATTGCAAGTAGGCACAAAAAGTCTACGCGACACAAGTCATATGAATTATAAAGTCCAGAAATGAAATGTAGAGCAGAAAAGCATGGAAAATGGAAGACGACACCTACATGCATAAAACGTTAAATGTCCACGTGGCGCAACTCAAATAAATTAAAAATTACCTAAAAGAATAAAGAACAGTCAAACATGGGAAATGGGAGATGTATGAAAAGGGGACCACGTCTTATTTTTAAAACAGTTATACCCGGGGTTCTCTGAAAATAATAATTAACGTAATGTCTCGCAGGCATGAAATGTTATTTTTACAGATAAGGGATACCCCACAGAAGCACATTTAGATCATCACTGTCTGAAAGACGGAATCGCATCACAGAGCCTTTACATAGCAGTTTTCCTGCCAAGGAAAGCAAACGTAAAAGACTCTTGTACACCAGATATCCGTGCTGAGGATGCCCTGTCAAACACTCTCATAAACCGAGAATCTCTCCCAAAGCTAGAAGAGCACCCATAAATCAGGGACTGCGGTAAAGAATGCAAACACAGCACATTCCCATAAAGCAGGAATGTCCCCCAAAGATGCTAACAGGAGCGCTCATAAACCAGGGTGACTGATTGCAAATACAAAACTCTGTCCAGCCGCGGCCGGCATGCTCGCGGGAGAGAGGGGTGGGGGGCGGGTGCCGGGTGGGGAATAAAAATAAAACTTTACCTACCTTACTCCCGGGTACCGCGCCGCCTCCGCTCCTGGATGGTGTGTAATGCTGCAGCAGGGTCCGCATGTTCCTACAGGAAGCACCGAAGCAGCCAGCAGGCCAGGCAGCCTCCCTCCCATACCCTAGCCAATCACAACACTGCAATGGCAGCGTTGTGATTGGTGAGGCGCAGTGGAGAGCGCCCCAGCCGGGCCATTTTCTCTATATAGGCTGCATGCAGCAGCCTACATAGAGAAAAAGGGAGAGTGCGCATGACTGAGTTGGTCGGCCCTGGGGCCGACCAAACAGTCTGTACCCACAACAGTGGGCAAAGCCACTCCCCCCTGCCCTCGAGCAGGACCGCCGACCCGCCCGCCCCCAACCAGGCACTCCAGGCACTTCTGCTTTCTTGCAGTGCGAGAAGCAGAAACATAAAATGGTAGTTTTACCATTTTATGTTTCTGCCTTGTCGCACTGCGAGAAAGCAGTGGGGCGACGCCCCTATGGAGGAGCCGCCACTGACCAGGAGTGATGAGGACTATATTGAGATTCCATACAGGAGAAGGTGGAACTCTAGGTGGAATTATTCTTTTAAGTCCTTCCATAAACGATTTAATAGCGGGTACTCGAAACAACGACAAATGTTGTGTGTTTTGGAGGTAAGCAGCAATTGCAGCAAGATGTAGCCTTATAGATGTAAATGCTAGGTTACATTGTTGTAGATGCAAAAGTTAACAGATAATATTTTGGATGGAAGCATCTAGCGGATCGATTTTGTTATTTGTACAATAAATGACAAATCGCTTCCACTTTGCTGCATAGCATGCTCTAGTAGTAGGACGTCTAGACTCTTTAATGATGTTCATGCAGTCTGGCGGGAGATTAAGGTGCCAAACTCTAGGACTTCAGGAGCCAGATTGCAAGATTGAGTTGATTGTGATCTGGATGCCTTATCACTCCATGGTTCTGAGTGAGGAACTTGGGGGAGAGGTGGAGCTTTTGATGAGGCACTACTGAAAGTTCCAACAGGGCTGTGAACAATGGTTGGCGTGCCCATGTTGGAGCAACTAGGATCATTGTGAGGGAGTATTGTTTGAGCTTCCGAACCAGTAACGGAATGAGCGTGAGAGGCGGAAAAGCGTATGCAAATCTGCCTGACCAGTTCATCCATAGCGCATTGCCTTTGGACAATGGGTGTGGATATGTGGAGGCGAAGCGTGGGCATTTTGCGTTTTGGTATGTGGCGAACAGATCTATGTCTGGATGACCCCACACGAGAAAGAATGGAAGAAGAACTTGATGATGAAGTTCCCATTCGTGGATCTGCTGTGTTTGACGACTGAGCAGATCCGCGATCTGATTGTGTACTCCTGGTAGCTGTTCTGCGAGGAGGTAAATGTTTTGAGGAATGGCCCATCTCCATATGCTTTGCGCTAGTTGTGAAAGCTGAAGAGAGTGTGTCCCCCCCCCTGTTTTTGTATGCAATACATTGCTGTAATGTTGTCTGTACGGATCAAGGCAGCTTTGTCTACTAGCAATAGTTGAAAAGACTTTAGTGCTAGAAAGATTGCCAGTAACTCCAGGTGATTTATGTGGAGTTGTTTTTGTTGATGGGTCCATATACCTTGAACGGTTTGGTTTTGGAGATGAGCTCCCCAGCCGGTGAGCGATGCGTCTGTGGTTAGCACTATCTGTGGAACCGGGTCGAGGAACAGCCGCCCTTTGGAAAGGTTTTGTGTGTTCCACCACTGCAGAGCGTGATGCGTGCGGCTGTCTACCAACACCAGATCTGTTAACGGACCTTGAGCTTGGTTCCACTGATGTGCTAAACATTCTTGTAAGGGACGCATCTGAAGTCTTGCATAAGGAACGATGAGGATGCAAGAGGCCATCATCCCCATTAGCTGCATGAACACTCGAGCTGGAAGGGAGTGTTGCGGTTGAAATCTTGATATGAGAGCTTGCATGTTGGCTATCCTGACTGGATTGGGGTATGCAAGGGCTTTTGAGGCATCTATTGTGGCACCTCGATATTGAAGTAGGTGGGACGGTTGAAGGTGTGACTTGGGTAGGTTTATTGTGAATCCCAAGTTGTGGAGCAGCTGGATTGTTTTGTGTGTATTGTGCACACAGTATGTGTGTGAGTTGGCTTTTATGAGCCAGTCGTCGAGATAAGGAAATATAATATGTGTATTTGTAAAGCGCACGTTCACCCCAGCAACGGGGCATCTTGGCGCTGAATAACAGATGTTTATTGTTATCCGACAATGTGTTGTCTGCGCAAATGAGCTGCGACTACTGCCAGACATTTTGTGAAGACTCGGGGTGCTGTAGTCACTCCGAATGGGAGGACTTTGAATTGATAGTGCTGTCCGTCCACTACAAACCGTAGATATTTTCTGTGAGCGGGGTGAATGGGAATATGAAAGTAGGTGTCCTTGAGGTCTAGAGTGGCAAGGAAATCGCCTTGTTGGAGCAGTGGGAGAACCTGTTGGAGAGTGATCATGTGGAAGTGGTCCGACTGTATGTAGAGATTTAACGGTCGGAGGTCTAGTATTGGTCTGAGAGTACCGTCTTTCTTTGGGATTAGAAAGTAAAGGGAGTAAACCCCTGTTCCTTGATGAGGTAAGGGAACTGGTTCTATTGCGTGTTTTTGTAATAAGGAGAGAACCTCCTGTTTTAACAGTGCCAGGTGTTCTGTGGACATTGGACGTTGTTTGGGGGGTATGAATGGGGGAGTTGAAGTGAGTTCTAGGCAGTAACCATACTGGATAATTTGTCTTACCCACTGGTCTGTGGTGATTGAATTCCAGACAGGTAGGAACTGTGATAGTCTTCCCCCGACTGGAGTGGAATGGTCGGAGGGAAGTGGAGGGAAGTCACTGTTTTGTAGTAGGAGAGGTGCGGGTGTTATTACCGCGGCCTCTACCCTTGTTGTTGTTGCCTCGATAACCTCCTCTGAAATAGCCTCTGTTAGGAGAGGTTTGAGTAGTGGTTTTGTAGGAGGATGAGGTGTTGTCTGTCCCAATGTTTTTAGAGGAGCCCCTATAAAAGGAGCGACGAAAAGAACCTCTACCAGTTGTTGCCTGTAGGGCTTTCATGGACTTAGCAGTTTGAGTCCTTCTTCATTTTTTCTAAAAGATGTGTCCACAGTGGGTCCAAATAAGTGTTCTTGATCAAAAGGTTGATTAAGAATTGTGGACTGCACATCCTGTTTAAACCCAGATATGCGTAGCCATGCGTGTCTGCGTAGTAAGACGCTTGTGTTAACTGCACGAGACGCTGTGTCTGCTGCATCAAGAGCACACTTTATAGAAGTGATTGTGATTAATTTTCCCTCTTGTATGAGGTCATTAGCCTTAGCCTTATACTTATCGGGAAGATGTTGTATTAGTTTTTCAAGCTCATCGTAATGAGCCCGGTCATACCTGCCAGTAAAGCTTGGGTATTGGCAATGCGCCAGTGATTTGCTGCTTGTGAGGCAATGCGTTTGCCAGATGCGTCTAGTAATTTAGACTCCTTATCTGGAGGTGGGGCATCCCCTGATGTTTGGGAATTTGCGTGCTTACGTGCATTTGACACCACCAATGAATCTAGAGGGAGCTGTGCTTTAATATAAGCTGGATTGTTGGGAGCTGGCTTATATTTTTTCTCGATCCTGGGGTTGAGAACTCTAGCTTTGACGGGATCTTTAAAAACGTCAGGTGCATGTTTGATGATATCCTTTAACATAGGTAGAATGCTTGTTGATTTTTGTGACTGTGTGAAAGTCTCTAACAAAAAATCTTCTTCCTGTGGGTCTGAGTGTAACTCTACCCCATGATATTGTGCAGCTCTGTTTATGAGCTGTGCAAAACATATGTTGTCGTCTGGGGGGGGATGGCCTAGATGGGTAGGAGTCTGGATCAGGGAGATCGGGGACATCTGGTGGATTATCATAATCCTCCCAAGGATCAGGTGGTGGGAGAGTAGTGTCATCATTATCCGCTTGTGGGTTTTCATCCCATCTCCCGCCCCCAAGGTGATCATGATCTTCATCTTGTGGTGTGGGTGAATATGGAAGCACTGGAGAGTGTGCTGGAGAAAGTGGTGTTGTGGGGATATTTAGAGGAGAAAAGGGTCTGACTGGAGAAGTTCCCATGTCTCTCTTCTTTAAGGGTACTTTGGGTTCATCTGGGGAGTCCAAAGGTCTCTTTTTGGATAGAATTGTCTTGATATGACCAGTGTTAGGGTCAATGTGCAGAGTTTTTTTGTTTAGGATCCACTGGATCTGGTTGAAATAGGTTTTCTAATCCAGTATCCTTGTTTGGCACCGATGATTTTGGTTGTTTTGGCCTGGATTCTGAAGCTTTAGGAGGGATTTTAGTGTCCTTTTGCTTTGGAGGAGTGTGGAATCCTAGGATTTTTTCGGCTCCGAGGATTTGTGGTCTGGTTTCGGCTCCGAGGGTTTATCGTGATGGTGTTTCGGTGCCGAATGTTTGGGTTTAGGTACTGGGGATTGTAGTTCGGTACCGATGCGTGGCTGGCTCGGTCCCGAGTCGCCTGAAGGCTTGTCTTTGGACTTCGGAGCCGAGCCCGAAGGCGGGGCGTGAGAAGTTCTGTCACGGTGTCGACCTGAGCAGGAAGGCGAAGGTGTTACTGGAGCCTTATGTTTTTGAGAAGAGGTAGGGGTGTCGATGTCGGTACTCACGGTTCGTTGACCTGGAGTAACCGTCTGATCTTTGGCCTCTGATTCGTCGGCCTCGGAGACGCTGATGTCTTCATTGTCCGGTTCTTGTTCCTCGGGAGCATCGGGGCCTGCATCGAAGATGTCGTCCGGCACTGAGGTAGTGGATCAAGACATTACATGGCGTTGAGCCCGGCGATCACTTATGGTTTTCTTCGATCGGAATGAAACACAGGCCGGGCAATCTTTGTCCTCGTGTTCTGGAGAGAGGCAAAGGTTACAGACCTCGTGGAGATCAGCGTGTGGGAATTTGGCACCACACAGAGGGCATTTTTTTAATGGAGTTCTTTCCATTAGCTGTAGGGCCTGGTGGCACGGATAGGCCCACAGGCCCGTGTCGACGACCGGAATCGAGGGTGTTGAGATTTTGTGTTGGATCCGCGTCGAGGAGCGCGATCGAAAACAATACCGTCGAGCGGTGAAGGATTGCGCGTCGAAGGGAAATCGAATACGATACCGACCCGGAGCGCAGCCGTTTACATCCGAACCCGATGGCGGAAAAAAACAATCTGAAGATGGAGTCGATGCCCATGCGCACTATCATCAAAAGGAGGAGTCACATATCCCGTGACTACAAAGACTTCTTCGACAAAAACAAAGTGCAAACATCCGAGCCCAACACCAGATGGCGATCTATGCTAAAGTATACAATCTACAGCTCATATGCCTCGAACATATAAGTTTCTCTCTCGGGTTGCTGTTGGCTCTGACCCTTGCTGAATGTAACGTGGCCTTGCTGTATCCTTCTCAAAAACCTATCAGTTAACTCTGTTTGCGCTACTGCAAGCTGTTCATCCTCACTGCAGTTTATCCACATACGGAGATTCTCTGCATATGGTATGCTGTTCTTAAGCTTCTTAGGATGGAAACTCCGGGCATGTAGCACCGTGTTTCCAGCCGTGCTTTTCCTAAAGGTCTTAGTTTGCAGAGTTTCATCCTTTACATAAATGGTCAGGTCGAGGAACTCTACCTCACTTTCACTAATGTGTAAGGTAAATTGTAAGTTAAGCTCGTTATCATTCAGTCTTTCCACAAATCTCGTAGCTGATACTGTGTCGCCACGCCATACGACAAATAAATCATCTATATAACGTGACCACAAAATAACATTGTCAGACAGCTCAATAGAGAATTCCTTCGCGAGCACCTGCTCCTCTCACCAGCCCATATGCAGATTCGCATAGCTGGGGGCGAAGCAGGTGCCCATGGCTGTGCCCCTCATCTGTTGGTACAAGTCTGGTCCAAACATAAAAATGTTGTTACATAAACACCATTTAAGCATTCCCATCAACATCTGTGTGTGCTTATATAGTGTGATAGGTCGAGAGGTCAGGAAGTGTTGTACTGCCCTCAATCCATCTTGATGTGAGATACTCGAATAGAGAGATGTCACATCAAGCGTGATCATAATGTAATCCCTTTTCCATCCCACATTGTAAATCTTTCTCAAAAAGTCTCCAGTATCTATAGTATATGATGGCAATTCTTTGACTGGGACCTGCAAGAAATAGTCTAAATATTTTGCCATATTCTCGAAGAGACTGCCTATGGCCGAGATGATGGGTCGGCCTGGTGGCACATTGATGTCTTTATGTACCTTGTGGAGAGGTGTGGTGCAGCGGCCAGGGCAGCTGACTCCTGAGCACAGGGTTCACGGTTCGATCCCCGGCTCCGGTGGCAGCTCAGCACCATGTGACTCTGGGCAATAGCTCACTTAATTTCCACTCCGGCCCCCAGCGCCTTGAGACCCGTAAGGGTGAGTAGCTGCGCTATATAAAAACGGACTTACATTTTTTTTTTTTTTTTTACCTTCGGTATCAGGTAGAGAACAGGTGTTACTGGATTCTCTACCTTAATAAACTTAAATTCTGCCTGAGAGATAAGTCCCACTGCTCTTTATTGGCTCAAATCCGCATAGAATCTAGTGGTCATCTCCTGTAGGGTATTTCTGTCTACTTCTGTCTATATCCGTCTACTTTAGCATAATACAAATGGTCACCAAGCTGGCGTAAGGCCTCTTCCTGGTACATAGATAGTGGCCACATATATATATATATATATATATATACATATGTACATATATACATATATACACACAGACACACCCCCCCCCGCATGAATTCTGGGACATGTAGGCCGAATTGAAATAAATGACTCCATAATGGTGTCATAATCTCTTGGGCAATTCAGTCTAAATGACAGTACTCCCATCACATAATGTTTAAATACAGAGGACAGACATGCATAATCACCACTCAATTCCTACTTGCATTATGAAAGTTTCTTTGTGAATCATGTCTCTATTTTGTACCTTTTGGTACAATTGTTGGGCTTTTAACCTCTCTCTAGTAGGCTATAAATAGATGGTTTCTAGCATCATATACTGATCTTTTAGGTAATGTTATATCCCAGCTATCTAAAGAAAAAAATACCTACCCAAACTCGTCTATCTATGCTTTAGAACAAATAGCCTACCTCCGTAGATGAAACAAGAAGTTGGACATCTCTGTCACTTAAATGGGACAAAATCTGGCTATTTCTCTCCTTAATTGTCCGGTCTCCTACAAATTAATAAAAAAGGACTGAAGGATAAGCTCTTATGGCAGTATATATATTTATAGGTGCAAAATAGTAAAATCCACTTGCAACGAAGTGGAGAACGATATACTCAGAAATTTGAATAACAAGGTAGAAGTGAATAAAACAGTGGTTGGTCTGAAAGTGTTAACTCTTGAAATGTAAGTTAAAGAATGGACAATTAGTGCTTGTAGATTTGATACTTGCAGTGGACTTACAAATGATCCGAAGAAACTAGAAATGAGCACACAAACTTTTCTTGCATGCATAGTAGGCATGGCTTACCTACTTGAGAAAATGTGGCAATATTACTTTACGGAAGAAATGTCTTAGTAATAGCCACATACTCCGACTGAATGGGCAGGATGAATATCTAATTTCTATCTGGCCTCCTTCATAGCTAACGTTGATATAGACAATATGTTGAAATAAACTTTAGACGGAGACAGGTACATTGCTGAATCGAACTGACAGCGTTACTCAGCCTTCTATTCCTCCTGTGTCTTTATTTAGCTGTGTTCATCTCCTCGTTACGTACATTCATTTATCCTCTATCTTTCACTTCTTTCCTTGCTGTACTTAGTTTTCCTTTCCTGCATATACCTATACGGAAGAACCGAGTGATTCTTCCAAGAACAATTAAACAAGCTGGTCCAGCAATGTAGAAGTTGTGTTGCAATTTTCAATACAATGGCACTGCAGCTGCTTCTGTAGATAGATATTCTTAACTTTATTTTACATCATGTATTACAGAGAACTGCTAATATTGTTATACATATTTGATTTATTACACAAAGTAAGTTCTTATGTGTATTTATTATCCTATTCTTTTCACGCTCGTTAAAAGATTTGAAATAAAAAGAAGGAAGACAGAGTACAACGTAGAGGAGAGGAAAAAAAAATATATATATATATATATATATATATATATATATGTATATATATGTATATATATGTATATATATGTATATATATGTATATATATATGTATATATATATATATATATGTATATATATATATATATATATATATATATATATATATATATATATATATATATATATATATATATATAGTATATATATATATATGTATATATATATATATATATATATATATATATATATATATATATATATATATATATATATATATGTATGTATATATATATATATATATATGTATGTATATATATATATATATATATATATATATATATATATATATATATATATATATATATATATATATATATATATATATATATATATATATATATATATATATATATATATATATATATATATATATATATATATATATATATATATATATATATATATATGCAAAAGGAAAAAATAACCAGATGTGGAACAGAGTACAAGGAGCACAAAAATAGACCAGAGTTGTGAAGAACAGTTTACAAGAGGCACCGATGGATAAGGGAGGGAAGATGGGGAGAAGCAAGGTCATGAATACACTAGTGACCAGTTCACAGGAAGCAAGAGACGGATAGAGGAGCAGAAGACAAACTGAAACGGATGAAGACATTGATCAGGAAGACTAAGTAAGAGAAAGTTAACAGTCTAGCTGGGAAGAGACATGGTTAAGAGTCCGAATTCTGTCTCCACGAAAGCGGAGCAACAGACAGGTCTTCGGGACGCTGTACAATTGATACTGACAACTGAATGAATGAATGAATGAATATTAGCCTTATAAAGCGCAAACTTTGCCCAAAGGCGTCTTGGCGCTGCGGAAAGGGGCCAGCAGATGATAATGCGTAAGGCTCACAGTGATGAATGGGTGAAGAGCCAAGTCTTCAGGGCCTTACGGAAGAAAGAGAGAGACTTCAGTCCAGAGATTGAGGGAAGGGAATTCCAGAGTTTGGCCGCAGCAAAGGAAAAGGCTCTACCCCCCATCTTACTCTCTTAAACATCGGAACTACCAGCAGATTTTTACTGGCAGATCTTAAATGCTTGGTGAATGACCGGAGAGTATTGACAGAAGAACTAAAGTAAAGGATCGAAGAGCACATCTAGGTTGTGTGCAGAGGGATGAAGATGGAACAGAGTAACAGGCCAAAAATAAAAGTTTGGACAAAGACAGGGATGGGGTGAGGACACAGAAACGGAGGGTGCTACAGTGTCCCAACTGAAGATTTAGCAAATTTCTGTAAAGTTGTGTCTGCGAAAACTACCAACATATTGCTGTACATTGGTGGTAACAGAGCCACTAGGACCAAACTCATAATTTTCAGTTTATGGTAAGTAAAATATAAATCCATTATATCCTATGGAATTTATATTTCGGTGTCACGGTTGTGAGGGAGTAACCCGTCAGCCAAGATCTAAATCAGGCCCTTAGTCTGATCTGCAGTGTTCCCAGGCGGCGGTCTCCCAAGCAGGGGAATGCCGCAATACCCTCATACGGTTTCAAGAGCTCATCTGGGTGCTTTCATACTAGACTGGCACGTTTGATCGCACAGAATATTATGTTCCTGAAAAGCAATTGGAAACCCCGTAAAAGGGGCCGCAGCGGTCGCCCAATTTGAGAGACACAATCTTGGAAAGGGTAGCGCAAGACATCTTTCTAATTTTACTATCCATGACTCACTCACTGCTCCAATTTATAACGAGTGCAACCTGAACGCTTCGTTTAGGCGAAATATAACAGATTGAGGGCCATTTGCAGCACATGACTGCCACCTAGCGGAATTAGCTGGAAAATCAATCCCATTTATACATTTTTTGCCATTAGAAAACCTCGGGTTTCTTTCACCCATAAGATACTGATCGGTCGAGACATTTTTCGCAGCAAAATCGCCTAGAAGTGTTTTACAGTGTTAGTAGCACCTTATGGTTTGACAGAATAAGATTTTGCAGGGAAGTCTGACGGACCTTACCAATAAGACTACCGTACGACTGATGAACGTTTAAAACCAGGACCTTCCTTCGATGTATTCTGTTCAGACGAAGACGCCTCTTTATTAGCGCGACTCGTGCGGCCGTGCACAGTTGTGAAAAAACCGAGCTAGCGGCCCGAAGCTGAAAGACACAACCGGGGCAGAGGAGCTTTCACCATCACCAGCTCGGTGGTGGATGCGAGTCGGAAGCGGCAGATTCCGGATCCGGCAGCACTTCTTGAGCCGGTACCAGGATCTCGCCCCTGTCCGTCCGGTGCGCTCATGAGCTCGGCCTGGGCCCATTCCGCGGGCTGCGCCGTCAGGACAGTCGCCTGAAAGAGGCTTGAGAGTTTTTTCCTTTTCTTTATTTTTCACTGCGACCCCTGCTAACGGCTCTCACTTCGTTAACAATGTAATTCCTTTTATCCTAGTAGTGCCCAGGCCGGAAGCATTTCAAGGTTAAAAGAAAGGCAGCTGGTGCATAAACCGGGCTGCCACACACAGATGGCCAGAATCAAAAACACCCCATATACTATTAACGCCTAAAGTTGCTGGGGAATAAGTGGTGGTTTAAAGTGTTTTTCTAGGTAAGAGTTGGATTTATGCTAGAAATGCAGAGCTATGGTTGCAACTTTCAAACCTGCAGGTACCACAAGCATTATTTCTGCGACAACAGCATGAACTCAAGGAGCTATCTCACATAAAATATAAATATGTACCTCCACTTAGAGATTATGCTCTGCAGGAGGCACATTAACCCTCTCAGTTATTAGATGATAACTTAAACGTGTGAAGTGAATGTGCGCCAGATCACTCCAGCAAATGCATTAACTGCCAGAGTAATCCTACCAGTATTACAACCTGAAGCTTTCGACTGCACCGAGATCACTGCCGTAAGTGCCTAAACCCAAAAGCAAGCTTAAAGTGCAGCCGTTTTGTGGCCGATGAAGTAAATCAGAACAGCGTTACTGTCACATTTTCCTTGTTCCCAATTTCTTTGGGGGCAAAGTGTTTCAAAAACTGCAAAAGCGATCATTGGCTCCGGCTCTTCGGCCACCGCCCCCAATGTGCGACGTCCCAGAGTGAACTGTTCCATTTCCAGCACTGGTTGTGCTGGTACTACTGGTAGAATACGCATGGCAGGGTCTGATCGCACAGGGTTGAGATAAACACGGAGGTGGAGCTATACTAGTCTGGCATGACTATAGTGTACATAGGGTGCGTGCGCCGTGAACAAAGATGGGGCTCCTTGATCTACATCACAAATGGCTGATTGAAATGTCTATGAGGTTTCTTTTTCTTGCAGCTACAAACGCCGGGTAGTTTCCAAGCGACCAGGAAGAAACAACAACTGAAAAAAGTTGCTTATAAGAATGAGTGTGTTTTTGCAAGGATGAACGGGGGACACCAGTACATAATAACAACATCCGTTTCGGGATCTGTCTGGTCCTGAAGAAAGCCGGATGATCCGTTGAAAAAGCTGGCTGAAACAGGTCGAATTGTATGTGGGGGGAAATAATACTCTCCAAAGGGCCTTAGAGGCTCTTTAAACTATAGTGCAGGACCCAAACATTGAAATAAAAGCTCCCCTCCCCAACCACAAAGGGTAACTGCTGAGCTCATCACGGGGTATTAGACAACTGGAGGAGGGCTGTGCGGCGAGAGTCCTTTTAAAAATGGGTATCTGCCCCAGTGCTTAATTTGTGCCGGAGCTTTCCGGTGCTTAGCACCGGCACATATTACTTAGGGCCGGGTCTATGAAATACCTGCCAATTCATATGATGGTTGTCTCTCATTTTAGTCCTTCATAATCGTGACAACAAACCCCCTGATGTTTCTCACCTGTGCGTAAACTTTTAAAAATTCGATGCTGCGCCGAGGCTGCCCTCTTTATCATGAGGCACAGACACTGACACACACCACCAGAAACTGCGTGGGTCCCTGCCTCAGGCAGCGTAACAGCCTGGTGACAGGTCCAGCAAACATAGTAGTGCAGCGCTAGTACGTTACAAATGACCACTCACGCTTGCAAAACAAAATTAGCCCGTCCCTCGTTGGCGTTGAATCGTCAAGTCAGGTGTCCTGACTTGGACCAATGCAGACTGTGTCTACACTTTTCCCCGCCCCAGCATACTGCGCTGCCGCAGCTCAGTTGATCAAAGCAAGCAGTGGTACGGACTCGGGACTCTTGAAGCTGCAGCAGGCCTCACGCTTCGGATTAATTAAAGGCAATGTTATGCCAGTAAGTATTGATTTTGTAACACACTGCTAATAGTGTAAAGTAATGGAGCGTAAAATGTACCATGACTATTTTTTGTGAGATCACACGGTGGCAACGTGGGTAATGCTCACTGAATAAAACTCGTTAAAATGTTGTGTTTTGAGTGTGATTCCCAAAGAGCCCGTCATATGCCATTAATGTCTCCCTCTCCCTTGATCAGAGCGCTGACATGCTGAAGGGAATAACACAGCGTGGCCCCACCATGAATGCTATCTTTGCTGTCATATTGAGAAACTGCAATCCTTTTTGGAAAAAAGAAAGCAAACCTAATTTCCCAGATATTGCTCTGCACTTCAACCTCCAAGAAAATATCACATGCGGATCACCTCTCATCTTAGAACTGCATCGTTTGGGCAATTTTCCGCACAAATGGGTGACATTCTCATTTGTGTGGGAAAAAGCAGTGACAGGGTGCGCGCCCGCCGCGCCGCAAACTTTTTAAAATTCGATGCCTCACCACAGCTTCCTGCCTTATCATGAGGCACACACACAAACTGCCTGTAACCAACCTGCCCCACGTCTTGGCTTCGGGCTCTATTCTTGCATAGCCGCCTGGCCTGGAGGAGTTCAGTCTTTATTCTCTCATAGGCGCCAGGCCCCCGTGTCAGGGAGCCTGGGCTCTATTCCTTCATAATCGCACAGCCCAGTGTCTAGTGCCCGGGCTCTGGTCGCTCATAGACGCCTGGCAGTTGTTTGAAGTCAAGGCTCTGCCCTCTCATAACCTCCCGGCTTCGAGGCTGGGCTTCGGCCTCCATTCCAGCGAAGGGGTCACGCCACAGCAGTGACTGCAGTCCGGGCTCTGGTCTCACATAGCCGCCCGGTAACTAGGTTCGCACATAGCCGTCCGGGCCTTGTCAGGTGCCACCTCTGTCCTCATACAGCCGCCGGGTCCAGCCCTATGTCTGATGTAGGGCTCTGTTCACCCACAGCCGCCCAACCCCCACCTGAGAACCGAGAGTCCGGAGAGCAGAGACGTAGCTCTCATTAGCAGGGGCAGCAAGTGCAGTGGCACCGGGACACAGAGGCCTGAGGGGCCTACCTGAGCCATGGTTATTGCTGTGCTGTATAATTCAAACTGCAGCCAGGGCCCCCATTTCCATCCTTGCACGAGGGTCCATGACGCACTGGCCACGCTACTGCTCATTAGTGCAACAGGTGCAGTGGCACCCAGGTTCAAGAATGAAAGAGGGTATTCCTCTGTATATATGGTTGTATTTTACTATTGGGCACCTTCCCCGCTTCCTTTACGGACCATTCCATGTCACTGCACCACTGCTGGAGAGGGCTGCTGGCTGCCACAGCTTGAAGGAGACTGGTTAATGAGGGGCGGGAGCTGCCTTGTGGGGCACCTGTGAAAACAACCTCTGTCATGGGAGGCGACCGGGCCTATCTGTAGCAATCTGTCCTTCCCGGGGCAAGCATGGGGAAGAAGACACACTAACTCCCTCCCCCACCCGCCCAGGGGGCACTTCGTGGGACCAGGGTCAGAGCAGAAGGGAAAGGAATCAGCATTCAGCAGCGTCACGTGAAGCCGTAGGTGGTTGGGGGGCATTGCTGCGGCGGGACAGTGGTGCACACAGATTTGACACCAAGCTGCTCGAAGCAGCACAGTCCTGTGAGGTTGTTACCCTGTCCAAAAAGTGTGACATCGTGTGCCAAAGAGCATCTTGTAGGCTGCAGTACAGCCAATTTATGCAGCACAGCGTTGATTAAATTATGCGACAAGAAATGGCAAATGGCGCTGCATTGTGCGGCAGTGCCCACAATTTTATGTACCACTACCAGCTGAAATTTAATTAGAGGCAGTGAGACACCCTTGGACAATTCTTAGGAAGCTGTTTCATTCACTGATGTGTTATGCCATGCTGTGAAGGACCCGCAAGACAGTCAAATGGCAGCACAGAAGGCGGTAGTAACCTAAGAGGGAGTATGGCTGTTACGTTCCCCTTCCTTATGTTACTGTATCACTGTATCTTATGAAAATATCTAGAATCTGCAATTTTCATCTGCGATGAGCCAGAGAACGGTGGCAGGTTCGGAATTCCTCCATCTGTCCAGAAATAATTTAGATCTGTCTTTTTCTCCACACTGTGTGCACCTGGCTCAGTGAATATTTGCAACAGGCACCTTACACATGCCTGCACAGGGCCAGCTCTAGGGCAGAGTGACCAGCAATACAGCACTGGGGCGTTGACTTTGGGGGCGGGGGGAGACGGGGCGCCATTTTCTCAAATATATGATTGAGTTAAAAGCACCTGCTACAGTGTTCCTTGCCTCCAGCAATTTTCTGGCAAAAATAAAAATGTCACTATAACTGGTGATTAATGGAGCTGATGGACAGAGAATCGGGCTTTGTCTAGTGGAAGTTTACTTTTGACTCATCATAAGGTAGCGCAGAGGGTTTATGCTTCAAAGCACGTGCACCACGCAGATCACAATGCGCGTGTAACAAATAGTTCAGTGGGATACTGTTTTTGTGGGGGAGATCCTTTTATTACTTGCAGTTTATAAGTTAAAATACTAATATAGAATATTGAGCTACTTCGTCTACCTGTCACCAAGAGCTGCACGTAGAAATGCATGTGAGAGGGTGCGTTAAGGAGATGTGGGTGGGGGACAATAGAGTAAGTGGGTGGAACCAGAGGTGGAAGTGGGTGGAGCTGAGAAAGTGGGTGTGGCCTCCCCCCAAAAATTTGAGCACTTGCACTTAATATTTTACAAATTAAGCACTGATCTGCCCAACACACTTAGTGATGTGAGTGAGGACCTAGTATATACTATGTGGTCAGTCTCCTTTTTGTGGTCTACTAGGAGTCTTATCACACCCGGGCAGCGTGCTCAACAGAGAGCAGTGGAAGCTGTGAAGGTGGGAGGCAAAGACGGACTAAGAGCCCACACTAGGCGCCTCACTGGCTGACGAACACCTGCGGGATCATGGCCATGACAGTTCCCAGCTGCTGCCACTGAGTGACTGCAGCCGCGGTCTATCAACGCCAATGTTTTAACGACGAAGCTTGCTAGATTTGCATGCTCCAATTCATTCTATAGCACTAATGTTGTGTTTCAAAGTATTTGAGGTCTTTCAACTGCATAAACCTTTGGCTTTTAATTGTATTAGGTAATTATCAGTGTTGCTACTTGTTATGTACCTAGTGATTGTATATGCAACAGTAGTAGTAGCAACTACATCAATCTCAATCGTGATGTGTGTGTGTGAGAAACGAGGCACTGACACTACACTGCTCCTTCGTAATGTCCAAGTGCCTTCACTTACCTCTTGCAAGTGTTTTTAAACTTGTTTTTTACAACTTTCATAGCACTGTTCCTACTGCTTACGTAGGTCGCATTACAGCCGTGGGCAAATATTCGTGTAATTCCCTTTGTGGAAATGATGCCAAAAGCCCCCAAAAGGAAGGGGAATTACAGATTAATACGTGAAACGCCGGTCCAACATTTGACTATTTTTTAACCACAATTTTCATTTTTGTGCCCGTTTTAAACATGGTCTGTTCATTCCCTTGGTATGCTATGCTTCCATTTCAGACTATAGTCCCCTCGTTTGTTCACTTATCATTTGGTGTTAAGTATTATAAATGTACTACTTTCATTACATAAGCATTGTTTTTATATGTGTAGTAAAGTGGGTTTCTGTTGCAGTAACCCCCACTTTTTGCCAGACTACTGATGCACTTTTTCTTGGTGTGCCTTGGATCCCTGCCAATCAGGTTCCCAGGGCCTGTGTTCTTTCCCCATAACTAACCCAATTGGCATCTCTGGCCACAGGTCAGCCCCTGGTAAATGGTACCACAGGTACCCAGGGCACTGTGACCAGGGAAGACCTCTAAGGGCTGCAGCACTTATTGTGCCACCCTTAAAGGCCCTACACCTACACACACACACACACACACACACACACACACACCTACACACACACACACCTACACCTACACACACCCCCCACCCCCTGCGTGTTTTGGTGCAGAACAAATTGAAGAGTCGACATGGCATACATCCCTGTGTGCCATGCCTACAACCCACTGCCCTGGCATAGATGAGTCACCCCTCCAGCTGGGTGCCCTATGCCAGTGGTGAGGGTACAGGTGCATGAGCCCTGTACCCCTGCAGTGTCTAAGTCCATTCTTAGACATTGTAAGTGCAGTGCTGCCATTAAGAGTATATGGTGCTGGGAGCTTGTCATTACGAACTCCACAGCACTATAATGGCTAAACTGAAGACTGGGAAGTTTGGTATCAAACTTCTCAGCACATTAAACCCACACTGATGCCAGTGTGGGATTTAATGTAAAATGCACAACAGAGGGTGTCTCAGAGATGCCCCCTGAAACTCGACCAACTTCTAGTGACCTGTCTGAGTGGCTGCTTAGGCTGCCACCAACAGGCATGTTTCTGGACCCCTGGGTCGAGAGCCTGCTGCTCTCGGGGGCCTGAAACAATGCACATCCTGGGATGAGGTGCCAAGCCTCCTCCCCCAGGATGGGCAGGGTCACGAGGGGAAAGCTTCAAAGTCATGCCGCCTTTGTGAGTCTCCCCAGACCATTTGCTGCTTCCAGCAACTGGTCCCCACTGGTTGGGCGGGAGAACCGGCGGGAAAAACAAGTGAGGGGAAGAGGTGTGCCCACCTCTGCCAACTCCACCCCTCAGGTGGGGGAGGCGAAGGGAAGCACAACTCTGAGTCCCCGCCATCTTGAGGATGGGGGGGACCTATCCAACCAGGGACAGGCTCCTGCCCCCCTCCCACTGGAGGGTGGCACGATAGGGGGTGTACCCACCCCTGGGAAGGGACCCATTGGTCCCTGCCCGTACCTACCTGTAACGCCCCTAAATCTAGTATTTAGGGGGCACCCTGAACCTTGCTTCCTCAGATCCAGACAAGAAACAAGAAGAAAAAAAGGACGAAGAGCCGTGCAGAGCTAACAAGAGGACGACGCCCACTGATTTGGCCCCAGCCCTACAGGCCTGTCTCCCCTCGAACCTGCTCCTGCGAAATCCCGGTGTGTCCTGCAGCCAGCAACCTCAAAAATCCCGGAGGACCTGCCTGCCTTCACTTCCAAGCCTGCTTCTCCCGTGAACACCGGACTTGTTCAAACTGCAGCTTCTGGCCCCGGCCGGACACCGCGAATCCAGCCCACTCTGCACCCGCCGAACCCGGCCCGAGCTCGAGTGGAAAAACATCCCGAGGAGGTCACCCCGGCGATCCTGACCAGAGATCCGGCGACTCCTGACCTGCCTCAAGCCTCCAGTCGACGCCTGCAGCCTCAATCCAGAGGATCCCCTCTACCGCGACCAGAGCGGGTAAGACTTTCCGACGTCCCAAGTCACCCCTGCACCAGACGCCCCACGGCCTTGTGTGCCCAAACAAACGGTGCCTAACCAACCCAAGACATCCCAACTTGCCCCTCGAAGTGGTGGTCGCACCCAGAAGATCCTCGTCCCCGAGCCTGCAGCGTTTCTTCTAACCGGAGGTGCTCCATTGAAAACAACAGGGCACCCGACCTCAAAACAGCACCCTGCACCCAGTCGCCCTAGTGCCGCTGAGGGTGCACCTTTGGTGCTAACTTGGTTCCCTATTTGCCCTGACCTAAACCCTAGGAGCTTTGCTCCCACAACCCAGTGGCCTGCTTGCCAGCAGCCACCAACCGAAGACCCCCTATTCTCCATAGGATAACAATGAGCCTCAACATCCTGCACCCAGCCGCCCTAGTGCCGCTGAGGGTGAAACAAAAGTGCATCACTGACCCTGGAGGACCCCTGAGTCTAACCTCAGACCCTTAACTCCCACAGTCTATTACTTACCTACAAACCGATAACCTGTTTTTCCTCCATAGGATAACATTGACACTTTTTCTCCAAAAAGTTTCTAAGTGTGGAGTTTTGAAATCTAAAAATATTCTTTAAAAATCGCACAAATAACCAAAACGTGTTTACTCACCTGTTTGCAGGAAATGTCCCAGTGCCGAATCTAGGTATCTAGCACGGAGTTAGAAAAGTAACGTGAAAAGTAACTTACCTGCAATTTACTGGAAAAGCCTATTCATTTCAATGTACTGCTCCAAAAAGTTTCTAAGTGAGAAGTTTTTAAATCTGAAAATATTCTTTAAAAATCGCACGAATAACCAAAACGTATTTACTTACCTGTTTGCAGGAAATGTCCCAGTGCTGAATCTAGGTATCCAGCACTGAGTTAGAAAAGTAACGTAAAAAGTAACTTACCTGTAATTTACTGAAAAAGCCTATTCATTTCAATGTACTGTATTTGCTAAGTGTTGCATACTACTGCTCCCCTGTAAATCAAACAAAGTACAATTTCTATTGCATTTTCAAACTGTTCGACATTCAGTAACTTATTACTGTAAAGTATTTTATGCTTACCTGTGCCAGGCTTGCTTGGTTCTAAAATAAAACAGTATATTTTTATACAAAAACAATTGACCTAGAGTTCAGTTCTTGAGTGTGTGAATTCATTTGCTGACTGAGTGTGTACATCAAATGCTTAACACTGTCCTGATACTGCCTTACTGCTCGACCAAGCTACCACAAGTAGAGAGTAAGGTTCTATCTAACTTTAACCTCTGCCTACCTTTGGAGTCACCTGGACCCTATACACACTATACCTCATTTTGGTGTAGTATATATAGAGCCAGTTTCTTACAATATGTACAAATGGTTCTGTTCCTTCTGATCTCAGTGACTTATTTCATTTCCGTCAGCCTACCAGATATCCGTGATGGATAGGACAAGTACTTTTGTCATATCATCATCATCCATGTATTGCTTCACAACTTGGACGCTTCCTTTGTTTCACCCAAATCTGCGGCATGAACTTCTTGCGTCGATTCAACTTTCGCCAACGCTGATTATGTTCAAAAGTGTCTTAAAGACCTTTTCATTGGTTTACATTTCCCACGGCCAATGTTGATTATTTTTTGCTATGCCCCTGTTTACGCGTTTCTAATTTTTTTGAGCTAATTTTTTGCATCAGCACTTTTATTTAAAGTACTAGATAAATTAAAATAATGTTGATCGATAATATATTTAGGTAAAGAATTCGGAACTGCAACAAACTACCCAATAACTTAAGATTTCATTATGTTTACAAAGACAACCGACTACATTTTCTTGCATGTTCTCAAAGATAATGTCACAGATACACTTTGCTTTTGTCATAAGACAGTAAAACCCACCAATGATACCTTGGTTACCCCCATCTCTTCAATATAGCACCCAGTGCAATCCATGGGAAGCAGGCCTTCTGACCTGTGGGGCTACTGGCTGATCGGCGGGGGGAGATCTCTGGCGCTGCTTTGCACAGTTTAATGCTGTACATCTAAATGGATCAGATTCTACCATAAGAAAGCAGCTCTTTCACAATAGCGAAGATCTGGTTGTCTTTTTAAGGATTCAGATGGAAAGCAAAGCAGGAATCCTGCATTGGCAGCTTCATCTGTGGTTGACTTTACCAGATAAGAGAAACAGGAGCAGAATCATACCCAATTCATAAGTATTCAATGTACTAACTTCTGAAGCAAGGAAGGCAGATTTGGCCTTGCTGGGACTTGAATGTCAGCGATCACTACCATTTAACTATCTTTCCAAGCTGGGCTAATGCTAATTTATAGCTTTGCGATGTTGGTCCTTGCATTTCTAATCTCGACAAGGAAGCCATCGTCCCTCTAGCCCAGGGGTTAGGCTGAAGAGGGCTAAAATTATCCCAGAGACCCTTCTGAGCAATTTAATAGCTTTGGGTTTTACCGATATTGATAGGTGTCTCCAGGAGGAGTCTAGAGATCACAATATTCTGGCTGCCTTTTGCACCATCTGTAATCAGTGTACTCGGCTCTAATGGATAAAAACTCTGGTCCCCTTCCTTCCTTTGCTCGCTAGTCTGATAAGTTTTCCAATGCGCATTGGGATTTAGAGAAAGCTCTAACAAGTCCACCTAGAGATAAAGACCTGGTAGCCTTGCGTCGACAATCTTACAGAAGGGCACTAAAGGACAGGAAAAGGGCCCCCGAGAGAGGACTCCTGGGATCACCTTTTGAGGCCTACACCCTATCTCTCTTCTGGGAAATTGTGAACTGCCCTGTGTTTGCCCCAGGCAATGGAATTTCTGTTTTTTCCCATATATCTCCTGATGACTGGGTCACACTCTCTGACTCGTTTTATAATTCTGGTTATCTATCTCCCCCCCTCCCCCACTGTGCAGGAATTAGATCCTCCCAATGGTGCTTTTAACGTTGTGTTTTGCCTGGACGAAGTGCACGAGGCCCATCTTACTTTAACTAGGAATAAGGTTCCAGGGCCGGACGGGGTTCCCTCTGATTTGTTCTTGCTAGAACCCAATTTAAGGGCCCGCTGCTTACACAGGTTTCTAATGCTGCAGTTAGGCAAGGCTTGCCCAGATCCTGGTCTCAATCTGTTAGCATGCCCATTTTTTTTTAAAAGGGAGATAAAGGGGGGGCTCTCATGGTTACCACCCCATCTCCCTGATTGACTCAGTACTAAAGGTCACGGTTCGGGTGGTGCTGACAAGACTTACCTCCTGGGCAGAAAGTAACAGGATTCTTTGCGATCCACGGTTTGGGTTTAGACCTCAAAGGAATACTCTTGACCGGTGTTTAAATTTACATCTACTTTTTAATAAATATGTGGAAGCGAAGCGGGGGGGGGCCTTACACGTGGCCTTTTTGGATTTTTCATCCTCTTTTGACTCAGTCAATAGAATCAAACATTGATCTTCGTGATATCAATCGGAGCAGACACTGGCATTGTACTCTTTTAAAGGGATCTTCATAAGGACATGTTGGCTGTCATAAGATATGGCCTGAATGGCCAGTGCACGGCGAGCTTTGAGGTTAAAAGGGGAGCCAGACAGGGCTGTACTCTAGCCCCTTTTTTTATTCACTCACATTTTTTTATTCACTTACATTATTCAGCTCAAGCGGGCCCTTCTTCAGGATGCAGGAGAATTGCCCACAGCTGATGGCAGACCGATTCCGACATTTCTATCTTCTTCCTGGGTGATGTTTCCACAGCCAAGGAATACCACAACACGTCATGCACATATATTCAAATGGGTTCGGCATGATATGTACAGACTTGCATTGATTTATTCCATAGGTCTCTTTTCACTTAACTACCTACCTAAGCACATGCAAATCTAACACAAAAAATGTTTGACGGAAATACAAGCGATAGGACAAAAAAAAAAAAAAAGCCCTATGAAAAGACCCTGGATTTCTACCACAAATCCAGCGGAGACCATCACTCACTTGAAAATGTGGGCCGTTTTGCGCAGGAAGTCCTGCTCCTGCTGGTTTGTGTCCGAGGTCATGCTCTGTTCGATGACTGACAGGAGGGGCTCAATGATGTCAAATACCAGCAGATTCTCCGGCTGCTTGTTCAAGAACACCTCGATTAGATCCAGCACCTGCAACATCACATGTGGTTAGAAGACGACGTGTGGTGAGTGAACGACAGGCCATTTATATCTGTTATAAGTCAATAGATCAGCTTCTGTACATTAAGCAAAGCCTAACATTTCTACATGGAATACTGTTTAGTAGGTAATGGGCAAGTAGTTTGGCACAAGAAAACGCACCACTTTCAACCACAACTTCACAAGCAGAGATCCTTGCACACAAGTGGATGCAGAAAAAGAAGCGCGCAGACTGAACCCACAAGGCTTACAAGGCGACATTAGGAGGGACAATGACAGCTTCAGAGCCATTTGTCAGAAATGGAAACACATTCCTACCGAGTATCTACTTCTCCCAAACAGTGTACTCTTTATTGAGGAGGAACAAGTCAGCTCAGTTGTGTCTGTCGGAATCTTCTAAATCAAACATACTGATTGCACCCCAAACCCAAATGGCATATATTAGCCATAAAGGACTATGTGCACTGGGCAACACAAGTTATCTTTATGCACTCTGAAGCAAAAACAGTAACGCCCAGGCAGCTGCAGAGATGCAAAAACAGACTTGGTTTAAGGTTTAAAGACAATGTAATTATTCAAAAAGGAAGCAATATGTTCAAATCTCATCTTTCTTGAGAACAAAAAACTGTCCAGCTGCAGAGATGAATTGCCTGTAAGAAGGAACATACCGTGGAGCGGAGCTGAGCGGTACACTATAGCCTATGTTAATTGTACGAGGTGTAAACAAATAAACTGCAGTATGCAGCTAACCCACCCTTCGTTTTGGCCTTCACGGTAAGCCTGACACAGCTGATCAGAGTTAAATTTGCCAGTGCCCAAGCATTGGTCAATGCTTAGCCACAGACATGTGACAGCACTACTGTTGCAAAGTCATCCTGTGCCGTGGGCACCCCCCAACTTTTTGCTGGCTGGTACTGGTGGTAACTGACTGACTGACCCTGGGCTCTGCCTAACCAGGGCCAGTGCTATGCTGAAAACACTTAGAATACAGTGAAAACACCTACATACGTTAGGGTACACCAAGGGCTGGGGTACCCCTGTGATTGGCATGACCTACCCCATAGGACCCTAGTACATATTAGGGCAGGGGGATTGAAACTACCCATCAGTCCCTAGTATATAATAGGGCATGGCAGTTTAGAGGCCAGCAGACCTTTCTGCACTTGCATGTGTGCACTGCTGAAGCCTGAGGTCATTTTTAAAGTGGCTCTGTGTGGCAGGACTGCTTTTAAAAAGTAAATTGTGCCCAAACTCGACTTTTGTGTTTGGGGCACTTAAAAATGGTTAACCTACAATGTTTGGGCATATTAGGTACCCCCAGGGTCTCCCCTAGGTGTCCCAGGGGTGGGGGTCAGGTATCTATAAGGTGGACCCTTATAAAATGAGTTTTATATGCCATGGGTAAAGTGAAATTGCACATTTCACTCCCCACATTGTGATAAAGTGCCGCCCAAAATCGACTTTGGTGGTAGAAGCATTGTGGAGGGAGGATCTGCAATATTTTTACATATTCAGAACCCCTAAAGTCTCACCTAGGTGTTCCTGGGGTGGGGGTCCTGTAGATATATGTAGCGTACTTATAAAATATGTTTTTATAAGCCATGGTGCTGAAAAAATGGCCCAAGTCAGTTTTCCCATTACAAATCCCATGCCATAGGTTAACATTGGAAAAGGTTATTAGTTAATAACTGGAGAAAGAAAAGCCATAAAACTAGGATTAAAGGACTCAGTAGAATGGTAATGATAAATCCAACAATATGGTATTGTTGAATTTATTGTAAAATGTACAGACAAGAAGTTATAAGACTTTTTTGTCAGTAAGCCAAAATTCAACCCTGTACTGCTCTGCCCTGATTGGTCAGAGATAAGTGGGTGAGCCTGGCTGCTTTGAAGAGGTGATAAATGACCCCTGGGCCTAGGAATGCCAGAGCAGGGGGAGGAGTCGTAAACCATGGACTTCAAGAGTATGGGGAGGACCCCAGTGTCATTTACAACTCTCCTCTTTGACCCAAGGCAGATGCAAGGCTTAAGAAAGGAATGAGCAGATGCAAGGGGGAGTGACTATGGAGATTAGCCATCCTAGGAGTGTGTTTAGGCAGCTCTTCTCTCCCTGCTGAAAATTCTGACATATTGAATTTTGGAAGAATAGTGGTTTTGCCACACTCTGCAGGAAGTGGTCAGACCTTTGGGTGGAACCCTGCAGCTCATTGGACAGGAGTGCCTTCCTGCTTGACCCCAGAGAACACTGAATAAGTATCTGAGAGGGGCGGTGCCTCTCACATCTGCTGCTTGAAACTTAAGAGAATCAGAAGGGTCTGCGCTGAAGAGTTTGATGTGCATTTCCAAAGGCCTGAACTCTGAAGATTGCGCCTTTTTGCACTATTTGAAACTACAGCCCTGTGGATCAAACCTGCTTCAAAAGGACTAAAGAGTGGACTCCCTGCAAGCTACAGGTTAACAGAGCTCACCTGGACATCACCACAAAGAATCCCCAACCTGCAGTACTACCAGTGGATTTGTAAGGGTTTTGTTCAAGTGGTTTGCTGGAATTGAAGTCTCACACTTTCAAGGACCCTCTTGGAGATTCCAGAACCTTGGATTGTGTGTTGGATACTTTGGGACCCGCAAGAAGAACTTCAGGAAGGAGTTCTAACTGGACCCAGCCTGCTGGAGGGGGCTGCACAAGAGTGGTGAGAGATCCTCCAGAACAATTGCTAAAGGTGAATGTGTCCCTGTCAGAGCAAACAAAATGACTGAAAGGGGCACTGTTGGTTTCTAAGCACTAGAAAGTGACTAATCTTTAGAAATTAATCTCTTTGGTCCCTACAGTGGATTTTTTTCCGTTTTGGTGTCATTTAAAAGATAAAAATATTTCCTATTTTATAAATTGGTGTTGGATTTTTATTTTGTGTTGTTCTTAATTATTTACTGAATTGGTGTTTTTAAATACTTTACATACCTGTCTGAAGTTAAGCCTGCCTGCTCGCAGCCACGTTACCAAGGGTTGAGCATAGTAATAATTTTCTAAGACCTATTCTGAGCCCTATACTGTGTTAGTGGCCTTATTGCCAGTGGCAGACCTACATTTGCCTCTACCAATAATCCACTTTCCAACAACTACACACAGCGAAAAACAAATACGTTATGAGTAGAATGCTTCATCAATCACTGGTAAATACACTGGGCTGGATTCAAATCCATCATTCTTTAGCTCGCCTGTGCCACTACAGCATATTTAAATCAGCCTTGTTCCTGCTCCAAGACAACCTTTGGCAAAAGTATGAAGGGCTATAAATACAGCTATAATAATTCCACATAATAAAATATGCTACAACTTAAACTGCTGGCTTGAGTTTTTCTCAGTGAGACAAACCACATGCAACAGGAATGCCGAGACGGGTTCCCATAGCTGACTATGTTATAGTCCTCAAGCTACATTTATGTACTCATATCCAATAAGGCTGAAACCCATCTGAGGTTGAGATTTTTATGGCAGTTGAGACTAGGCTGTGCCTAATGGAACTGGGCCAGGGCTGACTCCCATGTGGTTAGTTCACATCTCTAGTGAAACAGTGAGCAAAACTTTGTTACACTGGAATACAACTAGGGGCAACTACCAGTGACAAGGATTAATTCAAGCATTCATCCACTCACATTTTAGGTCTCGCCTACAGACACTTTTCAGCTGTCTGTTGTTGAAAGACCATACCAAAGATTAATTTAGGCACGCCCATTTTACGAATGGTTGGCTTTCTTGCTTCAGAACCATATTAAATGGCTTACGTTCTTCTTCTCATGTCAGTTTGTGCCTGAAGTATAGCTTCTTCAACATCCTTTTGATTTGAATACTTGTATTCTTCCACGTCTCACGTTCAGGGAAGGGCTTTTTATGTCAGGACTACCCTACAGCCCTAGTGTCTAGATGTGAAACATCTAATATGAACTTATATTTCTGCAAAAGGAGTATGATCTTTCCACCAAAGAAATGTTCCGTTATATGCAGATAAAACACGCGCTACAGGCAGCGATCCCCAAAGATATGACCCTCCCGGAATCCTCTCCATTAGAAGATAGAATCCTGATAGACCATATGAATAAGAAAGCCATACCCCTAACATACCAAAAATTGATAAATAACTCCCCGGATATCCTCACCACTCTCAGAGAACAAGCATTAAAAATGCAATAGGTCTCGCCTTTAATTAAGTTAAAGCCATTTGCTTTGCTATACAATACCATTAGCAAAGCAAATGGCTTTAACTTAATAAAAGGCAATACCTATTGCATTTTTAATGCTTGTTAAAGGAGGCCTCGAAACGGGTCTCTATCGGGCTCTGTTTTGTGCCCTGGCACAGGCGGTCCGTTTTTTTCCGGACTGCAGTGACAGCAGGCACATCATGTGCGCTGCTCACACTGCTCACTTCTCACTAGTGGAGAAGTTACGGCATGACGTCATGGCAGGTGAGCGTTGTAGGGGAAGGGAAATCATTTAAAGAGTCATTTTCTCTCTGGATTTCCCTTCTATTTTTGAAACTCAGGAGCAGCAACATTGTAGTGGTGTCACCAGGGCTTTAAGTGGAAGCTTTTTCAATATTATATACAAGCCATAGTTGCTGCTTATTTATCTTATGCAACTGACAACTATTAACAAAACCAATAGTCCTGACTTGTTGTAGGTATGATGTTACTTGTTGTATCATATATCTGGGTGCAATGACAAACAGCAAAATAGAAGTCGGGGGGCACACTATGCTAAGCACAGATTTTTAGCTTACTGTTTTTAAGACACGCCCTTAATTACATTGGCCACGCCCCTTTGAGTGACACCCCAGGTTTTTCATCCCACTTAAAGCCCTAAGTAGGTCACATTCATAATTTGAGGCAGGGTAGATTAAGTGATTTGCCCAGAATCACAGGGTGGTGATCCCACGCCGACACTAGAACCTGGCTCCCCCAGGATGCTAATTACAAACACAAGCAGCTACAGGGTCAAAGTCAGCAGCTCTGCCTGGAATGCTACACCCTGGGTAGAGAGAAGGTGCCAGGAAGAATCCATCCACCTCTAGGGGGCCGGCAGAGCATTTTCCGACTGAGAGCCGACACGAATCTTAAAAGATAAAATGAAATGCAGCAGACTGCTCAACAGGAGCTCGGGCATGGCAGAACATCAGTTTACTAGGGAGAATCCCAAACTCTGGGAACCAATGACCAGGCATACGCCGGTGAACACAGGCCAGTGAATGTAGCTGGCTCTCGCAGGCTGCAGATTGTAAACTAATGCAGCAACAGGCTCAGAGTTGGGAGCTGTGGCCGAAACTAAACATCCTGAGTGGAGCGAAGGTGACAGGCAGAATCCACTTGAGAGCTCGGCTCGTTATGGGCTAGAGGTTCTCTCAGGACTCCGAGCCTGGCTCGAGCTTTCAGTAGTACGCCCACCTGTAGCTCAATCACGGAGATGCAATTGAGGCCTCGGCTTCCGCGTGTTGGGGAGTTCAGAAACTATGTTTTAACTTTCATAGCCAGTGCGGCACTGCTTTTTATATACACATTGTAAATGAATGCATGATGAGGCCTATCCGTTTCCAACGCCCGTTTTAATGTATGCTTCCGTGTTAATGTAAAATATGTAACTTATTATTAAGGAATGTATGATCAGCATAGCCTCCACTTCCCACTCAAGTTAACCATGCGATGAAAAGGCTTGAGAAGAATTTCAGCAATTTTGATGCTCAGTAGCCAAAGCACTTGAACTGTTAATCCCGTGGGAGAGGCGGGTCTAACATTCAGTGACCGGACGTGCCATTGGGCAGCACGTCATTGCGTGGTGGGGTTCTCAAGCTCTGTGCCTGTCCCAGAGGGATACATTATCATTTTGTTCGGATGGTCCTGTGACAGAGGCAATGAATCAAAGCCGATACTTATGTTACAATAATAAAGAAAAAAGTGGGAAAATGTAAAGCGAAACATCGCGCTTTCACTTCAAGTGAACGCGCGATGCGAAAATAAACACACAGAGGCAATTAATCAAAGCCGATACTTATGTTACAATAATAAAGAAAAAAAGTGGGAACATATAAAGCGAAACATTAAACCAAAGCAGCGCGGCCCTGACATCATAGACAAAAGGCGAGAAAATAAATACATGAGAAAACAAGATGTGCGGCGTCAATATTTATTATGTAAATAAAAAAAAACAACGAGTTGGCCGAGTCGCGTGGGATAAGACTTGTGGCTGCCATTATTTAGCAAGTAAAACAAGCGCGGTACCGCAAAGGCAGACGCGTGTTTATTTTCGCATTGCGCTTTCACTTTAAGTGAAAGCGCGATGCGAAAATAAACACGCGGCTGAGTTTGCCAAAGCTGAATGAGAAGAAAAAAGTGCATACCGACTAATGGAGTGTGTGCACTGCCGCCGGTAAAAGATCCAATCCCGGTGGGCGGGGCTAAAAGGAGACCGGGTGGCAACAAGGAGGGATTAACATGCCTTCGGTGCAATCATTGCACTGGCTTTGGCATAATTCGGGACGCCAAACGACACGCACAAATGAAAACTGAAGGCGGAGCTGGGACACGGCTTCTGGAATCGTATCGATTCCAAGAAGCCCTCGTATGACGAGAGCAGCGCATGCGCTGCTTACGTCAGGCCGAGACCTAAAAATGGGAGGCGGACATCGGAGAAATAGACGAAGAAGACTGGCGAGATGCCCTATCGTCCCCAAAGGAAGTGGCCATATCGAGTAAGTTCAGGCTAATACAACTAAAAATTCTTCACAGAATTTACTACTCAAGAACCCGTCTAGCCAAAATGGGCAGAATAGGGGAGACCGCTTGTGGAAGAGGGTGTGGGATGGAGGGAACATATTAACACACAGTTTGGGAATGCCCCCAGATACAACATCACTGGGTGGCCGTAATCCAGAAAATGTCCGAAGTAGTGCAGACGACCCTGACCCCGACACAGGGTGGTGTCTCCTTAATATATGGAAGTCAACTGACCTTAGTGAAAGGGGGGGAACCTGGGTTACACTGAGGCTCATAATCGCAACGGGTAACATCGTCCAACACTGGGGGTGGGGAACAGGCCGCACCCTGCGTGCGGGAGTGGGAGAAAGACCTAGATTGGTGCATGGTGGCCGAAAAACGGTATATACAAGCAGTGGATGCCCCAAAAAGTGGGAACAGATTTGGGGCATGTGGAACACGTATCGGGGGAACCTGTGTGCAATTCTGATTGGGGGGAGACTACTCAGGAGAGGCAACCAAATGGAAGATTCCCCATAGTAGTGGGAGGAAATGATAGTAGATGTGGGCTAGGGAAGCAAGGCGTCAAGGGAAAAAACTCTTGCCGTTGATTGTGGGACTAACGTATAATGGTGATGTAATTACTGCTTGGCTTACGTGGTAATGCACAAGTTACTAACTTGTGTAACGATATATCTGTAAGAGACAGTAGTTAGTGACAGATTCCTTACCTTAGAATATCCCCAGGCGTCAGGCTGGATCCGGAAAGTTTTTGCGTAGCAGTACCCTTGCGCGTCGGTAGGCGGCGTCGTGCGGCTCCGCGTCCGTCGTCGGCGTCGTGATCGCCGGGATGACGTCGCGGGCAGTACTTAGGCGCCGCCCCTGCGCGCTGACGTCAGTTCTGTACACGACTTTCCGCGCCAGGAACGCAGAGCCATGCAAGAAGCTGACATAGGTGTCTGAAAAATACTAGGGCCCTGAAAGGGATGTCCTTAACCCTAGAAATCAGTTCGCAGAACGGGGAGGATGGGTGGGCGGTAGGGAATCTGTCACTAACTACTGTCTCTTACAGATATATCGTTACACAAGTTAGTAACTTGTGCATCTGAAAGAGACACGTTAGTGACAGATTCCTTACCTTAGAATAGATACCCCAGCAATACCAACCCCGGTGGTGGGTCTGCGAACAAAGATCAGACAAGGAAGTCCTGGAGGACAGAACGGCCAAAGAAGCCGTCCCTCCGGACCTGACTGTCAAGGCAGTAATGCTTTGTAAACGTGTGCAGCGAGGCCCACGTAGCTGCCTGACAGATAACCGGCAGCGGAACACCGCGGCCCAAGGCCGTGGTAGCAGCCGTTGCCCTGGTGGAATGGGCACGCAGCCCAACAGGAGGCTCCTTTTTAGCCAAAGAATAGCAGGTCTTGATGCACAAGGTAACCCAGCGGGAGATGGTCCTCTTGTGCACCGCCCGACCTTTTTGGCGCCCACGTAGCCAATAAAGAGCTGGTCATCCACCCGGAAGTGTTTTGTGCGGTCAATATAGAAGGAGAGCGCACGTTTTGGGTCCAGACGGTGGAGCCTCTCTTCCTCTCTGGAAGGATGCGGAGGCGGAAAGAAGGTGGGCAAAGTGATGGTCTGCCCAATGTGGAAAGCAGTAACCACCTTTGGCAAGAAGGACGGACGCGTCCGAAGAACAACCTTGTCTGGATGAACAGACAGAAAGGGAGGTTTGCAAGATAGAGCCTGGAGCTCACTCACCCGCCGAGCGGAGGTGATGGCCACCAGAAAGGCTGTCTTCAGAGTCAGAAGACGAAGAGGACAGTTATGTAGAGGCTCAAAGGGAGCGCACATTAAAAAGGTAAGAACCAAGTTTAAGTCCCACTGAGGCATCACAAACGGAACAGGAGGGAAGAGGTGAGTAATGCCTTTTAAGAACCTGTTAACAACAGGGGACTTGAAAAGGGAGGGCTGATCAGGGAGCCTGAGGAAGGCCGAGATAGCACAAAGATAACCCTTGATGGTACCCAGGGCAGAACCCTGTTGGGCCAGAGAGAGAAGGAACAGAAGGACCTCAGAAAGAGGGGCAGAAAGGGGATCCACAGCCTTTGCTGTGCACCATGCCACAAATTTGTTCCACCTGCAGGCGTATACCACCTTAGTGGAGGGACGCCTGGCTGCCAGAATCACATCACAAACTTCGGGAGGCAAGTCGAAAGGAATCAACTGCCGCCGCTCAATCTCCACGCAAGCAGGTGTAGACTGGACAGGTTCGGGTGGAGGACCGTCCCCTGCTGCTGCGACAGAAGATCCTCCCGAAGAGGCAGACGGATCGGGGGATCTACGCTCATATTGAGTAGCTCGGGATACCAAACTCTTCGAGCCCAGTCCGGAGCCACAAGAATGACTTGGGCCCGGTCGTGCCGAATCTTCTTCAACACTCTGGGTAGAAGTGGTATAGGCGGAAAGGCGTACAATAGACCGCAACTCCACTCGTGACGAAAGCGTCGCCGAGCGAGTGCCGCCTTGGAAATTCCAACGCGCAGAACTGATGACATTGCGCGTTCTCTTCGGTGGCGAATAGATCTAACCAAGGCTCTCCCCACTGTAGAAAGAGTCCTTGCGCCACTTCCGAGTGAAGACGCCATTCGTGATCCATCATGCACCTGCGGCTGAGTTCGTCCGCCCTGGCGTTCAGGGAACCTGCCAGGTGTTGAACCACCAGGAACATGCCCTGGTGTTCCAGCCATGTCCAGAGGCGCAGAGCCTCCTGACAAAGGGTCCACGACCCCACCCCGCCTTGTTTGTTGCAGTACCACATGGCAGTGGTGTTGTCTGTGAACACCTGCACTACCTTCCCTTTGACAGAGGGAAGGAATGCCTTGAGTGCAAGTCGGATCGCCCGGAGCTCCAGAAGGTTGATATGGAGCCGGGACTCCGCCGGAGACCAGAGGCCTCTGATCTCCGCCTCTCCCATGTGACCGCCCCATCCCAGAAGGGACGCGTCCGTCACAACTGTGTGCTCTGGCTGGGGAAGGGAGAGGGATCTGCCCATGACCCATTGCCGGTTCGAGAGCCACCACTGCAACTGTTTTGCAGTCCCCTCCGAGATCTGGACGTGATCGGACAGGTCGCCCTGGTGCTGCGCCCACTGGAACTTCAGGTCCCACTGCAGAGCCCGCATATGCCATCTGGCATGAGTGACCAGCAGGATGCAGGAGGCCATGAGGCCCAGCAGCCTCAGGGTCATCCGTACCGAAACCCAGGATAAGGGCTGAAAGATCGGAATCATAGCCTGAATATCCCGGACTCGCCGTTCGGGAGGATAGGCCCGAAACTGCGTCGTGTCCAGAACTGCTCCGATGAAAAGGAGCTGTGGAGAAGGAATCAGATGCGACTTTGGCACATTGATGGAGAACCCCAGCGAGTGCAGGAGTTCGGCCGTAGTCTGGAGGTGGGAGACAACTGCCTGGGACGAGCCCGCCTTCAGCAGCCAGTCGTCGAGGTAGGGGAAGACTGAAACCCCTGCCCGGCGCAGATGAGCTGCGACCACCGCCATCACTTTCGTGAACACCCGAGGGGCACTGGTAAGGCCAAAGGGGAGCACGGTGAACTGAAAATGCTCGAGGCCTACCGTGAACCGAAGGTAACGCCGGTGGGCCGGCAGGACGGGGATGTGGAAATAGGCGTCCTGCAAGTCCAACGCTACCAACCAGTCTCCGGGGTCGAGGGCAGTCAAGACCTGAGCTAGGGTGAGCATCTTGAACTTCTCCTTCCGGAGGAAGCGATTGACGTTCCGGAGGTCCAAGATAGGACGCATGTCCTCCCTGTCCTTTTGGGCACCAGAAAGTAGTGGGAGTAGCAACCACGCCCTACTTCTGGGGTCGGAACATGCTCGATGGCCCTCTTGGCCAAGAGGGCCGTGACTTCCTTCTGTAGAAGCACCAAGTGATCCCCTGACATGCGGTGGAATTGAGGTGGCATGGCTGGGGGGTGGTCTCGAAGGGGAGGGAGTAGCCCCTTCGGACAATGTCCAAGACCCACTTGTCCGAGGTGATGGGACGCCAGTGGTGAAGGTGATGGCGGACCCTGCCCCCGACTGGCGTGCTGTGCACCTGAAAGGAGGGACTAGGAGGGCTTGGAGGCCGCGGACGGGTTGGAGGTGGTGGCCTGACCCGCACGCTGGTTGCCCGAACCGCCACGGCGGTATCCACGTCCTCGGCCACGCGAAGGCGCTTGCTGCGCGGGCCGTTGGCCGGACTGTGGACGTGACTGGGCGCCCCTTCCGTGGCCACGAAAGGGGCGAAAAGCAGACGTTTGCGGAGGGCGCACAACAGCAAGGCCCAGGGACTTAGCAGTAGCCCGTGAATCCTTGAAACGCTCCAGCGCATGGTCCGCCTTTGAACCAAAGAGACCGACTCCATCAAAGGGCATGTCCATGAGAGTATTCTGGACATCCCCTGAAAAACCAGTGGTTCTCAGCCAGGCGTGGCGACGCAGCGCCACCGTCGTTGCAAGCGATCTGCCCAGCGAGTCGGCGGTATCAAGGCCACAGCGGATGGTATACTTAGCCGCATCACGCCCTTCCGCAATAGCGCGGGTAAGCAGTGTCTGGACCTCCTCAGAACACTGCGGCAAAACATCAGCCACCGAATCCCACAGGGAGTGGGTGTATCGGCCCAAGAGGCAAGCGGTATTAACAGACCGCAAGCCAGCACTGGAGGAAGAGAAAGCCTTCTTCCCAAAGTGATCCAGGCGCTTGGATTCCCTATCCGGAGGGGCGGTAGGGAAGGCTGTTTGGGAGGCAGAGGCTTGGACAACCAAGCTCTCAGGGGTGGGGTGTTGGGAGAGAAACAGGGGGTCGCCCGGAGCCGGGCGATGGCGTCGGGCCACGTTCCTATCCACAGGAGCCCCTGTGGTGGGTTTGGACCAGGCACCCAAAAGAACGTCAGTGAGTGCATCGTTGAACGGCAGCACAGGCTCCGAAGAGGAGGCCGCCGGCTGAAGCACTTCAGTCAGGAGGTTAGTCCTGACGGCCACTGTAGGCAACTGGAGATTTAAGGCTCCAGCAGCTCTACGCAACACCGTTGCAAAATTAGCCCCCTCCTCCGTTGCCACGGGAGGAGACAGCATGCCAGAGTCGGGGAGGTATCCAGCCCACTGGCATCCCCAAGTTCCTCAACCCAGTCCGGGTCAAACTCGCACTGTTGTGTGAGAGGGTCGTCAGACCCCTCCCAGCTCTCCTGGTCCTCCTCAGGTTGAAAAGATGGAGGAGGAGGGACATAAGGGACCCAAGGCCTCATCGGCGCCGGAACCGGCGTCGGGCGACGCCGGTCCGGCTCCATGTCCGGACCCGGGGAGAACCGGGGAACGACGCCGCCCGGAGCCCCGGACGGCGTCGGAAACGGCACCGGGGACATCGGCGTCGGCGGAGGCGTGGTTAGGTCAACCGGCGTCGATGGAGGTTGCGGCACCACCGGAACCGGGGTCGAGGCCGGGGCCGGAGCCGAGGCCGGGACGAAGGCTGGTGGGACAGGCGACGCCGGGACCGGAGTCGACGGCGGCGCCGGAGCAACCCCATCTGGGCCCGCGGGGCCCGAAGGCGCACCGGAGGGACCTTGAGGCCCGAAGAGGCGGGCCATGGCCGACAGGAATTTCTGTACTTCGGCCGGAGTCGCCCCGAACCCGGGAAGGACGGGTAATGCGGGGGCAACTCGACAGGCACGTCCGGGGCCGCGGGGGCGGGGACGGTGCCGACAGGGACCTCAGCCGAGTCGCGCGACCGGCGAGGCGAAGTCTTAGAGCGATGACGCCGCTTAGACTTCTTGTGCTTCGACTTACCGGAGGAGCGCGAAGACTTGGATTCCGACGAACGGCGGGGACTCCGCGTCCGGCCCCTCGACCTCTCCCGGGACCGGGGCTTGCTGCGGCGCGGAGCCGACTGCCGGACTTCAAGGAGCTTTCGAGACCGCTCTCGCAAAGCCTTCGGATGAAGTTTCCGGCAGTCAGGGCACGACTTCGTGTCGTGGCCTCGGCCGAGGCAGAAGAGACACTCGAGGTGGGGGTCCGTGATGGACATCATACGACCACATACCTCGCAGGGCTTAAAGCCGGGCATCCCTACGACACCTTAGGAGTCGTGAAGACTCGTTGAAGAGAACAGTGAAAAATTTCACAAAAAGATAGTCAAAAAGTGACTAGGGCACTGCTCTTCCCGGATCTGCGCTTACTGGCGCGGAAAAAGAAGAACTGACGTCAGCGCGCAGGGGCGGCGCCTAAGTACTGCCCGCGACGTCATCCCGGCGATCACGACGCCGACGACGGACGCGGAGCCGCACGACGCCGCCTACCGACGCGCAAGGGTACTGCTACGCAAAAAACTTTCCGGATCCAGCCTGACGCCTGGGGATATTCTAAGGTAAGGAATCTGTCACTAACGTGTCTCTTTCAGATTGTTATTTTAACCTGTCACGTTTAATAAAAAGATTTAAAAAAATAAATAAATAATATGAACTTATAGTGGGCTTAAGCCAGCCTATTGATTACTATTGGTTGGCTTTATTGCCACACATTCGCTTGCTTTTTTAATTTGTTGGTGGTGTGGGCTTGTCTTCTTTCTGCGTTTGTCTCCGAGCATGAGCTCTTTTCTTGTGTCCATCCATGGCTTACTTTTCGGGAACCACATTTTTCTTTTTGGTTAAGCACTTCATATGAAGGCATGTGGTACTTCTCTTCCACCACTCCCCTCCACCCCCCATCTAGCTCTGTATTGCCCTCTCTCAGTCTTGTGCTTCTCCCCAACCACCTCCATGTCGTGCTCTCCCTCATGTGCTTCTCCCCACTTTGCATTCTTACTCGTGTGCTTATTTTCCGCTCCCCCGCCTGCTACCTATTGCTTGCACCTCTGACTCCCAGATGCTGCCCTATCTGACCTCCTGCTAACAAATGCTGCACCACTCACAGACTTTTTAAAATGTTTTTTCTTTTTTTGCAGAGGACTAATACTTAAAAGCCCTTTTGTGCTACTTATATTTCCTAACTAAATGAAACAAGCATTGGCATAGCCAATAGGTCTCGCTTTTGGGACCTTATAAGTATTTAGTTATGCAGCACAATATCCTTGGTGCAATAACATCAACTGTTGCATGGCTAAAAACTTATAAGGTTCCAAAGGCGAGACCTATTGGCTATGCCAATGCTTGTTTTAATTGTTTGAGAGAATATTTGTGCTGGTCATGTTTATGTGTGTGTTCGTTTTTTATTTTGCCTAACAGAGTCTTTTTGCAGTAATTTAAACTTCAGCGGGGGCGGCTCAGGCCCGAGGTACATCTTTTAAGAGTCTTAGCGGGATTGGATCCTGGGCCGGCCATTGTGTCAAGGATCACACGGCTCGACTTAAGTCCGCCGTACAAAAGTAGTGATAAGGAGGTGAACTCGGAGCTGACTGGCGAGATTACAGGCCCTGGAGACGGCGGTATCAGCAGCAAAGCTCCCCGCGGGGTCCCAGTCACAGAGAGGGGCTGATCAGACAGCTAAGGTTCAAGAAAGGGAGGCCCATGGAATGGAATGTGAGAGCAGCGCCGAGGAGACGGAGAGCAGAGCGGTGTGTGCTGAAGAACACAAGCAGAGCAGAGTGTGCCCCCGAGCTAGACGGTTCTGAGACAGTGACCGGCATGGCACTGAGGCCTGGAAAGTAACTTCAGTAACGGAGCAGAGAGGCGGAGAAAGCGTGATGTAGACTCGTGGAAGAGAGAGCGGAGGCCCCTTCTAACACTAACGTGACAGCAAAGAGAGGGGGCTGCCGCGTGTCACTGAAGGAGGGGCCACCTCCTGAGTAGGATTAAACTACGTACACTGGGCATGGGGGAGGGAGTGGGAGAAGGGAGGGGTGTGTGAGAGCAGAGAGAAACCATTAACAGCGCGGCGCTCGTAAAGGGCGCTGTGCTGATTATGTTACAACAAGCCAGGACTATTGTCTTTGTCAATGGCTGTTAGATGCATAAGATAAAAACAAGCCAGCGAAGGTCTGGTGTAACAAGCACGGAGGAGCGGGGGCGAGCGTGCGCGGCAGCCTGCAAAGCAGTCCCAAACGCTCGTGCGTCGTGGCTGGCCTTTGGATGAGTACGCGCGGCAGACATGTGTTTCCACTTATCGCGCCCGCGTCTGGGCACGATAATTGGAAACACATGTTTGCCGCGCGTACCCATCTCAAAAGGCCAGCCACGACGCACGAGCGTTTCTTGGACTGCTTTGAAAACTCACTTACAATAAGTCTTCGCCTCTAAGCAGCGCTTGCGCGCTACTCGAGGCTCGACCTAAAAATGGCACCTGCGTCATCGCCTTTTTTTTTTTATTTTTTAACCTTTTCACCATGCTGCACAGCATGTCTAAAAGACATTTGCAAAGCCAACAGGTCCCAAAGGCAAGACCTATTTGCTTTGCCAATGCTTGATGCTTGGCTTACAGTACTCCAAGAGTGCATGCATTTTATCACTGTGTTATTGTGTACCACTTCCACACAAATTCCCAACACTCCGCTCCATGTTGCTACCTTCTCCCCCCTGCCAACTCATCCCTTGCTTTCAACAACTCTACCTTTAGAGGTAGAGCCTAGACAGCGCTTGCGCTGTCAGGATGATCTGATATTTGTGGGGTGTGACTCCTCCTTTCGGTTTTCATTTTTATCAATCGGTTGTCTTGTAAAATTCCTTGCTTGCCAGTGGATGATTTGTCTTCATGGTCCCTCCGGTACTGTCACTTCCTCCCTCCTCCTTTAAATCCTGGTTATAACGCTGCCTTTCCTCTGTCCCAGTCTCACCCCTCTGTGTTATAATGACGTACTTCAAGCTAAAAGCAGGCAGGGCTGCCGAGGTACGGGGACCAAACTTTCCCTGTCACTAACTATTGCTGCCAGCTGGTATTAGTATTGCTCCAAGAACATGCATTCACTGTACACCTTGACTGCAGTTTGGGTACTTCTACTGCACGCTTACCGATGTGCAACATAGATTGATAAAATATCAAATCACGACTTGGCTAATTCTTATCGCACCCCCAACCCTTGTTTTAAGATAGATTAGGGTTGTTCTTCTTTTGGGCTACTTTTGGTAGGCCCATGCTCGTTTTGGGCTTCTTTTCAATGTAAACTGTGCTTGTTTTGGGTTACTCCTTCCTTCAGTGGGCAGGCTTATGGTTTATTGATAAATGACTTTGTTTATACAGGCCTTTAGCAGCTTTCCCCTCCAGAGTCCTGCGGCCCAGCATAGGTTCCAAGTAAGCTACATATCGCAGCTTTATATCAATGTTTGAAAGTCATTTGTTCTCGTGCTAGTAGTGGAGGACGCAAAAACTGCTGGGCTCACATTTGAATGCACGCTCAAACATTATCTGAATATAGCTATTCCTTACTGACACCGACTTTCGGCTATCCTATAACTGGAATGTTCATCCCCATCCATCCCACTGCACAACATATATGTACCTGGTTGGTGTGAAGTTGCTGCGAGGTCAATTGTCCCTGGTATAGCAATAAAACAACATATCAACACAAAAGTGAAGGAGATGTGTTTATTTAATTACCCGACCCTCCAGTGCTTTGGAAGCGTTCAGTCCTGGGTACGTGCTTCACATCCATTCCTAAACATTGCTATTGCTGCTATGGCTCAATGAACCCATGGCGCCATCGCTCCAGCACCACGTCTTATACCATAACCAGCAGCGATTCATCACAGCTGTTGCTCCTGCACCATTGCTTGTACATCCTTCTTCATTATCACATATGAAAGAATTTCCAAATATCTGAGTTAGGGCTACCAGTTGTACAAAACTAACTTTTTTGAATAAATCCTTCTCAATGCATTGCTATAATGTGCCTATTAGTGTCAAAGCTTCCACGTTAAAGAACAGTAGATGTTGTAGCATCCAAGATAATGTGCTGCATGGCTAAATACTTATAAGATCCCAAAGGCGAGACCTACTGGCTATGCCAAGGCTTGTTATTTTTTATTATTTCCTTTTCTTCTGCTGCCTGCCCACTCTCCACAGCCCTTTTGCTTTCGTTTCTCCCCACCTGCTGCTCGGTTGCTCCTTACTCAACCCACACCTCCCCTTACCCACAGCCCCCACTCCTCCTGTTGCAGACCTTTATCTGGTTTGCACAACAGCTGTCATTCGCTGCTGGGTTGCTCTCATTTTAAAAAGATCTTTCCAGCATGTTAAAATTCGTATATTTGTTTTTTCAATTTACTGATCCAAGTGGTGCTTGCCATGTTGGAACAGGTATATGAAAAAATAAAAAAATAAATGGTGCCCAACGTCATGCCACATGAGTGCACAAACATCACATTTGGAAACCATGGCATGCACGCACGGATATGTCATTGCACTCTATTTTTTTTAAATCCATACTTACACCATTAAATCAGATTTTACCAGTGCCTACCGAAGCACTCATTGTCACACAAGTTTCAACATCGGCAAGGCAATGCTAATATTGCCAAATCTTTTACAAACTGCAGAAATAAAGCATATATTGGTATGGTGGTAAATTCAGTGGACAGAGCTCAGCCAGAGACCTGTATTCCACAGGTAGGAACCTGGGCAATGCCAATTCCGCTTTTTATCCTTTTGATGTTGATAAAATAAGTACCATGAAAATGGATCAAGTTAACATTATTCAGGCAGCTAGAGATAGTTCATGTTGTGCAGGGGGCTATAGAAAAAAACTTGATTATTCGTCAGTCTCTATACAGAGTGCTGTTGTTGGCTGCAACAATATTGTCCAACACCAGCACTGAGAAGGGGGTCAACGAGGATTGTATGTGGGCAGAGAAATAAATTATGATTTTGGAACGTTGCAAAGAGGTATATTTCACGTATAGCGCTCCGCTGCCTTTTGGCTACGTCCGAGCTATTGAAATACCATACACATACGTACAGAAATATTGGCTTTGCTAATATGACAGCGCCTTAAAAAGTTTAAAGACCAAAGGAGTTGCAATGACTTTTTAAAAAAAAAATTTAAGAGGACATGTTTTACATTATGCTTCTCAACGCGGTGTACAGCATAGTGAGAACTGGCACAGTTAGTAAGTAAAGAACTCCCTGGAACTGAATCAGTTGCAAGAGAAAGGCTGCACAAAAGGGTCTGGAAAGAAACAAGATGAGTTTTGTAATTAGCCAGAATTTTTCGGCCAGTGAACTTCTCCTTTGTGTTTGAGATGGAACTCCATGAAATCAGTAAATGCCAGCATCACATATTTTCAGACATGGGGTGTGACATGGGGCAACCATTGATGCTGGACCAATGTACTGAGTAGCGCTTGCTCCAATCGTTCTTATCTTACCATTGCTTGGTATTTGTTTTCTAATATATGGACTGCTTCTCACAGAAGACAATGTCAAGCTCAGAGCAGTTCAGTAAAAGAGCAAAGTGAAGCCAACGTTGAAACAATAGGAATGAAAGAATCCCCCTCCACACACCGCTGCATCTTCCTGTCCCCTTCCTAAAGTTAGACACAGCCGAGATACGGACAACCCTCCCCCCCACAGCATTTCTAGGGCTACTCCATGAAGCTTGAGACATCTGACAGCGTAGTGAGAACCCCCCTCCTGCAGGTTCCTGTCCTTCCGTGAAGTTGGACACAGCTGAGAGAAAGTTTCTGCATCTTACTGGCTCTTCCATGAAGCAGGATACAGAGTAAAAATCCCCTCCAGCAAGAAACCCCCTCCTGCATCTTCATACCCCCCCCCCCACCCCACTTGAAACAGTGAACCGTTATAAGTATAGAGTCCCTTCCTGCATCTCCCCACCCAATCCCTGAAGCTGGACGTCACATAACTGAGTGAGAACTCTCTCCTCCATCTTGCAACCCCCTCCCCAAATGTGGGTATAGCGGAGACCCGGCAGGAGGGGGGGACTTCTTGGCTTCTGTCTACCTACCCCCTCCCTCAATATGGACACCGATAAGAGGAATTCTCTTCTGCATCTTCTCCCTGAAACTGGACAAGGTGGAGAGAGTGAGAAACCCCCTCCTTAATATTTCTCCCTTCCAAAACGCTGGACACAGCTAACAGCCATAGGGGGGAGACCACTTCCTGCATTTTCTCCCCCTCTATAAAGCCAGGCCCAGAGTAGGAAACTTCCTAAAGCTTGACTCAGCAGAGGTTCAACCCCCTTCAGCATCTTCCCAGCACCTCCCTGGAAACAGACGAGAGTGAGAACCCCTCCAGCTGGTTTCTGGCCCCTTCGTAAAGGACACGGAGCAGCAGCCTTGACAGTTTAAAAAAATTAAAATCGTTGCTGAGTTTATGCCATGGACAGACCCGACCCACTTAAAGAACAGACGACACACCAAACAAGTAATTGCAAACACATAAAGAGAACAACTTTCAAACCTTGGTTTTGAAATCCCGCCGCAATATTTTCTCTTTGCGGATTCTTTCCTTCTCGTCCTTCTTTGCTTGGATACGTTTTTCTGCTCAGCAAAAAGGGCTGAGATGTTTTCATCAAGAGCCATCATGGTCTCATCATCAACATCCGCATCACTGTCATCTGTATCCTTTAGGTTGCAAATAAAAGCAGTGGTGAAGCACATTTTAAAACAGACTATCATGATGTGTACAGCAAGGCAAAATAGGAGCCTGCACTGCATCTGGCAGAAGTACTTACAAACTCTCTGCACATCTACAATATTATGAAAAGATACCCACCTCTCACCTCATCCACCCATAAAGCCATCTTCTTCAAATGGATTCATTTCCACCCCGTGACTGAGCGCGAAGTCTTTAACATCATAACCAAACTTAAACCGTCCTCACACACCAAAGACCCTATCCCCTCCAGTCTTATCCAGAATCTCAACCACATCATTGCCCCTTACTGGACCAACATCATCAACACTTCCTTCTCCACAGGTTGTGTCCCGGACTCACTTCAACTCGGTCAAATCACACCTATCCCTAAAAATCCCACCTCAGACCCTAATGACCAGAACAACCTCCGCCCTATCTCTAACCTACCTCTTCTTTCCAAAGCCCTGGAAAAACGTGCTCTGCTTCAACTAGATAAACACATTAACAACTTCAACCTTCTAGACCCCTTGCAATCCGGCTTCAGAAAAGGCTGCAGCACGGAAACCGCCATGCTAAATATAATCAATGACATCCACTCTTCCCTTGACAACGGTGAATCCTGCCTACTCATTCTCGTTGACCTCTCGGCTGCCTTTGATACAGTCAACCACAACTCCCTTCTCAACTCACTCAAGTCCCGCTTTGGCCTTAACGGTCAGGTCCTTAAATGGTTCACCTCATTTCTCCAACACAGAACACAACAAGTCAAAATGAACGACTATCTAACCCCTCTCCGGTTTCCCTAGGCGTCCCCCAAGGCTCTATTCTCTCCCCTTCACTCTTTAACCTCTTTATGGAACCTCTTGCTCTCATCCTGAAACAAGCAGGAATCAACTACCACCTCTATGCGGACGACACACAACTTTACTATAAGATTAGGTCTCACGCTGATGTACTTCATCTTAACCATACCTTAAACAAGATCCAACACTGGTTCCACTCCAACCATCTCAAACACAACCCCAAGAAAACTGAAATCATCCTCTTCTCCCCTAAAAACAACGGACTCCCCATCCAAACCTGGATCTCTGACCTCAATGCACTCAACTGCTCGCTCTCTTTGTCCAACTCAGTGAAATCTCTTTTACAGTTGACAAAAATCTAACCCTCAACGACCACATAAAAAACTCTGCTACAGGAGCTCTCTCCACTATCCGTCACCTGAAGAAAATCAAACCCTTCATCCCACCTGAAGACTTCAAATGGGTCGTCCAATCCCTGGTACGCTCAAATATCGACTATGGGAACGCTATCCTCACAGGAACCCCCAAAGTCCACCTAGCCCCACTCAGATCTGTGCTCCACCTAGCAGCCAGGCTTTTCACTGGCTATAAACGTTTTGACCACATCTCCCCAGCCCTGAAGGCTCTCAACTGGCTTCCCGCTGAAAGCAGATCCTCCTACAAGACAGCATGCATCACACAAAGCCCTACACCAGAATGCCCCGCTGTACCTCACAAACAAACTTAAAAAAGCAGGCAGCTCCAGAACGATGAGGAGCACAAACACTTTCCTCCTCATCCCCCCCTTATTCAAAAAGAAAACCACTCAATCCCACTCCTTCTCTGGAAACGCGCCGATCGTCTGGAATGCCCTCCCAAAGGAATTGCGCTGCAACCCCTCCTACATTGCCTTCAAAAAGGACCTCAAACTGCACCTCCTCGGCAAATACTGGGGTCCTTAATCAGACCTCTGACCTCCTCCGACCCTATCCTCCTCTACTTCACTCCCTACTCTTCACCTCTCCCCTTCCCCCGTCTATCTCCCCCATCCTACTCCCACCTCCCTTCCCTCCTCCCTCTTAAAACCCCGCCCAGCTGACCATCCCCCCTCCTCCAATCTGTTTCCCCCGCCTATCCTTTTTCAAATTTCTACCTCACCCACAGCTCAGCCCCGAATCTTCCCCCCCCCCCAGCCACTATATATGTAAATTTATCTGCTTTTGCTATATCTGTTTATTAGACCTCAATGGAACGTTTGTTTTTATTTATTGTTTATACTGTGCTTTTGAGCAATAAATATGTAGACTTATAAACATTTACTGATGTGGCGGCTTTACTAGAGATGCTTTTTAAATAACATGCCTGTCAGACATTTTAGATATAAAAGTGTCAAATGACTTTCTGCCATAAACCAATCTTATCGTAAATATGTACAGTTTGTAACTCTTCACAAACTACTTCAAAGTGCACAAGAAGGAAAAAAAAGAAAATTCACACAAAGGTCCCAAGCCAAACACATTTAATGTTGGCTTAATTTGACGAAAAAGAGAGTCAAATGCTACAGAATTCATTCAACAAAGTGAGAGTGAGGATTAGTTTTGAGGCTGGATAAAGTGATAGTGTGGATGCAGACATGGCATTGTGTATGGGGACTGGGATGGGGTGGAAAGGAGAGAATGGATGGGGTTGCACGAGTGACTGGATGGGGATGGGCAGCAGAGGCGCAAGTGCATGGGGACAAAGCGGATAGGATGGAGCGAGGTTGTAAGAGGTAGTGGAAGGGATGTGAGGATGGCAAGGCTTACAGACCACAAAGGAGCGAAAGCACATCCAGTAGAAAATATACCAAGAAACTCCTCGCAGATGCTCTGGAAACAAAGAGCTACTCCACTCTGTCAGGGTAACTAGTTATCATGTCTGAGCTCTTATCTCTCATGCCTTTCATCTGCACCTCTATGACGGACTATACTGTAGTTCAAAGCTACTGCCTAACAATCCAGATCAGCTAATCATTGCCTCAAATTACTTGGCCACCAATGCCATAACCACCCCTCATGTCATGCAGAAACTTTGTCAGACCCATGCTAAAAACATTATTAGATGTTCATATAGAACTCAAGGCCTGTAAGTCAGATTAATGTGGGGTTGATGCCCCACCGGACAAAAGAGCCACATCCCTCATTATTCTCTGCTCCGTTGACGAAATCTGAAAGTTCGCTTCACCTACCAATGCGTTTGCAGCCTTGAAAGCAGTCATCAGCTGCTGACGAAAATTTTCATCTACGTCTTCTGGGTCCTTCTCTTCGTCCTCGTTATCAGAATCTTTTGCTTCAGCGTCCCCATCCTCCGAGCTGTCATCTGAAGAGTCATTACTTTCCTCATCGTCCTGACAAATAACAGCAATAGAAAGTTTAACAATAGTCTTTTAAGCAGTATACTAATGGAAATAATTGACACACACACCTTCACATTTAAAGGACAGGTCTGTGATCTGGCGTAGCTGCAAAGCTGCCCACTTTGAAATCTGGAAACTTGAGTTTTAATTAACTTGCCAAAGAATCATGTGATTCTGGACAAATTACTTTATTGCCTTGAACCTAAAATTGTAAATACAAGGACTGTAAATGTGTGTGAATGTATATTATAATTAGGGCTCACAGTTTTATGATATTTATATTTTGAACATTTTCATCTGTATTTATCCATATTTAGTTTTGGGTCATCTTACTGGTATTTATCTGCATTTATTTTGTGTACTGAGAATAGACTAAGTCAAAAAATGGTATTGTCCCACATTTAAAAAAAAATATATGTTATTTACATTTCATATGGATGCACAAACCAACTGTAGGAGGCTAACTTACTATATGGTGCACACTTATTCAAGTGCTGCACCTTGCACTAATCCCGGCAACCCTTATGATGATTTTAGTGGTCTTAGACAACAATAGAAAGCTCTCCAAGTGGTAGCTGTGGAGAGCAGCCTTCCGGCTTTTCTTGAAGGAGTGTTAAGCAGCTTGTTTTACCAGTGTAATCCTATAGTGAGGTTAACTGAAAAAGAACCACACAGTGTTTATATAAAAGTACTTCTATTTATTACACAGCACTCACTAACACATTGGTACATCTTCTACCCGGAGATATCAACATAATATACAAGAATACTTCAGATGCAATCAGGTAAGTAGCACAAAATACAGTGGTCTCCAGGGGAGACCAAACCATATACTAAGAAAGTGGAATGTGAACTGCAAAGGAGAACGGGACTTTGACCAGAAGACCCAGAGGAGCCAGAGACAAGGAACCACTCAAGGTTAGTACCCAAGAACCCCACAGAGGCTGTGTGCAGAGTGGAAACACAGCCGAATGACCAATGGAAGTCAATGGAGAAGTTGCGGTTGCAGATTTGCAGAAGAAGGACCCTTCCCAGAGGACCCCGAATAATTCCTTGGCGGACAGAAGGTTGGAGAGCCACCCCATCCGTGGATGCCCCAGAAAGCAGGTTACCTACACCAGAGGAGTCTGGTTCATAGGGGTGAAGAGAAGTCGGAAACCTCCGTAGGTGATAATAGAAGAGTTGGAAGAAAATGCCTCTCGAGAAGAAGGTGAAGAAGTCCGATGGAATCCAAGCGTGAATGCTGGAAGTGAAGAACCTGCAAGCAGAGGGGACAGAGTCTATGCCACTAGGAAGTGACCAGGAGGCACGAAGACACAATGCCCACTGATGTCGGGCGGCTCAGAAGAGTCAACAGTGACCTTGTCACTGCAGCTGTGGGGACCATGTGATGCTGAGGAAGACTAGGAGCCATGCATGAGCGGTCCCATGTCGGTGAATGGGTGGTCGCTGTCCGGTGGGCACACCAACAAGTCTTGGTAGCCACAACTGGCGTGGAAAACGAAGAAGAGCAACGTTGGGACCAACAAGGTCCAGGAGAGTCACCAACAGCAAGAGAATCGGAGCAGGCCCCGAACAAGCAGGGGAGCCCACTGAACCAGTAGAAGACCCTCAGGTGGACCCACAGGCCAAAGACACGGAGTCGCAAAAGGACCTCAAGAAGCTCACCAAAAATGAAGGGCCACGGTACAGAGGTTGCGGTGAGGATGCTGATCTTGGAGGGAAGAGATGCTGGAGGATGGAGCTTCTTGTAGCCCGAAGGCCTCTGGAGTGCAGAGTCAACAAGTCTTGGCAACTGCAAGTCAACACCGTGGCGTAAGGGTTCAGTCCCAGCGGTTCTGACGAGAGATACTGGCCTCAAAATTGCAGAGAGGACAGGTTAGATCTCGAGGGAGTTGCCAAACCACCACCTGTGTTGCTGAGCCTCAGGAAGTCCGTAGGACGACAGGAACAGTAGACCGGTCAGCTTAGTTTCAGTGCCTGCAAATGCAGGGGAGTGACTCCTTCGCTCCAAGAGAGATTTCTTAGAGTGTCCTTGATACCCTCCTTAGTGCCCACAGGTCTGTTGAAGAACCTGGCAGGAGCACAGACACACATGACAAATAAGACTTGCAGAATAGGGAGACCAGGAGCCGCAGGAGTCTTCTTTGGGGCAGTCTCGGTTCCAGATGAAGTCCAACGAAGTCTAAGTGTCCAGACGATTGAAGAGCAAAGTAGTTTAGGGAGTGAGTCTTGTCCCACAACGAATCTGAGGAGCCACCCACAGGTAAGCCCTCAAATACCATAAGGAAAGGGTTGGAAGGACTCGGGGTTCCCTCCCAAAGGAGGGGCTGGACAGAGGGGAGGATACTCCCATGTCCTTTGTCCAATTTCGCACCAGAACGGGAGCCAAGGGCTCCGTGAACACGCTCAAACTTGAGTATGCAAGGAGAGTACCAAATGTGCCCTTCAAAGCAGTCTGTGGTGGTGGGAAGCGCCCTCACCCCAGCCCACTACACTAAGTCCACACTTCCCTGTGACAGGAAATCTATTGTTCTACCTTCCCCTGCTCAAGCTCAGCTCAGCAGCAGGACGGCAGAATCGTGTTTGTGGTCAGCAGCAGCACTAGCTTGCTGTCAGACACTGAAAGGCTGTTCTCGGGAGCACAGGGGGGTACCCCAAGGGAGCCCCCCCAGTACATGGGATCATACTTTCAACACTGAAATCGGTGTTGGGGTATGATTCCAACATGTTTGATACCAAACATGACCGGGTTCGTGCAGCCACTATGTAGTTAGACATCTCGTAATGACTGATGTCCACTATATGTATTAAAATGGCTGACCGCACTTACAAAGCCTGGAGAATCGACTCTGGGGGTTTTAGGGGTGTCCTGCTCATGCTGGGACACCCTCACACTTATAACCAAGCACCCTGCCCTCAGGACTGAAGAGCATGCCAGAGGGGTTACATATGTTTAAAGTACAGTCACTTCAGATATAAGGAAACGTACATCTGTCTTGAGAGGTGCAAGCACCAACTCACACAGGCTGCAATGACAGGCCTGTAGTCACAGTTTAAGTGTATTTCTAGGGGTGGCACAATACATGCTGCAGCCCATGGGACATCCCTGGTGTACCTATGCACTGGGTACCTTAGTACCATATACTAAAGGGCTTACAAGGGTACACCAGTAGCCAATTGTAGTTGTAAAAAAGTACTTACCATGGTCAATTTAGAGAGAAAGCACAGTGACTGGGGTACCGATTAGCAGGATCCCAGTCAGACTAGGTCAAAAACACACTGACACCAGGTAAAAAATGGGGGTAATCATGCTAAAAGGATCCTAACTTCCTACACCAACGAACGCAATACAGGCACGTACCTTATATGTCATTATCCACCTAGAGCTATTAATAGTATACAATGTCACATTAATGTGCTTAATACAACTCTTAAGACTCACAGATATACTTTATATAGAAAATAGTGCATAATCAACAGCCCAAAACATCCTCATTCCATTTCTGTCTGACTGGCAGTCAGACCCAGTGTCATACCAAGGCTTATAAGTCCCTAGTAAAGCAGTATACCATATACCCAGGGGTAGTAAATTAAATGCTACTAGTGAGCCTGCAGCACTAATTGTGACACACACTTGGGTAGCTCCCTAAAACAGGTCTCACGCCTGCCATTGAAGCCTGAGTATGCAGTTTTAAACTGCCATTTCAACCTGGCAAAATAAACCTGTTGTCAGACCTAAACCTTCCTTTTTAATACATGTAAGTCACCCCTAGGGTAGTCTCTAAACAGCCCATAGGGCAGGGTGCAGTGTATCTAAAAAGGTGGACATGTAATTTTAAGTTTTACATATCCTGGTAGTAAAAAACTCTTAAATTCATGTTTCACAACTGCAAGGCCTACCTCTCCCATAGGATAACAAAGTGTTATCCTATTACATTTAATAAGTGATAACTTTCAATTGGGAGTAGGTAGGCGTGTCATGTTTGGTCTCTAAAGAATTATAATCAAAACCCTCTTTAAATGTAAATTCGGATTTAAAGTCACAATTCTGAAAATAACACTTTTAGAAAGTTATTTTCTTGTCCTAATTATTTGGTGCCTACAACCTGTTCTTGGGTCTTATGACTAGCTGTGAGTCGCAGTTGGCCTTTGTGCATTCCTCACAGACAGCCATGCAACAGAGACCGGGTGGTGGCAGAAAGCCTGCCGTGTGCCCTCAGAGGAATGCCGTGCTGCTTGAGACATGCGTTTCTGGTTACACCCAGGACTGCCAGAGTAACCCCAAGGGCTAGTTGGCTGGCCTCCTGATCACAGTTTATGGGACAAAATAGGCTCCAACCATCTTGAAACTGCACTTTAACCAAGTGTGGGTCAGTCCGGACCCTCTAAGTGGTGCCCCTCCAGCCGTGCACCCTTGGAAGTGGGGTTAAAGGTTCTGTACCAGCCTAACTGAAGGTTTCACCAAATTGTCACAAAGCGAAACAAAACCCAGCAGAGCAACGCCAAGCAGACAGCGCACAATACTTTACACATTGCCTCAAGTTTATGCCCCACTGCTTTTGTGCCAAGCTACCAGAAGGTTAAGCACAGGTTAATTTAGTGACTGTTTGTGGTTCATCCTGACAAGGATTTTGGCTGTTGCTTGAGAAGGGCTCACACTCCCTTCAACCAACATCCCAATTTTGTCACAACTACTATTTTGATAATGCTTAAAAAAATAAAACTGACAGGGAAAAATAGCACTTCCTGTAGCAAGGTACAGACATAGAAGAGGAGGCATCAGACAGAAAAGGAAGAAGGGAAATAATTGGTATACTGGAGATGGCTCCTGTAAGAAAAAACAAATCAAGATGGACACCTAGGTTCAAACTATGACTCTGAATAACCACAGAGGGTCTATCAGCGGCAATTAGAAAATACATGGAGAGTGAAATTGACAAGAACGTTGGCAATCAGGGGCATTACTGTAGGGAATCACAGAAGGGAGGGTTATTTTACTGTGATAATTCAATAGGGGGTTATAAATGAATACACAACAGTAGCAAATGCAATACAGGTAAAAAGAAATCGAGATAGAATCTAAAACATGAGGGAGGGAGATGAAACAATTAGGCAGGACGATAAAGAGTGAAAGCAGCACTATGCAGATACTTCTATATAACTGTTTAACAGCAGTAGGGAGAAGATGAAACAAACTCAAAATAACAAACGAACAGCGATAAATAAGGATTCCCTAATTTCAGAATCGTAAGTCCTCATAGCAACAAAGACCTTCAAATCTTACAGAGCACTGGGACCAGACAATCTCCTGTACAAATTTTACAAGACTTTCAAGATAAAATTAGCATCAACAATGATTAAACTATTACCAAGTATAGCATAGAGAGGAGGAGTTGCATATTCAATACAGTAGTCATCCAAAACCAGATAAAGGACCCAGCCAAGCCCCCCCCCCCCAACAATGCATCTCGCAGATGGCAATTGCATCACTGGACATAGTGCAATAAAATGTACATAACTATGTACCAGTTCAACCAAAGTTCATCGCCCATTCCCTTGGCGCAGCCAGCATTTCAGTGGGGTCTCAGTGTTCCCTCCAATAGTGAACAGTCTTAACTCTTGAAAGGCTGGCAAGGATTGCAGACCAGATGTTGGCTCGACTACAGGAATGTCAAATTACATTTAAGGCAGAATTGAAATGGTGTATTCTCCAGAAAAATCAATGACGGGAACTGAAAAGGGTTTAAAAATTGGCGCTGAATGTCCAAACCCAATGGCGTAAAAAAAATTTTTTTTTTTTTTTTTTTTAAATCAATCAGAGGTGGAGTCTTTGTCCTGGTGCATTGTGGGTTTCAGGGAGGACTCACAAGGTATCTCAAGACCGAAGACTTCTACGAAGAAAAACAACTTGCATATGAAAACGCACCCAACACTAAATGGCAAAGTATGCAGAGAATCTGGTATACAGCAGCACATGCCACAAAAAAGGAACCTTTTAGCTAGGGTAAATAAAACTGCCACTAACTATGACCAACATAAATTTCAAATTGTCTACCCATCTCCCATTACTTCTAATTCTATTGCATTTTCATTGAAATAGAAGGATGTTACCATTTCCACAGATGATTTTCCCTTCTTATTGCTTTCTTCCATTATCTCTACATTGCTTTCCTTATTTGGATCTTCTTCTGGATCAAGGACCTGGGCACAGTGGGCAAAAAAGTGCAGTTCTAGTAAATACACATACCAATATCATAGGTTCAGCTCTCATTTCTACTGACATACGTTATAAAAAGCAAACTAACAAATATGGCACACATTTCCCTAGTGTAATTAAATTTATATTTTTGCATTGGCCATTTAGAACATTCAACTTCCCAAACAAATCAGTACCGATCAATTGTGTGTATAAGAGCTCAAACTTACACAGACCTGGGACAGTCAGCGTATACAGGGAAATATAGATGTTTCAATATATCGCATATGTAAGTCAAAAGCATTCACTAGCATACAAACCATACCTATCTGGTGAGAACCTAACATTGACAGAAGCTTCACCCTGGTGTAAACGATCTGTTGCCAAAGTACTATTTCGTTGTGCTTGGTAAAATGAGAGAGTGCAGTGGGGATCACTATTTTCTTGGAGACTCTTGCTGCCTCTAAGGCCTTACCAATCTACTTTCTTGGCTTTCTATAGCAAGCTCCACCACCAAACAGTACCTCACTACTGCACGTCGTGGTGGTGAAATAGCAGCCCCACCACAGCTCAAAAAACTTTAAAATAATATTCTGAAGATTATAGACAGGATGGTGGATCAGGATAATGCATGGGGTGTAGGTCTCAGAATTATCCCTTAAGAATGAGAATCTCAGAAAAGCCATGAAAAACAGGACTGCTGCCATACTGGAAGGGGAGAAGAGTAGTCAGTAATAAGTGGACGTACATGTATTTCATTTGCCTGAGTTCATAAAATGGTAGATAGGGGAACAGTCACTAACTATAAGCTCAGTGGAATGTAGAGACTCCTTGCAGAGACTCAATCATGAGAAAGGACGTTTGCTGCAGGAGTCCCAAAGAAACTATAATTTCCTGTCCTTAGCCCAGAGGTCCTGCTATAACAGAAGGCAAAACAAAGCCACAATGCACAGAGACCTTTAGCTACACATTAAAAGTTGTGTGGACTGTTTTGATAATCAAAACATTTTAACCCCGTTATACGGTTTTCTTCTTCATTATGATAAGGCCACATCTGTATGAATAAGGTATCAAAATGGCACACTAGTTAAGTGTTTTTAGTACTGTATATTAAGCTTCAGTTTTCTGGACAAGGCTATGGCACTTACATCCAAGATCAGCTGTAAGGCTCTCTTCGTCATATGTGGACAGATGCGGGCAAAAACACTTTTGGAAACTTGTCTCATCAAGCGACTAGGTTGGGAGAAAAGAGATAGAAGAATTTCCACCACCACTTCAACCCAGACCGGCTCCTCCACACCTGCAAAAGAAATTAAAGGTTTTTCAGTCACTGAGCTCTGGCTTAATGGGAAGCAAAGTTTCATAACAAAACATCTTAAAACAAATTAGCAAAGAATAGAAACTAAAGGTAATATTGCGGTTAGTAAGAAAAGGTCAATTAGGATGCTAAGATCAAGTTGAAGCTAGTTGACATTCTGCGCAGAATCCCCCATTTCTAAGAAACTAATTTAATAAATTAGGATACTTACTTATGGTGGACTTAAGTCAGGCAAAGGAGAAAGTCCGGTTGGACTACATGATGGAGCACCTTTCTGGCTGTATGGGCTGAGGAAGTAAATGATCTGTAATCCCACCAGTTCAGATAAAATCCCCCATGCTACTCATCACATTTGCAGCTGCAACTTTAAGGCTACTCACACATCTGTGAATCTGCCCAAAAAACTGATATCCTACTGTAAATTTAGTGCACTTTGCTGAGTACTATTTAGTGTCTTCTCAAGTTTGGAATCAAATACACTACTCCACAAACAATTTAAAGCCTTTACTTTGGGTCCTGGGACAGTCAGAGTATACAGGTCAGTTGTTTACCACCATTGACGTAGGACTATCAAATACTACTGCATACCAATTAGGCACTTAACTCGCCAGAATTCCAGCAGTCAAGGTTTAGTCTAGAAGGTGGAAGAGTATAGCAATATTCCCTAGTAAATAACATAGTAAACTAGATTTCTATCAAGTGCTCTCTCTCATAAGAACAGTAAGACACTCTTTACAGTAAGTCAAATATGGCAAACTGAGATAGGCACAAAAATATAGAAAGTGATACCACATTCGTATTTATATTTGTATTTATAGTGCTTAAACCACAGGGAGTATAAAAAATAAATAACATGGATCCACATGGCCTATATAGTATTAACAAATAACTGAATAGGGGGTCGAGGCAGAAGGTCTGGCTTAAAGGAGGACGACTGCTTTCAGACATTTTAAAGCCACTGTTTGCTAGAAATCTCATTCAATACAAGAATGGTACCATACTTGAGGACAGAATATTTAAAGTAGGATAACATGTGCTGGGCTCCTGCCCTAGTGTCAAAGGATCTTGCCGCAGAACTAGACAACTCAATAGATTTGAGATAGTGCGGACATGTTTCCAGTAAAGACAGTCCAAAAATCCCTTCACCGAAAGACACAAATTAAAAATGAATCATGATAAAAATATATTTCACATGTCTCAAGGTCAGCTTTTAGAATTTGTATATTAACAAAGCTAACATGAGTCCAGGAGTCACTATCCTGTGGTTCGAGGTGACACCAAGTAAAGGCCCAATTAATCTCATGGTCCAGGAGAAGTACACATTTCTTGGCAAGAGGGATAATATTTATTGTTTGGGGGCACTGGGAGGAACCTATATCCAACTTTCTTTATTCTAGTCAGGGGAAGGAAAACCGTAAGCCTTGGTCCTGCTCTTTCACTTGCTTTTCTGCAGTGTAGGTCAGGACTGATCAAAAATGGTCACATACACTGCTGGATTGGAGCCAAATTGTTTATGCTGGATTTGAGCCACATTGTTTAAGCCACTTTACTCCCGTTGCCAAGCATCAGTCTGCACAACATAGGAAAGAGGGCGAGGGAATTTCAGTGCAGAGCAGAGAAATCTGTTCTACAAGGAAGGGTTGATAGTTCTACGCCAGCCAATCAGACAGTTCCAGATTTGGGGACTGAGAATAAAACAAAAAGACAAGCAGTTGGTGCATCCAACATGGATAAAATAAGCCTGCAGGGAGGCAGCCATCTTATGTAAATCACAAATATGTGACACCAAATGGACACCATGTCTAGTCATGGACCAGTGTCCACAAATGTGAAGAGCTTATAGGGGGAAGTGGTCAGACTATACAGGGGATAACTAGTAGCTAACCTCCACATCAGGCATGCAGGTAAAAAACAAAAGCTTGTACCCCTAAAGCATCATGTACCACCATTGTTAGTCATTGCCTAGTAAAGGAGGCATGAGCCACACTCACTATGGATTATGGTAAACTTTGAGAGTTCCCCTTTCATCAGAGCTTGGTTATGCTTTTGAACAGCTCTTGGCAGATACCTCCAGTGGAATCTGTAGCTGACTTTCTTTGCGGGGAAACCAAAAGTTACTTACCTTCTGAACCAATATTTCTTGTGGTTGCAGAATTTTCCAGTAGATTTCTCACTTTATGAAATGAAATTTGTACTTGTAAAGCGCACTGTTACCCAAGGGTGTCCTGGCGCTGTACGCATACCGCTGTGGAACCCTTCCTGTCTTTTCCCTGTGAAATGTCCACTCCTGGGCACCCCCAAGGTGAAGCCAGGCATCCCAGCGCTGGTGGGGCCGTTGTGGAGATTAAGCAAGCTATTGCCCAGAGTTGCAGAGTGGGACCCATGATTAGAATAGGCACTGAGGCGAGAATTATCTGGTCCGAGGAAATTGAGCCCAAGACCCGCCGAGGCGGGAATTGAACCCTGGTCCCGGGCCAGATCTCTGCATCAGGGTCTGCCGCTCTAACCATTGAGCCACACTTCTCCATGAATACTCCAGTGCAGACTCGCTGTGCTAAGTAATTCCAGCTGGGATGCCTTCTCCGGACAGGATGTTAATGGGATATATATATATATATAGAGATATATATATATATATATATATATATAACCGCACATCAAAAAATTTCTCTTGTCCTTCTAAATGCCAGTACTGTGTGAAAATAGTTTAAGCTCACGCGAGGTGCTATGTAGGCTCTGCACCTTACTACCAAAAGGTGCTACTTGCGCAATCACAGATTACTGGGCTACAAACATTACAAATAATAGAACCTTTTGTGTAGCACTCTTTTAAGTAAATCAAAAGACACAAGTCCTGAATCTGATTACAATGTGGATTCAATTGTCCACAACATTCCCATTGAAAAAATCCCAAGTTGAAATCTTCTTTTCTCATGAACAGAAGGAGTCCAGAAAGTTCGTTCATTCCATTGTTGATTTATTGGTTGTGTGATTCAGCAAACATCAGCCGACACGTGTTTCGTCTTAATCAAAAAGACTTTTTCAAGGCTGGAATAAGAATAATATACAAAAAATGTCTAGGTGTATGTACCACAATCAACAAGTGGTGACAATTAGATTACATTTGTTACATTAACCAATTGACAGAAAAAACAGCCGAATATCACATAGTATTAGGATATTTTTAAAAAAGAGAAGACCGGATGTCTTAAAAGATCACATACCGTGAATTTATTAAGGCCAGATGTGATAAACCAAACCGAAAAGGTACTTGTGCAAAGAAAGTTTCACCCAATATCCAAAGAATTATCCCTAGAAACAGTGAAACAGTCGAAGAAAGTGCACAGGAACAAAAAAAAGCCAAGAAAAGAATAAGTCTCATATTGGAAGTATTGTGAAAAGAGAGACCCACGCCACAGATCAGTAGTGGTGACATGAGATAAGTGTTTGTTATAAAAAAAGTGTAAACCCACCAATTCAAAAAATTCTGGTTTTCTAAGGTATCCTTGGCCTTTCGGTACTGCTAACCTGATACATCAAATTCCAAAGTGGCGAGCCTTTTCAAATATGTAAAAACTCCAACTCTGTAGCAAAGAATGAGCGAAATATTAAAGTTTCTATCAAATATATATTGGAGCAAAACACAAACTCCCTATTTAAAAGTCCATGTACTCAATTAAAAAGTCAAAAAAAATGTGGAATCCCAAAACGCCAACGCTATTTCTTTCGTAAAATGTACTACACAACTCATTGGCTTGATATCGTTTACTTATTCGTAGAGATACCCCAGTATTGTAGAATGAATGTCATGCTCCTCGTTTTGCTATCAAACCACCCTACACTTCATATACTCAACTACAAATACTATACTGCTGATAACCCATGTTTCGCACAAAGCTCCCAAAACCGTAGTGTTCATAGAGTAAATATCAGAAATGATTTTCTAATTACCGTAGATCAAAAATACTTTTTTGTGAATCTGTTATTCAGTCCTTCAACGCGTAACATAAAATCCATACATGCACGGGAAATGTAGTTATAGGCACAGTGCCGCGTAAGAGTCCTTGATAAGCATCCTCTCTGCCGGTGAAAGAATAAACATGACATGCAATTTACGTTCAAATACAGTTCGGTAATAGCCAAAGAAACAATTGTAAGTATAATTTAAACAACAGAAAAGGGAGTACCGCGAAGACTCACCCGACCGGAGCTTGTACAATCATACCATGACGCGAATCTAAACAGTCAACCCTGTGTAAACGCGTCTATTCCCGGCTCCATTCATGTGACTTCCCCATCCGGGATAGTCCCTGTACTTCTGAACCAAAAATACGCCCAATTGCGGCGCCATCTTGGCCTAGGTCAATATATTGTGGGTTTAAACTTGATTTTCTTAGCTATTTCGTAAAATCGTCTGCATTGAATTTATATTATCACTAACACGAGAACGGCAGTCCGTATTTCATATTTCAGAGATTCATAAACCAAAAGTTTTGAGCACACCCATTAGAAAAATCATCCGAAAAATCGTTCGTCCATGGAGTCCAAAATACATGGGAAAGAGATGCCCTACGAGTACAGCGATTTCCCCATACCGGATAGTTCCTAATGCGGCGCCATCTTAGCATGGTCAAGTGTACTAACAGTCCGTAAGCCATATTTCAAAGATTTGTAAACCAACAGTTATGAGCACACCCAGTACAAACATCCTCAAAAAAATTGTTCATCAATTCCATCTAAAGTGCAAGAAAAAAAAAAAAGATGCCATGCGAGTATAATAGTATGGGGACCATCAGGTGAGGGGAGTAGAGGTATGGCTTGAAACAGTGAGTAGAAAGTGAATAGAATCTAATTGGGGGCATGTTGTCAAACATAAGCCATAACATGAAGTACAATCACATATGTAGCAAGATCTTTGCAATACAACCATGAAAACACACATAAATTCGAATATGTAAGACAATAAATATATACTAATAATGCTCATTCTGGTCAAAATTGTACTTCATCCAAGTATATGCATCATGCATGTTGTGTTAACATTTAAGATGTATTAGTCAGATCTTGACCACAAGTATCATAGACCAGAAAGTATACATGAAATATCATATTTTCTGAATCTAGCCTTAATCCCGAAGGAATCATGCAACTCCCTGTCAACATTAAGCCCTAAATCCACAGATCTAAGTTTAATCAGCCATTTTTGTTTCCAGTTTACGCAATGCTAGGACCCTGTCTCTCCCCCCCTCCTCGTGCATTTTCTTCAGCCACTGCAATGCCATGGAAACTAAGTTTTAAAATTTCAGAGGCAGCATGCATAGTGTTAAAATGTACCGCTAATGGATAGTTTGTATTACCATTTCGGATAGCTCTTATATGCTCCTGAATTCGTTCCTTCAGTGGCCTAATTGTGCTTCCCACATAAATTAGGCCACAATGACATATGATGCAGTATACTACAAATTTTGTGTTGCAGTTAATAAATTGGTTGATGGTGTGAACCGGTCCTGTATTGTACCTAAAATTCTGTGTTTTATTGGCAGCATATTGACACACGCTGCATGTAGTACATTTGTAGAACCCTTTAGGTCTCTTTGGTAGCCAAGACGTTGGCCCCTCAACTCTTCTTGGGGGCAGGTATGAAGAACATACTCTATTCCTAAGTGTCCTGCCTCTAGTATATGGAATTTGAGGCTTCCTGGATATATACTGATTCAGGCTGTGGTCAAGTTTTAGCAAATGCCAGTGCTTATGTAGTATTTTGAATATATTGTGACTGCACAAGTTATATTGTGTGATAAACGCAATGTTCTTTCTCTGCGGTTTGTTTCCCTTCGTTGTTCTCAAGAGCTTAGTGCGACACCTTTTTATTTTATTTTGTGCCTTCTCTAGAGTATGTTTATTATAACCTCTATTGAGGAAGCGGAGTTTCAGACATTCCAGTTCTAGTTCAAAAGTTGTGTTGTTACTGCAATTCCTCCTGAGACGTGTCATCTCACCATAGGGGATTGCTTCATCTGTACACTGGGATGTGCACTTTCTGCATGCAAGATTGAATTGCACGCAGTGGGTTTATGGTAAAGCTTTGATGCAATATTACCATTCTCAACATAAAGTGTAATATCCAAGAAATTGATCTCATTCTTGCTAATTTGATTAGTGAAGGTCAAGTTATAGCTGTTGTTATTGAGATATGCTAGAAATTCTGTGAGGGTGTCTCCATCACCACTCCATATCATAAGGATGTCATCTATGAAACGTCCCCAATACATAATGCATCCTGTTATATCCAATGGGCAATTACCCCATATGTGGTGGTGTTCAAAAAATCCCATATAAATGTTTGCAAACGAAGGGGAAAATTTGGAACCCATGGCAACCCCAGATGATTGCCTAAACCACATCCCATTATGTAGAAAAAAGTTATTCTCAAGGATTACACGTGTCAAATCTAAAACCATTTGTGTGTGTTCATATAAGGTTGCATCACGTTTAGATAGAAAATATGTGAGAGCCTCCATTCCTTTGTCCAAAGGTATACATGTATAGAGTGCATTGACGTCCAAAGAGACAAATGTAAATTCCACTAGCCATGTTAAATTCTCTAATTTATTTAGTAAGTCCTTTGTACCCAGAATAAAAGATGGTAAATTTTGTACTATAGGTTGAAGGTATATATCAATATACTCTGATATATGCTCCGTTGGTGACCCGATCCCGATATGATAGGCCTACCGGGCGGGGAAGTGCTATTCTTGTGTATCTTTGGCAAAGTGTAGATACACGCAGCTCGTGTTGTAAAGCTATACGTTCATCTTTGCTCAAGTTATTTTTTAATTTGGTGCGTTTGTGGTGAAATTTGTCCTCAAATGCATATAAGTCATTGGTTACAGCCTTATAGAAAGAATCTATCAGGTTCTCTGTTGGTAGTATGGGTATAAATGTAGACTTATCTCCAAGTCCACTGTCAAAATTATGTTGTGTGTCTATGTCTAACTCCAACATTAGTTTACTGATAGTTGGCGCAGGTCCCATGCTAGACTCATCTAATGACAGTAACAATTGCAAGTCCTGAATATCTTTGATCGTTTTATTGCTCTTGGTTACAGAAAAAATAGGTATAGCACATGGTTTCTGGTTGGCATCAAAGAATTTTTTAAATTTCATTCTACAAACAAATTTAAACAAATCAATGTGGATCTGCGTAAAATCTGGTTTGGATCCCGGAAAGAAACCTAATCCTTTTTTCAGTACTTTTTGCTCAGCATCCGATAATACATGTTGAGATAAGTTGACAATAGAAATGTTATCACTAGGGGCTTTAGTATGGGCACTTGTACACACTGGGATCTCCATAACTGTAGCCTGTAGCAAAGAAGAACGTATAGCTTTACAACAACTATCTAGCTGTACAGATTTGGTGATTAAAGAGGCAGACAAGGGGGGCAACATTGTCCTACTTGACACAGAGTACTATATAAAAGAGATAGACAACCAGTTAATGGATACCAATGCGTATTGTAAAGTGCCATGTAATCCTCTGAAGGAAGTGACAGCTCTGATAGAAAGAAAATTGAGGTTTTACTTAAACTCCTCTCGCCTAACAGACTTAGAATATAAGTATCTTTTTAATCCTACACCACGAGCTGCGTGTATCTACACTTTGCCAAAGACACACAAGAATAGCACTTCCCCGACCGGTAGGCCTATCATATCGGGAATCGGGTCACCAATGGAGCATATATCAGAGTATATTGATATATACCTTTGTAACACGGTGGGGGCACCGAGGATCGACTATGAGAACGGTATAGACTGGTGGACTGCAACGCCACTCTCTCCCCCTCTAGTTTCCCCTCAGCAGGACGAGTGGAACACACCAACCCGCCCCCTGTTGAGCGATACGGAGGACCCAAGGGACGGCTCCTTTAACTGGGGATTCCCTGATGACGAGACTCCACCCCCGGATGACGTCACTGCTGTCAGCCCAATAAGGAGCGGAGATTCCCAGAACTGGGTGTGCGTCGACACCGGAGGAGAAGGAGACCCGAGAGAGAAAGTCGTGTGCTACGGAGAGGGAGAACCGGAGGAGCCGAGACGGAGTTGTGTGGCGGAACCATCAGGAGCCCAGGGTGTGCCAGGAGGCCAACGACACCGCGCTTCGCCGAGCCACGCTCCAGGAGGGGCGTGGCTATCACAGGTACAGGAACGATTCACAGGGCGGATGGGGAGGAGGGATAGTTCTACCTCCTAACAAGCCAGGATCTCTCTATCGTTCCCGCTTGCACCCTACCCTGAGCACCTTCACTTTAGTGGCGTGTCACGGTTTTGCGGTGTCCCTTCACTTCCCGTACCCTATACTACGTTCTTGGCGGAAGCCCTGACACCCGTTCTCCTTTTGTTTTCCCCCCTCGCCATCACCACGGAGAGGACAACGCACCGACGACCTGGGTCTCGGGAGAATGAGCCGATTAGCCTGGGAAGAACACGGAGCCCTGGCCGCAAGACGGATTCCACCCCATATTCCCCCGAAAGACTGACGTCCAGGCAAAAACGTGTATTCGGAAAAATAAAGCCCTCTTTAAGCAGACCTAGCCTCCGACCCTTTTCTGCGACCCCGCAACAACTGGTGTCAGAAGTGGGATCAACACCTCAGTCCATCAGTAAACCCGTGATGGACGGGGTCATCTAGCACCTGGTAAAAGGACAGAAGAAACTGGAATGGACAATAGAGAGGCAAATGTCGTCGGCCCAGGCCGACAGACGTATTCAAAAATACCATCTCTGCTCAGATGGAAGGTTTGCAAAAGATGGTACCGGAGCCAGGGGAGACGGCGTTGAGGGAGCGTCGTAGTACAATGCAGGGACCCTCTGGCATATCCCTGCAAAAATATGTGGCCGGGGAGGATCCGGACGCATTCCTATTGAACTTTGAACGTGCCGCCAGAGCCTGCGGCTGGCCCGAAGAAAAATGGCCCTTTTTTCTGGCCCCGCTATTGACTGGGGAGGCACAATCAGCCTACCAGGTGCCCAATGCCACAGGTGATACTCCCTATCAAGAGATCAAGGATGTTATTCTGGATCACCTCGGCCTGGATGCCGAGGCCTACTGGGTGCGATTCAGGAAAGAAAGGGGTATCCCCGGGGGAAGCCCTAAAACATTGTTTTTTCGCCTGAAGATGGCCGCCGGTAAGTGGTTGAGACCAGCTACCAGCACCAAAGAAGACATTATGAATCGTATCTACTTAGAGCAGTTTCTTCAGGCCCTCCCATATGGCACACAGAGGTGGCTAAAACAACACTCACCCCGGAACAGGCCATAGAGATGGCCACGACTTTCTCACGTGCTCAACCACGCAATCTAGTATGGGACCATGAGAAACCCGCACGGTCCATCCCCATAAAGAGTGAAAAAAAGCAAAAACCCATGATGGACTTTCCGAAGAATCGACCTCCCAGAGTCGAGACACCAACATTACGAGGGCCACAATGTTTCGAGTGTGGCGACTGGGGCCACATCGCTCGGCTATGTCCCAAGCGGAAACCCGTTGATGAGCCCATGGAAGTGGGCTACATCCCTAGGTCTGTGTTATACATGGCGGAGATGGGGACCTCGTTTTATGTAAGTGTACAGATGAATGGGAAGGTGGTAAAAGCTTTACTAGACTCGGGCTGCAGACAGTCCGTGGTACAAAAACACCTCGTTCGGCCCTCACTGTACGTCCCTGACACCTTAGTACACATAAGGTGCGTCCACGGAGATGTTAAGCCCTACCCTCTTGCCTCCGTCACCATCACCCCCATGCCCGGCACTCCTTGCACTGTAAGAGTAGGGGCATTAGAAAACCTGCCTGAGGAGCTCATTTTGGGAACAGACAACCCAGACTTTCAGTTTTTTTTTCGAAACACCATGAAAGAAAGGGAAACTAAAAGCGTTGGAAACCCCGGTCCAGAACGACCCGCCCTCACTACCCTAGAACCATGGTTACTAGACAGGAGTTTTAGGTTCGCTCAGGCCAACGACGCTACCCTGTTCAACGCGTGGGAAGCAGCCCACATTAATCAAGATAACCCGGCACCTTCTTATCCCCACTTCCTGATCAAAGACTGTTTATTATACCGAAAAGGAAACCCAGACGACCCAGCACAACTCCTGGTTCCAATGTCCTTCCGGGAACAAATACTCTTCTTTTCTCATTCCCATCTTACCACAGGACATACGGGAACGGAAAAAGCAACCCAAAACGTGTTACGTCACTTCTTTTGGCCAGGAGTGTATAAAGATATAAAGATCCATTGTCAAGAATGTGAAGTGTGCCAGAAGAAGAACCTACAACGACCGCCCGCAGTCCCCCTTCAACCTTTGCCAGTGGTTGGAAAACCGTTTGAGAAAGTCGGAATGGACCTGATTGGCCCGCTACCCAAGACCCAGAGAGGAAACCAGTACGCTCTGGTGGTCGTGGATTATGCTACCAGATTTCCGGAGGCATTTCCCCTCAGAGCACTCACCACCAAGAACATTGCGGACAGGCTCTTGGAACTCTTTGAGGGTAGGGTTCCCAAAAGAAATCCTGACGGACCAAGGAACGCCTTTTGTCTCTCGTCTAATGAAGGAGGTGTGCCGTTCCCTAGATCTTCACCATCTACGTACCTCCGTATACCACCCCCAGACCGACGGACTCGTCGAGAGATATAACCGGACCCTGAAGACCACCCTAAAGAAGATGCTGTCGGTGGAAGAGATGGAGTGGGACCGTCTTCTTCCACTGGCACTATATGTGATCCGAGCCCAAGTCCAGAGCAGCATGGGTTGCTCGTCATTCGAGTTGTTGTATGGAGGCAGCCCAGGTCTCTTTTAGAAATGACCAAAGACGCATGGGAAAAGGAGGGAGAAGATGAGAGAAAAAGCTTGCTGGAATATATGCAACAATTAAGATCCAAGATCGGAAAACTGAGGGATCTCGCCTACTCCAACCTCAAAAAGAGTAGAGAAAAACAAAGGGCCTGTTACGACAAAGGAAAGAGGGGGAGAAGACTGGCAATTGGAGACTGGGTATTCGTCCTACTACCTTCTTCGACAAAGAAATTTCAGTCGGAATGGTCGGGCCCGTAGTGGTAGGGGTTATAGGAAACACAACGTACCAAGTCCAAGTCACGTCAAACCGGAAACAGAGTCATCACATAACTCTGTTAAAGAAATGGCTGGGACCCCTTCCTAAAGCAGCCCACCTGACGGTACCAACATCCTCAACAGGTGACACAACCATTAACCAACTCGTAGTGAATGAAGACCTCACCGAGGAAGAGAAGGCCGACTTGTTCCAAACGTTGACCCCGTTCTCAGCCCTTTTTTCTGATATCCCTGGGAAAACTACACTGGCCGAACACCGAATAGAGACACAAGAGGGGAAGACCATAAAACAGAGACCCTACAGAATCCCGGCCGCAAAGAGCCGCAGTCAAGAAGGAAGTGCAAGAGATGCTACGGTTAGGAGTTATACGTCCATCAAAAAGTGACTGGTCGTCACCGATAGTGATGGTACCCAAGCCGGATGGGTCAACGCGATTTTGTATGGACTTCCGAGCCTTGAATTCTATCTCTAAGTTCGATGCCTACCCGATACCAAGGGTCGACGAACTCATCGAAAAATTGGGAGACTCCAAATACATCACTACATTCGACCTGACAAAAGGATATTGGCAGGTGCCCCTGCAAGAGGAAGACAGAAGGAAGACCGCGTTCGCAACATCTGAAGGCCTCTATGAATTCAACGTCCTCCCCTTCGGCCTCCACGGAGCACCTGCCACATTCCAACGGCTTATTCCTCCTTTTGTTCAGCATACCTGGACGACATCGTGATCTTCAGCGCTTCATGGAAGGAACACCTGAAACACCTACAGATCATCCACCAGGCCCTAGAACGGGCAGGACTCCATATAAATTCACGAAAATCCAGAGTGGCTTATCAAAAAGTAAAATACCTGAGGTACGTTCTAGGTCATGGGATGATAGCCCCCCAGGCAGAAAAGGTGCGGGCCATAGCGGAAACTCCCTTTCCTACCACCAAAAGGGATCTGCAGGCCTACTTGGGACTGTTGGGATACTACAGACGCTTTATTCCCCAGTTTTCAGAGGTGGCCTCCCCATTGACTCATATCCTTCGTAAAGATAGCACGCCTAAACTGTTACTACACCCCACCAGAGAAATGCAAGAGGCCTTTCAGAGTCTAAAAAACACCATTATGACTGGGCCGGTACTGTCCTCTCCGGACTTTGACAAACCCTTTATATTACACACAGACGCATCCAACTATGGGTTGGGGGCAGTGTTGTCCCAGATAGCAGATGACGGGGTTGAGCATCCCATCTTATACATTAGTCGGAAACTGTTCCCAAGAGAGACTAGATACCCCACCATAGAAAAGGAGTGTTTGGCAGTGAAGTGGGCCGTTGACAAGTTAAGGTACTACTTGGAGGGCCAACCATTCACTCTGTACACTGATCATGCCCCCCTGCAGTGGATGTGCCGAAACAAGTCCCAAAATCCTAGAGTTCTCCGATGGTTTTTATCATTACAACCCTTTTCCTTTGAGATACGTCACCGAAAGGGGAAGGACAACGGGAGTGACGATTTTTTGTCCCGAGTGTTCCCTCTCCCCGATCGGGAGAATCCGAGGGGGGGAGGGGGAGGGGGTGTAACACGGTGGGGGCAACGAGGATCGACCATGAGAACGGAATAGACTGGTGGACTGCAACGCCACTCTCTTCCCCCTCTTGTTTCCCCTCAGCAGGACGAGTGGAACACCCCAACCCTCCCCCTGTTGAGCGATACGGAGGACCCAAGGACGGCTCCTTTAACTGGGGATTCCCTGATGACGAGACTCCACCCCCGTATGACGTCACTGTGGTCAGCCCAATAAGGAGCGGAGATTCCTGGAACTGGGTGTGCGTCGACACCGAAGGAGAAGGAGACCCGAGAGATAAAGTTGTGTGCTACGGAGAGGGAGAACCGGAGGAGCCGAGACGGAGTTGTGTGGCGGAACGATCAGGAGCCCAGGGTGTGCCAGGAGGCCAACGACACCGCGCATCGCCGAGCCACGCTCCAGGAGGGGCGTGGCTATCACAGGTACGGGAACGATTCACAGGGTGGATGGGGAGGAGGGATAGTTCTACCTCCTAACAAGCCAGGATCTCTCTATCGTTCCCGCTTGCACCCTACCCTGAGCACCTTCACTTTACTTTAGTGGCGTGTCACGGTTTTGCGGTGTCCCTTCACTTCCCGTACCCTAAACTACGCTCTTGGCGGAAGCCCTGACACCCGTTCTTCTGTTTTCCCCCCTCGCTATCACCAAGGAGAGGACAACCCACCGACGACCTGGGTCTCGGGTGAAGGAGCGGATTAGCCTGGGAAGAACACGGAGCCCTGGCCGCAAGACGGATTCCGCCCCATATTCCCACGAAAGACTGACGTCCAGGCAAAAACGTGTATTCGTAAAAATAAATCCCTCTTTAAGCAGACCTAGCCTCCGACCCTTTTCTGCGACCCCGCAACAACCTTCAACCTATAGTACAAAATTTACCATCTTTTATTCTGGATACAAAGGACTTACAAAATAAATTAGAGGATTTAACATGGCTAGAGGAATTTACATTTGTCTCTTTGGACGTCAATGCACTCTATACATGTATACCTTTGGACAAAGGAATGGAGGCTCTCACATATTTTCTATCTAAACGTGATGCAACCTTATATGAACACACACAAATGGTTTTAGATTTGACACGTGTAACCCTTGAGAATAACTTTTTTCTACATAATGGGATGTGGTTTAGGCAATCATCTGGGGTTGCCATGGGTTCCAAATTTTCCCCTTCGTTTGCAAACATTTATATGGGATTTTTTGAACACCACCACATATGGGGCAATTGCCCATTGGATATAACAGGATGCATTATGTATTGGGGAGCTTTCATAGATAACATCCTTATGATATGGAGTGGTGATGGAGAAACCCTCACAGAATTTCTAGCATATTTCAATAAAAGCTATAACTTGATGTTCACTAATCAAATTAGCAAGAATGAGATCAATTTCTTGGATATTACACTTTATGTTGAGAATGGTAACATTGCATCAAAGCTTTACCGTAAACACACTGCGTGCAATTCAATCTTGCACGCAGAAAGTGCACATCCCAGTGTACAGACTGAAGCAATCCCCTATGGTGAGATGACACGTCTCAGGAGGAATTGCAGTAACACAACTTTTGAACTAGAACTGGAATGTCTGAAACTCCGCTTCCTCAATAGAGGTTATAATAAACATACTCTAGAGAAGGCACAAAATAAAATAAAAAGGTGTCGCACTAAGCTCTTGAGAACAACAAAGGGAAACAAACCGCAGAGAAAGAACATTGCGTTTATCCCACAATATAACTTGTGCAGTCACAATATATTCAAAATACTACATAAGCACTGGCATTTACTAAAACTTGACCACAGCATGGATCAGTATATTTCCAGGAAGCCTCAAATTACATATACTAGAGGCAGGACACTTAGGAATAGAGTATGTCCTTCATACCTGCCCCCAAGAAGAGTTGAGGGGCCGTCTTGGCTACCAAAGAGACCTAAAGGGTTCCACAAATGTACTACATGCAGCATGTGTCAATATGCTGCCAATAAAACACTGAATTTTAGGTACAATACAGGACAGGTTCACACCATCAACCAATTTATTAACTGCAACACAAAATTTGTAGTATACTGCATCATATGTCATTGTGGCCTAATTTATGTGGGAAGCACAATTAGGCCACTGAAGGAACGAATTCAGGAGCATATAAGAGCTATCCGAAATGGTAATACAAACTATCCATTAGCGGTACATTTTAACACTATGCATGCTGCCTCTGAAATTTTAAAACTTAGTTTCCATGGCATTGCAGTGGCTGAAGAAAATGCACGAGGGGGGGACAGGGTCTTAGCATTGTTGAAACTGGAAACAAAATGGCTGATTAAACTTAGAACTGTGGATTTAGGGCTTAATGTTGACAGGGAGTTACATGTATTCCTTCAGGATTAAGGTTAGATTCAGAAAATATGATATTTCATGTATACTTTCTGGTCTATGATACTTGTGGTCAAGATCTGACTAATACATCTTAAATGTTAACACAACATGCATGATGCATATACTTGGATGAAGTACAATTTTGATCAGAATGAGCATTATTAGTATATATTTGTTGTCTTACGTATTCGAATTTATGTGTATGTTTTCATGGTTGCATTACAAAGATCTTGCTACATATGTGATTGTACTTCATGTTATGTCTGATGTTTGACAACATGCCCCCAATTAAATTCTATTCACTTTCTACTCACTGTTTCAAGCCATACCTCTACTCCCCTCACCTGATGGTGCTCATACCATTATACTCGCATGGCATCTTTTTTTTTTCTTGCACTTTAGATGGAATTGATGAACAATTTTTTGAGGACGTTTGTACTGGATGTGCTCATAACTGTTGGTTTACAAATCTTTGAAATATGTGTTACGGACTGTTAGTACACTTGACCATGCTCAGATGGCGCCGCATTAGGGCGCATTTTTGGTCTCGAAGTACAGGGACTAATCGGTATGGGGAAAATCGCTGTACTCGTAGGGCACCTCTTTACCATGTATTTGGGACTCAATGGACGAACGATTTTTCGGATGACTTTTCTAATGGGTGTGCTCAAAACTGTTGGTTTATGAATCTCTGAAATATGAAATACGGACTGCCGTTCTCGTGTTAGTGATAATATAAATTCAATGCAGACGATTTTACGAAATCGCTAAGAAAATCAAGTTTAAACCCACAATATATTGACCTAGGCTATGCAAAGAATAGTACACTCGACCATGCCAAGATGACGCCGCAATTGGGCGTATTGATGGTTTAGAAGTACAGGGACTATCCCGGATGGGGACGTCACATGACTTGAACAAAGCTTCAAAGATGGAGCCGGGAATAGACGCGTTTACAAAGGGTTGACTGTTTTGAATCGCGTCATGGTATGATTGTACAAGCTCCGGTCGGGTGAGTCTTCATGGTACTCCCTTTTCTGTTTAAATTATACTTACAATTGTTTCTTTGGCTATTACCGAACTGTATTTGAACGTAAATTGCATGTCATGTTTATTATTTCACCGGCAGAGAGGAGGCTTATCAAGGACTCTTACTCGGCACTGTGCCTATAACTACATTTCTCGTGGGTGTATGGATTTCATGTCACGCGTTGAAGGACTGAATAACAGATTTACAAAAAAGTCTTTTTGATCTACGGTAATTAGAGTCATTTCTGATATTTACTCTATGAACACTACGGTTTTGGGAGCTTTGTGCGAAACATGGGTTATCAGCAGTATAGTATTTGTAGTTGAGTATATGAAGAGTGCAGGGTGGTTTGATAACAAAACGAGGAGCATGACATTCATTCTACAATACTGGGGTATCTCTACGAATAAGTAAACGATATCAAGCCAATGAGTTGTGTACTACATTTTACGAAAGAAATAGCTGTGGCGTTTTGGGATTCCACGTTTTTTTTTACTTTTTAATTGAGTACATGGACTTTTAAATAGGGAGTTTGTGTTTTGCTCTAATATATATTTGATGGAAACTTTAATATTTTGCTCATTCTTTGCTACAGAGTTGGAGTTTTTACATATTTGAAAAGGCTCGCCACTTTGGAATTTGATGTATCAGGTTAGCAGTACCGAAAGGCCAAGGATACCTTAGAAAACCAGAATTTTTTGAATTGGTGGGTTTACACTTTTTTATAACAAACACTTATCTTGTGTCACCACTACTGATCTGTGGCGTGGGTCTCTCTTTTCACAATACTTCCAATATGAGACCGATTCTTTTCTTGGCTTTTCTTTGTTCCTGTGCACTTTCTTCGACTGTTGCACTGTTTCTAGGAATAATTCTTTGGATATTGGGTGAAACTTTCTTTGCACAAGTACCTTTTCGGTTTGGTTTATCACGTCCTGCCTTAATAAATTCACGGTATGTGATCTTTTAAGACATCCGGTTTTCTCTTTTTTTTTTTAAATATCCTAAAACTATGTGATATTCGGCTGTTTTTTCTGTGAATCGGTTAATGTAACAAATGTAATATAATTGTCACCACTTGTTGATTATGGTACATACACCTAGACATTTTTTGTATATTATTCTTATTCCAGCCTTGAAGAAGTCTTTTTGATTAAGACGAAACACGTGTCGGCTGATGTTTGCTGAATCACACAACCAATAAATCAACAATGGAATGAACAAACTTTCTGGACTCCTTCTGTTCATGAGAAAAGAAGATTTCAACTTGGGATTTATTCAATGGGAATGTTGTGGACAATTGAATCCACATTGTAATCAGATTCAGGACCTATTTGTCTTTTGATTTATCTAAAAGAGAGTGCTACACAAAAGGTTCTATTATTTGTAATTATATATATATATGTGATCAAGTCCCCTAGAGGGACGAAACGCGTCATGGCAGCAGCATTGTTTGGGGAGCACAAATAAACATTGCATATTGAAGATTGACGAGGTCCGCGCTCTTTCTTTGTGCCCAGGGAAACTGACACGTGGAGGAGTTTGGTGAAAATAAATAAATATATATACATATATATATATATATATTTTTTTTTTTTTTTTTTTACTTCGCACCAACACATCGAGGCATGAGGACAAGAACTAAAAGATCCACAACAAAGACAGCACATAACTTGTTTGCATACCTTGAGATCTTTTTAGTCGTAGTATAAGCTCATAAGGCAAGTGAGGAATCTGTGGTAAGATTATGTTCTCAAGAGGGAGTCGAGGTCACGGATGGAGAACCATCAGAGAACCGATGTGGTTTGATCAGAACTTTTCAAAAACACTGCTTGAAATAACTATCACCGTGCGAGCGTTTACATGGAAAACATCGGATTTGCTTTAAAAGAAATGTCATAAACATAAAATGTTAAGAGTTCCAATGTATGCAATAGTGCACTAATGTGAAGAACCAAGTGGTTGATGGGATTTGTATTTCGTTTGGGGTTGTGGGTTGGGTCACAGGGGCAGTTAGAATCACGACATAGGTTGGAATGTATGGAAGAGGGAGGAGTCACGCTCGGGGATATTTTACGGGTTAAATCACGCGTTGGTTTAGTATTTGGTGAGTGAAGGCAAGAAAAGCAGCTGCGGCTGGTTCACCGTTAAACACAGGATCGGATTTCGCAGGTACACAGCAAAGTTTCTGTTTTGTTGGTAATTTGGAAAAGTTTACGTTTTGGGTGCTAATGAGGTACATATTCAGAGTTAAGTGATTACACGGGGTGGATAGCTTGTATGTTTCACCAGAAGATGGACACGTTTAACACAATCGGAGGGCGATACTATTTGGCATTGGTGCAAGGGTGACCAGTGTTGGTAAAGATTGGGTGATGTTTTAAAAACGCATGGAGCGGAACTTTTGTAAATACTCATGTGAGATGTATAATATGCTTGATATGGACAACTGAAGCAAACAACAAATGGTATGTTTTTAATTTTGTAGTTACCCCTGACGAAGGACAGACAAGTCCGAAATGCATTGGGTTATGTGGATCTGGCTACCAAGGATGAATGATGTATTTCTCCGGGCTATAGTACAAGGCCTGGATAGGCATATCTATAGCATTGTTTAAGCAATGGAAACACATGATGCCTTCGATGTAGAAAATAAAGAAAAGAATAATTTGACAAACAAAGGATTAAGAGTGATTAATATGGATTATTAAATTCGATTGAATACCTGTGGATGTTGCTGTGCGACTGGATATGGGGCGTAAACTCGCTCCATACTTTGTGGATTCATATTTTCCGTGCTCGCGGGGCAAGGCATGGGCCAGGTCAGCACGCAAAAGGTAAAAAACTTTAAATCATTGAAACAAAGAAAGAAAGGTGTGCATTCTATCACGCATTTGGATATAAGATTATGCAACTCTCACGGATTCCACACCCAATGAATGAACCCCAAAGCCGTACCTTCCAGGGAGCATGGACTGAGTAGTGCAGAGTAACCAGGTAACACAGGTGGGGCGAAGTTACCATCACTGAGTGATGTCGGCAACCAGAAAGCTTCCGGAAAGGTTTGCGCCAGCAGCCATGGTCCTTTCTAAATGCTCACGAATGCAATTGAGGGTCTTTCTTGCCCAGGGTCTAGGAACGTCGATTATTATGTGGTGCACTTGTGAGAACCTCACCATGTAATAATGTCACATTCTTTATAAGGTCCAGTTATATTTTTCAAGCAAACCTTTACCTCAGTCTTAGGCAGCTGTGGCACAGAGCAGCCAAGCTTAAACAAGGGAACAAAAGCACTTAGAAGTACCAAACAGATAAGTAAGAAACATGATGCAATAAAAATCCAACACCAATTTATGAAAATAGAATGCATTTTTAAAGCTAGATAGACACTAAAATGACAAATCTATTGTGAGGAATTGGAAATCTAATTTTCCAAAAGGTAAGTAAAATGCTGTAATTGTAGTGTTTTAGATGCAATAAATCACTGCAAGTGGTTTGTAGCCTAAGGGCAAAAAAGCCTGTTAGATTCCTCTTGGACAGCCACTATAGGTTGGGAGCCAGTCTCGGGGACTGCTCAGAGTACCTGTCGTAATCAGCAGTCTTAGGGTCCTCAGTGCACTTTACTCCTTTAACAGGATCCATCCAAGAAGTGGTCCTGATGCTGGTGATGAATGACGCTAAGATGCTGAAGAAATGCAGCGAGTTTTCCTGGAGCGACCCACGGTCTGTGAACTTCAGGGGGTGTCTCCGGCCTCAAGAATCGATGTCCCACGATGCGATAGGGAAGTCCAGTGCAGTTCCACTCGCCACTTGGTCAACTCGTTACAGTGCAGGTTCACAGGTTGCTTACAAGTACACAAATCCTTTTCTTTGGTAGACCAGAGACTATTTTAGCTATGGGTCCCACTGGCTTGGGGATGTCTGGACTCCCAGAAGGCACTTTGTTTTCAAGTGGCAAGCAGGCATTCCTGGAAGCTAGGTTCTCGAAGGGTGCTGGTTTCCTCAGCTTTTGGTGGCCCTAAAGCTGAACAGGAGGCTACCCACCTAGCCCTTGGAGTCACTTCTTCCATTTTGACACAAGTGGAGTTCTGTTCTACGAGTGGGCACACCATGCACAGTCCTCTTTGCAATTCTCTCGAGTGCAAACGGTAAAGTCCAGTCTTTGGTGCAGCCTCTCTTTGCAGGGTCCAGGGAGCAGCAGGACAGTCCTTCTGTCTTCTTTCCAGTCCAGTAGCGAGCTAAGGACTGTGCGTCTGGGGTACCATTTTTATGCCAGCTTCTGGTTTGTGGGAGAGGAGGACTCACTAACCAAGGCGGAAATAGTTCAAGAGGGAACCCTTCCTACTTTACATCACTTCCTGGGAGTTTGGCCACCAAACAATCCCAAGATATCCCTTTGCTACCATAAACCAAGATGGTTCAAGCCTACTCTCTCTGTGAGGAGCCTCAGGCACACCGTTGGGGTGTACCCAGCATAATGAGCCACTCCTCCAGGAAAACCAGTTCTGCAGCGGGGTTTCCCCCTCTGGAGGCGATGCGAGCCTGTCTGCCTATACAAAGGAGCAGGCATGCAAAGGTGTGATCGCTATTTGCTTGACTGAGGTGGTAGCCTCTTTGAATCTGTGGCCACTGCCCAGTAGTCATACTGCTTGAGGTGACACCTTCTCCCTCCAGCAATTCTTTCTGTTCCCCCTTCCTGGGAGTTCTTCACACGTCCTACCAAAGGGGCAGAATGCGGTCTCAAGTGAAACTGCAGCAGACAGACAATAAAGGCTACCGAAGGTTTGAGCAACAAAGTGGTGAATTTCTAAGTCCCCCTCCTATTAAAAGTTACTTTTAATCTGACCTCAGCAATGTATCGGGTACAATGTAACATTTAATTTGATACCTTGGAGTAATATCTTTGGTGTTCCCAAATGGAAGTTAGCACTTAACACAGCAGCTAGTGAAACTCCATGACCGGCTTTGCCATTGTGAAAACAGCAATTTTGGGTTTTCACTGTAAGGGCATGTTGAATGCAAAAGGACATGCCTTTCATTTTAATATTACGCACCCTTCCTGGTGGGCTACCAAGGCGTTCCCTAAGGATGGCTTAATATTAAAAAGGAAGGTTTTGACCCAGCAAAAGGACTTATTTTGCCATGTCAAGTTGGCAGGTTTAATGCTGCAGTGGCAGGCATAAAGACACGTTTTCACGTGTCACTGTAGTGGTGACATAATTAAGTGCTGCAATCTACTAGTGGCATTTAACTTAGTGGCCCTGGGTACCTCTAGTACTATATACTAGGGACTTAGAAATAAGTTAAATGAGCCAATCCGGTACCAGCCAATTGTACACGTAATTTGAGGGTTAGAGCACATGCACTGGGGCCTGGACAGCAGGGACCAGAGCACTACAGAGTTGAAAAACCAGCAGCATAACTCCAAAAACTTGGGGGTGGGACGTATTCATACAAAAAAGAGGTTCTTTCTTACATAGGCCATAGTAGATCTTGCTAGAGAGGATGATCTAGCAGTAAATGTTTAGTTGAGTCATTGCATTGTTCTTGTTCAGCTTTAGCTAAGCCCACAAAAACCAGGTCATCAACTGTGTTCTGTTGTGCTCAGTTGAAGTAATGCAACACCAATTGCCTGAGATCCAGCCCATGCAGACGTTCCTCCTTCTGGGTTCGATGCTAAGGAGGAAGAGTATTAGTTTGCGCCATCTGGAACACAGAAACCACTTTGATATGAAAGATAGGCAGATGGGATTTACCAACTTAACGGGTAGAAAACAAACTGAAGGATTGGCGAACTGACAGGGATTTTAAACCTCAGAACCTGAGAGCAGAATTCATCTACACCAAAAAAACTGTCATCAGAGTAAGAAGTTGACCTGGGCAACTGTGCATCCGCTTGAACGGAGAAGCTAGCAAGAAAGTCAAAATAAGGTTCAAATTTTAGAGAGGAATAATAAAGAGAGCAGGAGGGACCACGTAAAGTAAACCTTTCAGAAAACTAGTCAAGTCATGATCTAAACAGAGAAGATTAATCAAGACAAATGACACACACATGGCCACAAGACAGCCCTCAACTGCACCGGCCACCAGGCTCTGAGCAAGGAACACCACAAATCCAAAGATGTCAGAGAGGTGAAATTTAAATGGGGGGATGCCTTCCAGTTTGCACTACTATTCCAGTATTCCAGTAGCCCTTGATGATGGATTTAGTAGCAGGCTTGCCGCTGCTAAGATGACATGAGCAGACTCACCAGAAAGGCAACAAGCCAATACCTGGCTGAGTTCAATCTACAAGCGGACAGCCGAGTGCTAATCACCAAAAGATCAGCGGACTGGACCCTCCTATCTCATTCTGGTATGATCAGAATAAGCTGTGCTTGATCCTTCCACACATTCTGAAGGAGGTCTGACAGAGGTGGGATCAGCAGAAATGCCAGCAGCATCTGGAAGAGGACCAGGTTGAAGGAGGGAGCAGAGGGAAGCAAAACGGTTTTAGAACTTGCCACAGCAACCACCTTAAGCTTACCCTGGTGGGCATACTCCCTCAGACCATCTTGATGCACTGCTCCTGGGTCCATTCTTACCCCCTCAGGTCTCTGGAGAAGCACTTCACAAAGAACAAGTCCAAGTAGCATATCTCTACTCCCTTTTGGATAGGCTCCTACTAAGCAAACACATACATAGATTCATTCATGCAAGCGGCACTTGAGCCATCTCTGCCTTTTTAGTAAACAGTAGAATAGGAATTCTCACAACGCAGAGTGATTTAGAAAAACCAACTGTTCTGAGCTGCAATACTTCTTAGACCAAAGATTTCTCCACGCAGTCAACAGATGCTCAGAAATTGCCATATCAATGCAGTTTTCAGTAAACTGTGAGGAACTCAAGCGAAACCTTTCCATTCACTGTTCTACTTGCCCAATCCCATGATGTCAGACCCTCAACCCAGGAGCTGTACAAATGTGAAGATGTTCAGACAAAATAAGGTAGAAGGAAACACGTTTTAACAGAAGGTAATGAAACAACTCATCACACAAGTACTAGACATCAAAACATTTAAGACAGGATAGCAGAAGTGATACTATTTTCCATTTCATACCTTCAAGCGTATTTTTACTGGATTTTTTGTCCATCGCTTTTTTAATGCAGTTCTGCAAATCATTCAACAGGTCGGTACACTCCTCTGGATTCTGTTTTATATTAATAGAGAAAGATACACAATTTGACTATGTTAAAGAGGGAGAGTAATCACTATACAGCAAACATTTCACAGAAGAAAACAAACAGTATAAAAAAAAGAGTAGAATGTTATCAAAATCCAATCATAGTCATGTAACAGATGTCTGAGAAGATCTTCAACTAGTGACATCAAGGGTACAAGGCTATCCTCTCCTCCTCACTTACCCTCAGGCAATGCTGAAAGTCATAGCAGAGACAGCGGCAGAATGAAGCAGTACCGGATAAGAAAAATACCACCGTAAAAGACAAGAGAGATATCGGATTTGTTGAGATGCTCAACAGTTTGTGATGGGGTACAGAGTCCTGAATTGTTGTGTCTTATAGCTGAGATAAGAGCAGTTGGCTAAAGGCCTTTCAGCTAGCTTCAATTTCTAGTAAAGATATTTTGGTTAAGGTCCGCTAGGTATTGCAAGCAATTTTGTTTGCATATCAAGTGGGAGGCATTTGAGAGAAGCTAGAATAGGTGATATACAATGAAAGTTCTTAGGTGCTATTTATCATACCGGCAGCAGATTGTAGGATTATTTTGGAGAAGAACAGTGAAAAGGGCGTTCTCATACTCAATCTGTGAAATTGCATGAGCTTGAAATTCATTTTGGAAGGAATGGTTTAACATTCCTTAGAAGCTTTAATTGGTATCTGGCACTCTTGCTCATATTTTTGACATGTTTCTCAAGAGTGAGGAGTTTGTCAAGGTTTAAGACAAGTGATTTACCGGAGATGACAATTATACATGTTATGTTGAGATCATTCAACTGGTTTATCCATTCAGAGGGCAACTACAGAGATTTGCTGGGAAAGAGGAGGAGACATTTGGTCTTGTGAGTTTTCAGCTTCAGAGAACACACAAACCTTTTATTCATTGAGGCAGAAGGTGAATCTCAGAAGGCTATTACCATCATCAACTTTTGTGTATTTTTGCGAGATGAGGAAAAGAGATCCCATTTTTTTCTAGAGGTTCAACATATAGATAGAAGAGCGATGGCGAGTATACAGCCTTGAGGAACACCAAAAGGGGCAGAGTTAGAAAGAGACCAAAAGAGAGAGAGCAAGATGTAAATGTCAGACGGAATGGAAACCACTACAGAATGGTGCCACTAATACCAGTTGTGTCACTTTAGGTTTTTAAAAGGATCAAATACTGCGGATCTGACATCATTGAAAACAAGGAGCCATGCGTTTCCCCTCATAATAGGTATGTAGGGTGTCATTGTTATTGGCCCAAGGCAGAAGCCAGATAGCAATTCATCAAGAAGGAGGTAGTCAACAATGTATTTCTCTACTTGTGCTGCTAAGGATATCTGCAGGATTTTTGCCATGAGGTGGAGGTCAGTGGAGGTCGATAATTACATGAAGTTTAATATCAGTATAATGCTTTTCAAGAAGAGGATAATGATAGCCAAATTTGAGTGGATCATGGCAGAATCTGTGAACAAGGGAGTCATTATGGATTTCAAGCCATAGGGGTAAGAGGGCTTTAAGGTGGATCGGCCCGATGAGCAGTGTGTTTTTTTGTGTTAGCACTGAACCATTTAAATTCTGCTTCCGTAATAATTTTAAAAGCTAAAACTGTCCAGGAAGTAGGGAGATTTATTTCTACAGCTAGCCATAATGTGCACTTGCGAAGGGGAAGGTTGTCATTGTCAATTCTAATATCTTAGATCTTTTTAGTGAAGTCCTCAATTAGTTCATTGTGTTTGGACTGACACATAAGATGGCAGTCTCATGTGATTAGTTATGTAAACTCCAAAAGAGCTCTTTTGTCCTACATTTGGGTTGGGAGATGGTGGGACATTTTCACCATCTAAGTTTGAAAGTGTATAGAATTGTCCTCTATTTATTATTACCTTTAAACCATTTTGATGGTTTACTCAATCTTTCAGTTTGGAGTTGGCTGAGGCAAGTTTGTTTATGAAAGCATAGACATTCTATTTACAGTGATGCAATAGTTTGGAAAAATCCATTTAAGGTGGTTGAGTGATAGGGATAGAGAGCATCAAGGAATAAATTATTAATGTTATTTATATCTCAGGACTCTTGCTGGTTTAAACTTAGAGGGACTTGAGATAGGAGAATGTTGAAAAGGATTCATAAGTGCCAGAAAACACAATGTCGAGAGGGTTTTAAATTTGTAGAACAGCTTCAAAATCTGATCATAATATTGCTAGAAAAAATAAGCAATAACTCCGATTGGGGAGATGATGCAGCCTTACAGCTAGAGCTGTCGACCTCGAAGCTGGGGAACCGGGTTCGAGTCTCGGTAAAGACGCTGAACATCCTGCGATTGTGGGAAAATCACTTAATCTCCCCGTGCCTAACAAAATGAATGTCTCCTTGTGTAACAAAATTTGTGCTCATGTAAAGCGCTCTGATACCCGATGTCTCGGGTCTAGTTCGCGCTATATAAAACTCCCAAAAAAAACAAATGAGAATCCTTAAATGTGAATATGTATGGTTCAATGTAATACTACAGCACTATTCTGTATGAAGGATCTGAGATGGGGAGTGTATGTTTTAGACTACATAGATAGTTTCCTAGAACTATAGAAGCTCTTGCCGCAGAGTTAGCTATGGCAGATTTACACTTTTAAAAAAGGCATCTGATGCAGTGTTGCATATTAACAACTGTAGAAGGCTGGGAACGGTTAATTGGTTTTAGGTTGTTAGAGCATAACTATCAGATATTCAGGTTGATGCATCTGTGGATTCTGTTTGTCAGAATGGGAAACAGTACCAATTTCCTCATATATTAGGATATGGAGGGATGGTGGCATGTTGACAAGATTGTTGTGTGTGCACCCCCTCTCCCTCTCCCCCCACTGAGAGCAATTCGGTAATTGTGTGTCTTATGAGGTTGAGTGGTTTGCTATTGCATGTGCAGGCACTAGAGTGTCTCTTTTTGTAACGTTAAAGGATGGTGTTGCATTTCCAAGGGGGGAGGGTGTGGTTTACCTGGTTTATAGAGTATCCTAGAGTTTGCTTGAAGTTTGTTGACTAAGCTAAGCTTTTGAGAGAGGACGAGTTGTTCACTTTTAAACATTTCTTTATAATTGGATACTAGGTGTAGGATGGAGCCCCTTTTTGTCATGGTCATCCCCCCGTTTTGCCGCTGGTTTGGATGTTTTTCGACGTATGTGCACTGGGTCCCTGGTAACCAGGCCCCAGTGCTCTATTCCTAAAATTAAGGTAAAACGGGCTAATCGTAATACAATTGGGACATACTTTAGCACCCCTGTAATTCTCTAGTAAATGGCACCCCTGGTACCTAGGGCATGGGTACTAATGAGGCTCCCTAAGGGCTACAGCATTTATTATGCCATCCTAAGGGACCCCCCTACAAATTGCATGCAGGCTGTCATCACAGATTGCGTGACTTGGTGAAAACACAACATGGCACACTCGCTGTGTGCCATGCCAAAGTCACTGCATTTAATATATGTAAGTCACCCCTACAACCCTGTAGTCCTAAGGCAGGGTGCATTATATTACATGTGAAGACATATCTACATGAGCAGCTATGCTCCTGTGCTGTCTAGTTAAATTACAAGATGGTACAAGTGAACAGGGAAGCCATCTTAGGTATATGTACTGGGCACTGGTCATTACGAGTTCCCCAGCTACAAAATGGCTTTACCGAACCCTATGGTGTTTGGTATCGAACACCTTGTCTTAATTAATCTGTACTGTTGCCAGTACTAGCGTTATTATGACATGCACTCAGAGGGCACCTTAGAGGTGCCCCCAAAAAACCTAACAGTATCTAGTGTGCTGGCTGACTGGTATCGTCCAGCCTGCACCACAGATAAGTTTCTGACCCCTGCAGGTGAGGGCCCACGCTCCTAAAGACCAGAAATAATGCCTGCTTCAAAGCCTCTGTCGCCTTTGATATGCGGGCCTGGCTTCCCTCAGACCTGGGAGATGCCACCCCCTGACCAGAGATCCAGTTGGTACCAAGACAGGCAGGAAATTAGCTATGCAGTTGGTGTGTTGCACCACCAAGCTAGTCACACTCCTAAGGTTGGCTACGGGATGTGCTCCATGAAAAAGAAGGGTTCCACCATCTTGTTTTTGGTGGAATTATGAACTCTGGGACAGGGTAATGCCCACTCATCACAGGGGTCAGACCTTAAGATGCTCTGGCATGTAGGGACGCCGCTGGTCCACTGGAAACTGGACTGGTAGGCTCAGCTGTAATGGTGGTTTCTCCAGCTGGGTTGCACTGCGGAAGGCACTCGCGGTTGTAGGGGATCCTAGTTGAACAGACTGAAAGCAGGGACTGGGGGACCAGTCTGGCCAAACTTCTCCCTGGGTTATGGGGCTCGGGTGCAGTGGTGCTTCTTGGTGTCAGGTGTTCACGCTCTGAGGCTCTTGGGGTTCCTGCTGTCTGGCAAGAGAGGCTGCAGGCAGGGACTGGGGGCCAGTACGGAGGAGCAATCGGATAGTGAAAAAATGAAGTGCTGTTCGTATTTTAACAACTTTTTAAGAAATGCATTTGTTTATGTACATGTGCATGTATTTTAGTGTTATGTATTATGTGTACAAGGGAGACGGCCTGAAAACACAAGTACTCCTATGGAATGCTTAAAAACAAAGAAAAAATAGCACCGCAAACTGGGAGCAGTGTAAGGAGACACCTAATTGGTCCAAGTGCTATGAGAGGGCCAAACACAAGGAGGCATGACGCCCACGTGCCATGACGAATGGAATCAAAGAAAATGAGAGTGATGCTGCAGTTTACCAATGGTGGGGGATGGGCGGCCTGTAAGCCCACAGATAGAACACAACATCTCTTCGAGACAGCCAATGCACTGTCTAGCTAAGACCTGAATAGCATGGTACTCAAAAAACATTAGTATTTTGATGAATTGACCCAGATAGAGGCTGATAATTGCTTCCTCCTTGAAACACGTCTTCTGAATGCTGACCAACACCACCCTTGATACAGATTTCCTGTAAAAATACTTTGTCAGCATCTGGAAAAAGAGCAAGAGGGGCAATCCTTCTTTGTCAGAGTTTAGAAACTGTGGGAGAGAACCAAAGGAGCATTGAAGAAGGGATATGGGTAGCTACCAGGGCCTACTCTTGAGCAGACGCTGAAAGATATTGCAGTTCTTCCATCCGTTTTTTTTACAAATAAGGCAAGGATATACACAAAGATCTTGTTTGTGCTGAGCATACATTAATAGTGAATCAGATCTATGAATCATGATGGACAAATACCAATGAGCTCTAGAACCCATAATACATGCATGATATTTTTCTTGTAATGGACTCTTACGTTCTTACCTAGGCCCAATGGCTCAGTTATTAGAAAATACCTTAATCTAATTAATTTGTTCTATTTTTACAATCATTAAAGGTTGTTAAAATTCCTATAATACAAAAGTTGCAATAAAATGAATAGTACAACATGCTTCATTGTGATTTCTATGCATGTGAAGTGTGGCATTTATTTACCAACATTGCCAGTCTGAGCTCTTCGTTTTTAAAGTTCAGTCCAAAAATAAAACAATGTATATTGGTGCTCGATAGCTGTGCACAACCTAAACTTACAGAGTGAAGGCAAATACCAAATGTAACGGAGGCAAACCGATGTATTCAGCTCAATATTTTATTCTATATTCTGCCATTTAAAACACAAAATCCTAAACTATTCAATATTTTCAGGTGGTTCAGGAAAGGCCACATGGTGGAACAGCTGGTAGTACCTTAAAGAGATGAATCCCCACCAAAAGCAGAAGATGCTGGAAAGCAGACATTTCCACACTTCGGGATTTCTTTGCTTTCTTTTGGAGACTCTCCACAGACTGAATCATTCTAAATAAAAATAAAGGTGAAAGATAAATAGAGAAAAGAAAAAAAAGTCCTGGACTATTCTTACTGAGCAGTCATAATTCAAAAGATTGTACGATTTCATTCAGATTGCTTTCTTACCGATCCCAAGCCTCGGTCTGCTCTTCAGTGAAAGGTTTTACTATCTTGACTTTCTTTCCCTGAGAAAGAAGAGCTTGGGCATATTGAACCACACAGTAAATCCACATGTTCCCATCAGCAGTCATTCCTTGAACATGCTTCTCTCTCAAAACCTCAGCCTCTGGTGTGTCGCCAAGGGCAGGGAGGCAGTTCAGGTGGTGAAGCAAACTGGAGGAACAAACAAAGAGAAGTGATCAGTCAAAAGTCATCAATATATTTTAATCCAGCACTCAAATTCACAGCCCTCTGCTCTGGGATCCTTCCAAAAATCCTTATGTTCCTTCATGAGGTCACCCCAGAATGTTACCTTAGATGCATCAAACACAGGGTATTTTTCTCTGGTGTGAACCCTAACAAAATGAGTAGTGTGAATTCTGGAGTCAGGTGCCAATTTGGTAATACAGCTGACCACTCTGGATTCCCTGCCTGCAGGACTGTAACCTCAGAGCAAGGAGGTTTCTGTAAATGTCCTGGCCCTCAATTTGCTTTTGGGAGCCTCTGCGCCTAGACTGTTTTCTGCAAAGACCTAAAAAATATATACAGGCGTGTTTTTCCTTCAGCTACTCGAGAAGTACAAATGTGAAGTTTCAATATAGTAATATAGAGCAGAACTGAGCTGTAGTTAATACTAATGTGCAACATGTTCCATAGTGACAACCTCGGCAATCAAATCCACACAGGAAGCAGTAGAATTCCTCCTTGCAAGGCCGAGCAGAGGATCTTCACAGAGGATGACTATTCACAATGGAAGTCTGGCAGATCAGAGAGAAGCACTACACTACTGCCAGCAGAAACGCAAAGGAAATCATGAATCAAGTTCATTGAACCCACTGCTGGCACGGTGCCAAAGAACATAGTAAAATTAGACTTCTGCCTCGGGACTTGACGACAATGAACCTGTACTATGGTCAAATTTGCGGCCTTTAGATCACAGCAGATGCTGGTTGTGAGCGCTTATAACTCAATGAGCAAACTTACTGGCTTAGTCTTATAACTCTGTTCAATGCTTATTTTATTTTAGGAATTACATTTTAAAAAAGCTGGTTGCACGCAGCATCCTGGATTTTTACAAGTATCAATATTTCAGGAAAGTCGCCTGAAACAAAAGTTTCTCTACACATTACATGTATGGAGGAATAGAAACATAACTGGCACAGAACAAGAAAGGAAATACGGAGTTATTTTTATAACACATATTTACAAATTAACATATATATATTTAATACATTCAGTTTGAGGCTCAGGGTGATAGCAATTTTCCGCAAATCACATGATTTTGGTCAGGTGCCAAAAAGGAGATTAGAACCCAGTCTCCAGGCTGCAATGAAAATACTATAGCAAATCTTCTCTTTATAATGGTGAAAACCAAACAAAGGGGATGTAAATGGGAATGTACAGAACAAGTTCTTTAATGGAACAGTGATTTTTTAAGAAATACTCACATTATGAGACCGATGCAGCGAGAATGTCCTCAGAAAAAAATGGTAAATACAAAGTATAGCTGCAGAGGAGATAGAAGCAACAATACTGGATACTTAAAAAGACCTGCAGCAGTTAACAGGGGTCAACATAAGTAGGAGCTGATGCTACATGGCTTGGGCTTAGAGCATTTAAGAGCTCCTAAGGAGTATAAATGAGATTTGGTTCTACACAGCAAATCTCACCAGCATAATTCACTTATATTATAACTTGGGTTTTACATCTTTTCAGTTTCTCAGACTTTCCACGAAGAAGCAGCCTCTATCATATTAAAAAATGATCATGAAAAGTACATTTGAGGGCGCTGGAGTGCCTGGCACCAAGATGACTGCACTAATGTGAGGCTCCTCATGCACAACTATCCTGAGAAATCTACAGTCTATCAACGGCATCCAGGGGGCAGAACCACATACCTCAACTGCACCGGTGGTGCATGACAACTGAGGGGAACAGAGCGTCTCAGCGGGCTGCAGTGCGGTTGTACCGACGCCGATCGGCCCACCCGGACAGGAGGAGCCTAAGAAGGCCTTTACAAGGGCGCCATCATGTTGGGCCAATCAAAGGAGCTACATGGGCTTGAAGAGGCAGCAGGTATTTGTGGGCTTTATTAAGCTGTGTGGGGGCCAGAGTGCACTCGCTGTCAGAGGCCGCGGCATGCTTGCGCCACCCAGCGTGGTACTCTGGCCAGGAGGGCGGGGCCTCAGCGGACTGGAGCTGGAGGCGCACACCCAGGAGCACACTCCTTAGACAATCCACCTTGTCTCCAATAAAGCATCGCGCCCCCCCCCCCCCCGGTTGGTAGATTCCGAATCGCTGCAGGCCTGGTGGGCCCTGCTACGGAGAAGGCGGTAACTGGGAGAACCTGAAGGTATGGTGTGACTGAAGGGGTCACACTCTGGACTGCGATGAGGCCCCTCTGCCTCCATGGATTCTATCTGGAGGGAACTAACCTGGAGGCGACTGGCGAGTGCCAAAATACTAGGCGGGCTCAACTGGAGTCCCTGGTAGAGGCCAACGGGTGTCGGGACAGTCTACAGTGACGTGGGCAATATCGCCTGCGACCAATTTCCTCACAGTGCAATACTCGACCCCTGCAATGGGGACAACAGAGTATAGACCGACGAAGCGGAGCTTTGAAGCTAAGAAAGTGGTCAGGACAATGTCTGCGGAAAGGGCAGAAATATCTCTTGAGATTGTCAAGCCAGGCATTCTATAACTCCTGATCAACATGCAACAGAGCTTGACCTCCATCAACAGCAAAATAGACACCCCGACGCAAAGAGTCGACACAAGGGCCTCTGTATTTGCCAAACAAGATAAATGTATCACTGTCGCTGAAACATGCATCTCCACCATAAAAGACAGCACAAACTGTGCCACAGAGAAACTACTGTATATGCAAAAGGTCCTCAATGTTAATCAGGTGAAAAATTAAGATCTCGAGGCCCATTCCAGGCGGAATAACCTGTTTATGGTGGTACTCCCAAAATACATAAGCACTGGCAACATTGTCAACTTTGTTGAAGACCTCCTCAAACGCCTGATCCGTGATGATGTTTTCTCCTCGCTTTTTGCTGTGAAGCAGGTCCACCGCTGATTGGGGCCCAGCCGCCTCCTGGTGCTCCCCTTCGACCCATTATAGTCCACCTTTTTAACTACTGGGATTGCGACAGTCCTGTGCCTGGACCGGGAGCAACAGCCTCTTGTCCACAAAGGCACCACGATCTCCATCTATCTGGACTTTACCCAAAGAGTAGAAGAGGACAGGCGAGTCTACCTACAGATTAAGCGCAAACTACAACAGGAAGCCATCCATCCCATATGTAACGCTATATCTGGCACATCTCAAGGTCACCTATGAAAACATATCTTCTCAGATCCACAAGCTGCTTCACGCTTCCTGAGCACAGTCAAAACGGGGAGGCCAGCCCATTCCAGCGGTCAACCGACAGGAGCGGCCCATGCAGGTAAGAGCGGTAGGGCGGGGTGGAAGGGGATTCGACAGACGAGGGAAAATAAAATAAATAATTATTTTTCCGTCGTCTGTCGACTTGCCCACACCACCCCACACCACCCCACCCCACCGTTCTAAACTGAATGGCCCGTTCCAGGCAACCAGACCCTCCAGATACGGAACTAAATGAAGTGGAATGAAGCCAGCTGCTTCATTCCTGCCGCCCTGAATGTAAGATTTTTTTGTTTCCCCCCTCTTTGACCTCTAAACCTACATGATGCTGTATACTCCTATAGAGGGGCAGGCCCCTCTGTGCTGATGACTGGGGGCTTCTCGTCGAAATCACACACTAAACTCTCCACGGCTGAAACCAGACATCCCCTGGTGTTCTTTTTCCTTTCCATAGGTTGCATATGCAACCTGGTGAACCTTTCAGCTGAAACTGACAGATACCTATTTATATGCCTGGGAAGTGCCCATTGTAGCTGGGAGGCGCAACTGGCCGGTACTCTGCTTGCCTCTATAGACAACCCCTGCAAAGCCAGACAACCACTAGCATACTTAGGCCACCATAAAGTCGACATTGCACTCATACTGGAGACTCATCTTGAGGCACAGAAAACACCCACATTCGCAGCGCGATGGAGCACCAGCAGGTCTGTCTCCTGCTACTCCTCGTACAGCCATACTAGTCCGCCATTGGTTGCCCTTCACCATCACCGCAGAGGAGAATGATCCACAGCGCAGATACAATACTGTTCAGGCAAGCATAGCTACACCATATATAACAATAGTAAATACATAGGGGCCTGATACGGATGTCTGAAAGGTATGGGAGTGCTGCGAGTTGTCACCCGGGAATTTGTTTGGGGGGATGATTTCAATAAAGTACTGGACCAACGCCTAGATACTTCCTACCCACTTACCCGCACACATCATGCCGCAGCTCGTGCGCTTATAATCATTATGGAGACTCACGACCTATTAGACCTCTGGCATGAACTGCGCCTGGGCCAGGGAGAGGGAACACACGTCTCGACGGTACATGGCAACGGGGCTTGCTCAATTATTAGCTGGGCAACCATGACATCAGGGGCTGGGTCACATATTAAACATCTTCCATGTACCTATTCCGACCAATCACCTGTTAAACTCATCATAAAGATTCCAGATACGGCCTTCATGTGGCACTTTCCTATGCTGGCACTCACTGATATGTGGAGGAAATAAGAAGAGATCTTACCGCATTTCTCACTTAACAAGGACTCCGCTACATCACCCGGGCTTCTGTGGGAAGCACTTAAAGCCTACATAAGAGAGAAAGTGCGGACAGCTACCCACAACCGGTTAAACATTCTGGAGAAGAAACTACGCACCCTAGAACATCAATATAATCATAACTCCTCTGCAGATAAGTTAGTAGATATACGCACCAAGCTTGATGTATTTCGCGATGAAGGGGATAGGGATGTTAAGCACATGTCCGCTTTGCCACTGCCCGCGAATATGGAGAGGGCGACCGTTCGGGCAGGACCCTTTGCAGATTGGTGCGACAGAACAGGGTATCTGCTCTAAATTTCACAATTACAGGGCGATGATGGAACGATTAGACAAGAATTAGAGGCTATTTTACAGGAATTTGTGGAGTTCTTCTCCAACTTATATACTACGTGTAACTCTACCACCCCCGCAGACTATACAGCCAACTTTGAGGATTGCACTGGCCTGGCTAGAGGGGCCTTGCCACTTTTTTTTTTTTTTTTTGAGGAACCCATTACATTGGATGAAATAACTGAGCCAAATCTGGCCTGCACACGGGTAAGTTGCCAGGAGGTGACTGGTTTACCACGGAATTTTACAAAGCCTACGTGACCATCCTACCACCCAGACTCCAGCTAGTATTTGCGGAGGCATGGGAGACTGGTTCTCTTCCTCTCTCCTCCCAAAATGCAATCCTAATTATGCTATTAAAACCTGGAAAGCCTCCACAATGCCCACATTCCTACCGTTCTTTATCGCTCAATACTGATGCAAAGATTTTTACCAAAATCCTCACTAACACAATCCTACTCCTGCTACTGAACCTGGTCCTACAGGACTAGATGGGTTTTATACCTGAATGATCCACATCACACAATTTTTTAACACTATTTGCCTTACTCTACCAAACTTATCCAAGGCAAGATGCAGTGGCGGTTATGTTGGACGCCATCAAAGTATTTGATTCCATTGAGTGGGGCTATCTCTTTGCTCTACTGAGCAGTATGGGCTTTCCAAAGCGTTTCCTTCGCTTAATAAAACTGATATACACTACCCTTAAGGCCAGAATGCGAGTGAATGGCCTGACATCTGACCCGTTTGAGATTAAGCGGGCCACCCAACAGAGAATCCCCTTATTTGCCATAGCAACTGAGCCATTGGGCAGCAGCATGGGCACAGGGGGAATTGCATTTTCACAACACAAATCTAATCCTATCCCTATATGGAGATGACATTACACTATCTTTGTAACCCTAGCCATAACCTTACACCTGTTATTCAAAGATTTACCTTGTACCGAATACTATCAGGAATAGCCATAAACTGGAAAAAATCAGCTGTGTTTCCCCTCACTTCTACGATGATGGACCAGCAACTTGACTGTCCCCTTCCCTGGTGCACTACATACCTCAAACACCTTGGCATTTGTGTGAGCCAAGACAGGGAGACCATAATCACTGAAAACTGCGGCACTTCTATGTCAAAACTAAAGGATCAGGTGGCATGATGGATTAGACTGCCACTGTCCCTGCTTGGCAGAATCGCTTGCCTTAATGAAGATGATTATCATACCAAAACTCCTGTACCTATTCAATAACATACCAATCCCTTTGAATAAAAAATTCTTTCACATCCTCAAGTCCCTTACTATTAAACTTGCATGGGCAGTTCACTTTGCATGGGCAGTTCACTTTGCCATATGAACAAGGCAGTCGGGCAGTGGCAGACTTTGAATTTTATAGTCTCAGCACACAAGCACAATATACATTCTATTGGCTGCACCCTCAACCCTATATGGCATACACTGCTGTTGGCCTTCCCAGCGGGCTCACATTACTCAGAGGAAGTGCCAAAGCGTAAACGTGTAGAAATCCATACGGTGGTAAACACACAGATGGCATGGGAGGGGATCCGCAAGCGCTATGGGAAAAGGCCTTATACACTTTCCTCTGTTGCTAAGCACCTTTAGTTCACACACTAGCCACATTAGCTATATGGGAAGTGAAGTTAATGGGAGATCTATTCACGGATGGCAAGTTTCTGCCTGCATCGACAGACTGGGCGGGGACCACAGCCGTATTTCATTCCTATATTTGCTGATACGTGCACAATGCAAAGAACACTACCCCACATTCCCGCAGGTGCCCCCTGAATGTCAGGCACCAACAGCCCTGCTGACTCTTGAAGACACCTGGTTACTCGTTTATATGGGACTACGCAAGCTACGGCTCCCTTATTAATACCGGTACCAAGGGCAATAGGACCAGGGAGAAAAGATAACCCCCAAAGAACGGCGTTCTGCTGCCCACAGATTGGAGACCAGTCCCCAAACTGTCAGCTCAGGCTAATTAGTTTGTACATTGTGTGTATTTTACCCAGCTCAAACTCTGTGCCTGGGGCCTATGACCGGACTCCACTGTGCCTGGTTGTGCCCACCTATAGCCGCAAACTGGTCCCAGATTTTTAAGACTCTTTCTAAAATTAGTGCCATACTAGCCTTGATGGGCTGCACCCTAACTATACCACAAGAAGACCGTCGGTATGCATCTATCGCCCTGCTGCTGACCCATCTGAAGTGAAAACATGGTTTCTTGATTTATTGTACTGTCGGAAACAATTAGACACTTACTACCTTTTGATCCCACCTAAGGGCAGACCCAAAGACATATGGGACCTCCTTCGGAATTATTTACGTATACAGTGCGACTGACCTTAGTGGGCACTCACCGTGATGATTGGGGAGGGATTGTCCCCTCTCACACCAACGGCACCCCCATCTGCATGACGGCTGGACCCTGCAGGTTGGACATGCTCATTGATAGAGCTAGATGCAAGATGAGCAATTGATATGTCTGGCGCGTGCTATTGAGGTGGATGGTCTTTAATGTAGCCCACTCCAACTGTAAACGTTACCATATGGCTAGCCTAATTCACTAACTACGATCTACCTGGCTTATATTCTGTACCATGATGCAATGTAATGTCCTGGGGAATGTTTAAGTGAAGAGGTTTCCTTTGTTTTGCCATAATCAATAAGGTAAATGCTACTTACCAGTATGCATCTGTTCTTGGCATGTAGAGCTGCAGAGTCGTACACTGTGCATGAGATCGCCATCTGGTGTTGGGCTCGGATGCTTGCACTTTGTTGTTGTCTTGGAAGAGTCTTTTGTAGTCACGAGATAGGTGACTCCTCCTTTGGACGATAGTGCGCATGGGCATCGACTCCATGGTTAGATTGTTTTTCGCCATGATGGGAAAAGATGGAGTCAGTAAGAAGAAAAAGATGTCCATGTGAATATATCTAATTAAGATTATACTGGAACGGATACAGGTTCCGGGAGGTGGGTGGGCGTGTACGACTCTGCAGCTCTACATGCCAAGAACAGATGCATACTGGTAAGTAGCATTTACCGTTCGAGGCATATGAGCTGCAGATCGTACACTGTGCATAGACTGTATAGCAGTGTCTCCCCTAGCGGTGGTCACCTGTATCAGTTGCAGTAGTCTGAAAAAGTGTTTTAAGAACAGCTTGGCCCACAGCAGCTTGCTGCTTTTGCGTGTACATCAACACAGTAGTGTTTGGTAAAGGTATGTGGCGTAGACCATGTTGTTGCCTTACATATGTCATTTAGGGGGATGTTCCTAAAAATGCCATAGAAGCCCCTAGTTTACATGTGGAATGTGCCCTAGGGGAATTATTAAGGTGCGTTTAGCCTTTTGGTAGCAAATTTGAATGCATTTGACTATCCATCTAGCAATGCCAGCCTTTGAGATGGGATTACCTTTATGTGGTGGGGAGAAAGCTACAAATAATTGTTTTGTCTTTCTGAAAGGTTTGGTCCTGTCAATGTAGTAAAGTAGGGCTCTTCTGACATCTAGTGTGTGTAGAGCTCTTTCTGCTACAGAGTCTGGGTCTTGGAAAAAGACGGGTAACTCTATTGATTGGTTAAGGTGAAAAGCAGAAATTACTTTAGGTAGGAATTTGGGGTTTGGTCTGAGAACTACTTTATTACGATGGATTTGTAAAAAGGTTCTTGTATGGTTAAAGCCTGAATCTCACTCACTCTTCTGAGAGAGGTTATTGCAATTAGGAAGGCTACTTTCCATGTAAGAAATTGTAACTCACATTTGTGCAGAGGTTCAAATGGGGGACCCATGAGCCTGGTGAGGACAATATTTAGATTCCATGCTGGAGAGGGTGGCAATCTAGGGGGAATGATTCTTTTAAGGCCTTCCATAAAGGCTTTAATTGCAGGTACTCGAAACAGTGACAAATGCTGTCTGTTTTGTAAGTATGCGGCTAGAGCGGCAAGATGTAATCTTATGGATGAGTATGCTAGGTTACATGTTTGCAGATGCAGCAAGTAACAGATAATGTTTTGTATGGAGGCATCTAGTGGGTTGATATTGTTGTTATTGCAATAAATAGCAAACCTTTTCCATTTTGCTGCATAACAAGCCCTGGTAGTGGGACGTCTGGCTTCTTTAATGACCTGCATACACTCAGGTGGAAGGTTAAGGTAACCGAACTCTAGGACTTCAGGAGCCATATTGCCAGATTCAGTTGACCTGGATCGGGGTGTCTGATCTCTCCATGGTTCTGAGTTAAGAGGTGTGGAGAGAGGTGCAGTTTGTGGTGTGGAACTACTGAGAGTTCGAGAAGTGTTGTGAACCATGGTTGTCTTGCCCATGTGGGAGCAACTAGGATCATTGTTAGAGACTGTTGTCTGAGTTTGCGTACTACTAGGGGAATGAGTGGAGAGGCGGAAAAGCGTATGCAAATCTGCCTGACCAGTTCATCCATATTGCATTGCCCTTGGACGACGGGTGTAGGAACCTGGCGGCGAAGGTTGGGCATTTTGTGTTTTCTTGTGTGGCGAACAGGTCTATTTGTGGATGGCCCCACATTTGGAAAAAGGTTGTAGAACTTGCGGATGCAGTTCCCATTCGTGAATCTGTTGTGTCTGTCGACTTAACAGATCCGCAATGTGATTGTGAACTCCTGGAAGGTGTTCTGCAAGGAGGTAAATGTTTTGAGGAATGGCCCATCTCCACATATGGCTTGCGCCAGGCGAGACAGCTGTAGAGAGTGTGTCCCCCCTGTTTTTGTACATAGTACATTGCTGTCATGTTGTCTGTTTTGACTAAGACAGTCTTGTGAGTAAGATGCGGTTGGAATGACTTTAGCGCTAGAAATATTGCTAATAATTCTAGGTGGTTGATGTGGAGCAGTTTTTGTGACTTGGTCCAGCTGCCCTGCGTTGTGTGGGTAAGGAGGTGAGCTCCCCACCCGGTGAGAGATGCGTCTGTTGTGAGCACTATTTGTGGAACTGGCTCTAGGAACGGCCGCCCTTTGGAAATGTTTTGTATGTTCCACCATTGCAGAGAGCGATGAGTGCGGCTGTCTACCAACACCAGATCTGTAAGCTGGCCCTGAGCTTGGTTCCACTGACGTGCTAAGCATTCTTGCAGGGGCCGCATTTGAAGTCGTGCGTGAGGGACAATAAAGATGCACGAGGCCATCATTCCTACGAGTTGCATAAACACTCGAGCTGGAAGGTAGTGTTGAGGTAGGAATTTGTTGATGAGGGCTTGCATACTTGTTATCCTGGAAGGATTGGGGTATGCAAGGGCCCTGGAGGTATCGATTGTGGCTCCTAGGTACTGATGTATGTAGGAGGGATGGAGATGCGATTTGGTATGGTTTATTGTGAACCCCAAATTGTGTAGTAGCCGAACTGTTTGGAGTGTGTGCTGTACACATTGGTTGTGTGACTTGGCTTTTATTAGCCAGTCGTCTAGATACGAAACACGTGAATGTGTTGTCTTCGTAAGTGCGCAGCTACTACTGCTAGGCACTTGGTGAAAACCCTTGGTGCTGTTGCCACCCCGAATGGGAGGACTTTGAACTGATAATGTTGTCCCGTCCACTATGAACCTTAGGTATTTCCTGTGCGCAGGGTGAATGGGAATATGGAAATAGGCGTCCTTGAGATCTAGTGTGGCAAGGAAGTCGCCTTGTTGGAGTAGTGGAAGTATTTGTTGAAGAGTGATCATGTGAAAATGATCTGAGTGAATGTAATAGTTGAGGGGTCTGAGGTCCAGTATGGGCCTGAGGGAACCGTCCTTTTGGGGATTAGAAAGTATAGTGAGTAAACCCCTGTGCCCTGATGTTGTAGAGGGACTGGTTCTATTGCGTGCTTTTGGAGCATAGAGAGAACCTCTTGATTGAGGAGCGTTAGATGTTCCGTGGACATGGGACGCTGTCTGGGTGGTATGTTGGGGGAGTAGAAGTGAGTTCGAGGCAGTAACCATACTGGATAATTTGTATTACCCACCTGTCGGTGGTGATGGAATTCCACGCAGGTAGGAACTTTGACAGTGTTCCCCGACGGGAGTGGAATGATCGGGGAAACGGAGGGAAGTCACTGTTTGGTGGTAGGGGAGGTGCGTGTGTTAAACCCGCGTCCTCTACCCCTGTTGTTATTACCTCTGTAATTACCTCTGGAGTAACCTCTATTAGAGGAGGTTTGAGTGGTGTTTTTGTAGTTAGCAGAGGTGGTGTCTGTGGCTGTAGTTTTGGAGCCGCCTCTATATAAGGAGCGACTGAAAGGAACCTCTGCTAGGTGTGGCTTGTAGAGCTCCCATAGCTTTGGCTGTGTCTGTGTCCTTCTTCATTTTTTCTAGAGAAGTGTCCACATTAGGCCCAAACAGGTGTTCCTGGTCTAAGGGTAGATTGAGGATGGTAGATTGTACCTCCTGCTTGAAGCCAGATATTCGTAGCCATGCGTGTCTGCGCAGCAAAACGCTTGAGTTTATTGTGCGTGCTGCTGTATCTGCTGCGTCAAGGGCGCACTTTATTGAGGTGTTTGTGACAATCTTGCCTTCTTGTATTAGATCATTGGCCTTGGTCTTATACTGATCTGGAAGGTGCTCAATGAGCTTTTCAAGCTCGTCGTAATGGGCTCTGTCATATCTCGCCAGTAAGGCTTGGGAATTGGCGATGCGCCACATGTTTGCTGCTTGAGACGCAACTCTTTTTCCCGATGCGTCGAGTAATTTGGACTCCTTGTCTGGTGGTGGTGTCTCACCAGTAGTCTGGGAGTTTGCCCTTTTCCGTGCATTAGCAACTACTAATGAGTCTAGAGGGAGTTGGCCTTTAATATAAGCTGGGTCAGAAGGGGCAGGTTTATATTTTTCTCGATCCTTGGGTTAAGAACCCTAGCCCTAACTGGGTCTCTGAAGACCTCAGGGCATGTTTAATAATGCCTTTAAGCATAGGTAGAGTATGGGTAGACTTTTGAGGCTGGCTAAAAGTTTCTAGTAAAAAGTCTTCTTCCAGGGGGTCTGAGTGTAACTTGACACCATGGTATTGTGCTGCCCTGTTTATCACCTGTGAAAACCCTATAGCATCATCTGGAGGTGAGGCTTTTGATGGGTATGGTTCAGGGACAGGTATATCTGGGAGGTCATAACTGTCCCAGGGTCTTGTGGTGGGATACTGTGAAGGTCGTCATCAGTGTAGGTGTTGTGAGGTGACTGCATGTCATCATCATGATCCTCCCTGTCTGTATCCCCTTGTGGTGAAAAACAAGGTGGAGGAGAGTGAGGCGGGGAGTGTAGAGGGCTGAGGTGTTGTGGAGGTGGAGAGAAAGACCTTATAGGTGATGTGGAAGAGTCTTTCTTCTTATGAGGTGGCTCAGGTGTGGTTGGTTCCTGTATCTTCCTCTTGTGAGGTATTACTGATTGTACCTGTCCGGTAATAGGGTCAATGTGCAGAGTTTTCTGCTTTGGGTCGATGGGAACCAAGAGTTCTTCTGAGCTGGCGTGTTTGGTCGGCATCGAAGATTTCGGCTCCGAGTGTTGTTTGGGCTTGCGAGGTTGTTTGGTGTCCTTTGGTGAAGTTTTCGACACCGAGGGTTTTTTTGTCGACTCCGAAGGTTTGGTATGCTTCGGTGTCGAGGTGTCTGGGACCTTGGACTTTGGCGCCGAAGGGTCTGTTGGTGCCGAGACCTTAGTCTTGTGTTTCGGTGCCGATGAGTGTTTTTCGGCTCGGGACGTGGCTGGCTCGGTCCCGAGCTGCCAGAAGGCTTTAGGTGCTTGGGAGTCGAGCCGGAAGGCGGGGCTCCTGAAGCTTTGTGATGGTGCAGACCTAGGCCCGAAGGCGAAGGTGTGACCGAAGCCTTTTGTTTCTTGGGGGCAGGGGCATCGACGCCAGTACTCACAGTACGTTGGTGTGGTGTGATGAGTTGGTCGTCGGACCCTGAGTCTTCGGCTCCGGAGGTGTCGATTTGTAAATCTCCGGTGTCCGGGTTGTCGGAGCCTGTGTCAAAGATGTCGTCCGGTGCGGGAGCGGCTGACCTGGACATTTCGTGTCGCCGGGCCCGGCGATCACGGATGGTCTTTTTGGACCGAAAGGAGTCACAGGCTTGGCAGTGTTGGCTCTCGTGTTCTGGAGAGAGGCAAAGATTACAGATCTCGTGGAGATCTGTGTGTGGAATTTAGCCCCACACCTGCATTTTTTAAATGGAGTCCTTTCCATATGCTGGATGATGGCGCCGACACGCCCAACGGACCAACGTCGGCGACCGGACTCGAAACAGTGTTGGAGTGGAGACGCGATGAGGGGATCGCGATCGAAAACAATACCGTCGAACGGTAGGAGGTTCTTCTGCGCGTCGAGAGGGGAACCGATCGATGTGGATCCGGAGCGCAGCAAGGTACATCCGAACCCGATGGCGGAAAAAAACAATCTAACCATGGAGTCGATGCCCATGCGCACTATCGTCCAAAGGAGGAGTCACCTATCTCGTGACTACAAAAGACTCTTCCAAGACAACAACAAAGTGCAAGCATCCGAGCCCAACACCAGATGGCGATCTCATGCACAGTGTACGATCTGCAGCTCATATGCCTCGAACATATAATTTAATTAATAAATAAAAAAAGAGAGTATGAAAAAGTTTCAGCATGGTTTTGTGTCTCAAAGCCGCTGTAAGACTACTAGGCACAGCACGGAGAAGACCGCTTTTCACAGGCAGGTATAAGAACATGCATAGATTAATCGTGCTACAATACGGAGCAATAAACGGTCATCTGACCTTCATTGAGGGGCCATCTTTGGTGCTGCTTCTGACAACACTCTACTGTAGACATTCACCATCACAGATCTAGGCCTCATTCTTAACATGAACGAATGTGAATACTTGAATCATGAGTACCTGAACATTTAAGAGTTTGCACACAGAAATTGGTGGTGAGCTGTTTGAAAGATTTTAGAGCCTTTGAGCTCAGATGTCATTTAAGCTGGAGATTCTTAAATGGAAAGCACTGTAAACACATTGCTCACCCATAAGGGGGTGAGACCAGAAGAGAGCACTTTTATCAAATGGTTTCATGGAGCTAACATGTGCAGAGACTAAGTGAGACCAACCTGTTTAAAGAGCCAGGTCTTTAGCGTATGCCTGAAACGAAAGAGATTGGGCTTGCCTCCCATACTGTGGGGTCACTGGTGTTAGAGTAGTACAGTACAGAAATAACAAGCATTTGCAAAGCCAATAGTTCTCACCTATGCGAGACCTATTATTGACTTTGCTAATGTCTTTTAGCCATGCTGATCAGCATGGATAAAGTTAGTGGCCTGCAGCAGAGTGGTGCAGAGTGACCGAGGGGAGTGGCCTGCAGCAGAGTGGTGCAGAGTGACAGAGGGGAGTGGCCTGCAGCAGAGTGGTGCAGAATGGCAGAGGGGTGTGGCCTGCAGCAGAGTGGCATAGAGCAGCATAAAGTAGGAGCAGAGTGGTCTAGAGCAGAGTATAGTCATGTGGCATGAAGAGGCATTGTGTGAAGGGAAAGAAAGTGGCACGGAATGGAGGAAGGAGGGGAGGCAGAGTGGCGGGGACGGGGGGCAGAGGGGCGCGGAGGGGGCAGAGGGGCATGCAGGGGGCAGAGGGGCACGCAGGGGGCAGAGGGGCACGCAGGGGGCAGAGGGGCACGCAGGGGGCAGAGGGGCACGCAGGGTAGAGGGGCACGCAGGTTAGAGGGGCATTGTGTGTAGTGGCGTGGACAGAGCAAAGTGACAGAAAAGAGTGGCATAGAGTAAAGTGGAGTGACGTACAGTAGAGTGGCATAGAATGGAGTAGAGTACACCAGTACAGTTGTAGGTGTAAGAAACTAAAGCATCAATAGAGACAACAGATAGGGTGAAAGCAACATAGATAAGAAGAGGCATGACGGTGTTAAAAGTAGGAAAGTACAATGCACGTCCAGAAATAATACTGAAATATATATATATATATATTCACTGAAAAAACCATAGGTTTTAGGGACAGTTATAGTTAGTTGGACATTGCACTCGTACAAAACCCGTGAAATTCCCCTGTTATAGTTAGTTCAGCTAACTATAACTCGCGCCCCCATAATGCACTGCTGATGACGTCACATATTACATCACTCATGACATGGTCAGTGACATCACTGATGACATCACTGATGACATCTCAAATGACATCACTGATGACATCATCCAGTGACTGTGTTTCTGTAAAGTTTAAATATGTTTAATATATATAGGGAAAGGCGTATTGAAGAATGAGTGGTTGTATAAGTGTCTGAATGGATGATTTAGTACGTGAGTGACTGACTCTACAAGTGAGTGATTAAACGTATCTTACTGAATGCATGGGTTAGTGACTAAACTGTGTGAATGTCTGTATCCGTCTGTTTGTTGGTGTGTAAGTGGATGCATGGATTTGCGAATAGCTACATCAGTGTCTATATGGGTTATTGATTGGTTCTCTGAGTATCTGTATGGGTGCCTGAGTGTTTGTGTGGGTGGGGTGTGTGTGACTCTATACATAGATGTGTGAGTGGGTGATTCACTGGGTGCATGATTTCAAGAGTGCATCTGTGATGGACTGCTTGGGTGGGTGAGTGTGTGTATGGGTGTGTTAGTGAGTGAATGTATATCTCAGTGGTACATGTGCGAGTAACTACATATGTAAAAGGCAGTATATATGTGTGTTAGAGTATTTAAATGGCTATAAGTGAGAGTGTGTTATTGTGAGAGTGGCTGTATGGATGCGTGTGTGCTTGTATCGGTTATTGTATAAGAGCGTAAGAATGTGCTAGTATTTGTATGAGTAAGTGAGCTGGTGTGTGTATAACTGTATAGGTGAGTAAATGGGTGTGTGATTAATTTTTTGCATGACTGACTAGGTGTGTGAGTACCTCTATGGATGAGTGGCGGTGTGTGAGTATTTATATAGGTGTATGAGTGCATATGATAGTCCTGTACTGAGTGACTAAGTATGAGTGACTGTACAGGTGAGTGAGTGGATGTGTGTGTAGACCTAAGAATCAGTGAGTGGGTATGTAGTTTTTGGTGTTGGAGTATCTATGGTTTTGAGAATGGCAGTCTGTAATTTAGAGTGGGTGTATCAAAAGTTATATTAGGGTGTGAGAAGATGCATGAAATTATCACATGGATGATGTCATCAGTGATGTCATTTGAGATGTCATCAGTGATGTCATCAGTGATGTCACTGACCATGTCATGAGTGATGTAATATGTGACGTCATCAGCAGTGCATTGCGGGCGCGAGTTATAGTTAGCTGAACTAACTATAACAGGGGAATTTCACGGGTTTTGTACGAGTGCAATGTCCAACTAACTATAACTGTCCCTAAAACCTATGGTTTTTTCAGTGAATTTCAAAGGTTTTTTAAATGCTAATTTCTAACTATAACGTGTCTGAAACCTATGGTTTTTTCTGTGAATTTCAAAGGTTTTTTAAATGCTAATTTCTAACTATAACGTGCCTGAAACCTATGGTTTTTTCAGTGAATTTCAAAGGTTTTTTAAATGCTAATTTCTAACTATAACGTGCCTGAAACCTATGGTTTTTTCAGTGAATTTCAAAGGTTTTTTAAATGCTAATTTCTAACTATAACGTGCCTGAAACCTATGATTTTTAAGTGAATTTCAAAGGTTTTTAAATGCTAGTTTCTAACTATGCCAACAGAGGTAGGACATGTGAAGAAAGAAGAAAAACGCACAGAAAGAAGCAAAAGATGTGCAGAAAGAACCAACAGAGGAGCAGAAAGAGGCCTTGTTGCAAAATCATCCTGTACCCATAACTTTTTCAGACGGGTACTGGTGGTAACTGACTCTGACTAACCAGAGCCAGTGCGCGTTTGCACAATGGTGAAGGGAGGGGGCCTGAGGTGACATGTGTGCAACGCGCCCGTGGCGCGCTTTAAGTTACGGGATTAAGTCCCCTTGAATCCTGAGGGTCCCTAGGGCCCAATTCAGCCCCCAGGTACCTACAGTTAGGACCACAGAGCTGAGTTGCAGAGAGGCGTTCCGAGGCCACGCACCTTTTTCACCTCTCTGCAACGCAACTCTGTTGTGCTTACTGAAGGTACCTGGTGGGCTAGTTGGCCCCAGGATTCAAAGGGAATTAACTCCCCAACTTAAAACGCACCACAGGGCGTGTTTGCGCACATGTCACCTGAGGCCCAGCCCCTCCCTTCACCACTGTGCAAACGCGCCCGTGGCGCGTTTTAAGTTGGGGGATTAGGTCACCTTGAATCCTGAGAGTCCCTGGGGCCCAACTAGCCCACCAGGTACTTCCAGTAAGCACCACAGGCCTGCGTTGCAACGCCTGTAACAAATTGTGCAGTTGTGTTTAGGTAGTGAAGAGGGTCGTGCTGGGGGTAGTGTTTTAGGGTTTAGGGTAGTGCAGTGGTGTTTGGGTAGTGTAGGGAGTCGTGCTGGGGGAGTGTTTTAGGGTTTAGGGTAGTACAGTGGTGTTTGGGTAGTGTAGGGGGTCGTGCTGGGGTTAGTGTTTTAGGGTTTTAGGGTAGTGCAGTGGTGTTTGGGTAGTGTAGGGGATACTGCTGGGGGTAGTGTTTTAGGTTTAGGGTAGTGCAATGGTGTTTGGGTAGTGTAGGGGGTACTGCTGGGGGTAGTGTTTTAGGGTTTAGGGTAGTGCAGTGGTGTTTGGGTAGCGTAGGGGGTACTGCTGGGGGTAGTGTTTTATGGTTTAGGGTAGTGCAGTGGTGTTTGGGTAGTGTAGGGGTTCGTGCTGGGGGTAGTTTTTAGGGTTTAGGGTAGTGCAGTGGTGTTTGTGTAGTGTAGGAGGTCGTGTTTTAGGGTTTAGGGTAGTGCAGAGGTCTTTGGGTAGTGTAGGGAGTGATGCGGGGGGTATTGTTTTAGAGTTTAGGGTAGTGCAGTGGTCTTTGGGTAGTGTAGGGGTCATGTGGGGTAGTGTTTTAGGGTTTAGGGCAGTGCAGTGGTGTTTAGGTAGTGTAGGGGGTCGTGCTGGGAGGAGTGTTTTAGGGTTTAGTGCAGTGGTGTTCGGGTAGTGTAGGGGGTCATGCTGGGGGAGTGTTTTAGGTTTAGGGCAGTGCAGTCGTGTTCGGGTAGTGTAGGGGGTCGTGCTGGGGGAGTATTTTAGGGTTTAGGGTAGTGCAGTGGTGTTCGGGTAGTGTAGGGGTCATGCTGGGGGTAGTGTTCTAGGGTTTAGGGCAGTGCAGTGGTGTTCGGGCAGTGTAGGGGGTCGTGCTGGGGGTGGTGTTTTAGGGTTTAGGGCAGTGCAGTGGTGTTTGGGCAGTGTAGGGGGTCGTGCTGGGGTTGGTGTTTCAGGGTTTAGAGCAGTGCAGTGGTGTTCGGGCAGTGTAGGGGTCGTGCAGGGGTGGTGTTTCAGGGTTTAGGGCAGTGCAGTGGTGTTCGGGCAGTGTAGGGGTCGTGCAGGGGTGGTGTTTCAGGGTTTAGGGCAGTGGTGTTCGGGCAGTGTAGGGGGTCATGCTGGGGGTGGTGTTTCAGGGTTTGGGGCAGTGCAGTGGTGTTCGAGCAGTAAAGGGGGTCATGCTGGGGGTGGTGTTTCAGGGTTTAGGGCAGTGCAGTGGTGTTCGGGCAGTGTAGGGGGCGTGTGTTTCAGGGTTTAGGGCAGTGCAGTTGTGTTCGGGCAGTGTAGGGGTGGTGCAGGGGGTGGTGTTTCAGGGTTTAGGGCAGTGCAGTAGTGTTCGGGCAGTGTAGGGGGTCGTGCAGGGGTGGTGTTTCAGGGTTTAGGGCAGTGCAGTGGTGTTCGGGCAGTGTAGGGGGCGGTGCAGGGGGTGGTGTTTCAGGGTTTAGGGCAGTGCAGTGGTGTTCGGGCATTGTAGGGGGTGGTGCTGGGGCTGGTGTTTCAGGGTTTAGGGCAGTGCAGTGGTGTTCGGGCAGTGTAGGGGTCGTGCTGGGGCTGGTGTTTCAGGGTTTAGGGTAGTGCAGTGGTGTTCGGGCAGTGTAGGGGGTCGTGCTGGGGCTGGTGTTTCTGGGTTTAGGGCAGTGCAGTGGTGTTCGGGCAGTGTAGGGGTCATGCTGGGGCTGGTGTTTCAGGGTTTTGGGCAATGCAGTGGTGTTCGGGCAGTGTAGGGGGTCTTGCTGGGGCTGGTGTTTCAGGGTTTAGGGCAGTGCAGTCGTGTTGGGGCAGTGTAGGGGGTCGTGCTGGGGGTGGTGTTTCAGGGTTTAGGGCAGTGCAGTGGTGTTCGGGCAGTGTAGGGGTCGTGCTGGGGCTAGTGTTTCAGGGTTTAGGGCAGAGCAATGGTGCTCAGGCAGTGTAGGGTGTTGTGCTGGGGGTGATGTTTCAGGGTTTAGGGCAGTGCAGTGGTGTTAGGGCAGTGTAGGGGTCGTGCTGGGGGTGGTGTTTCAGGGTTTAGGGCAGTGCAGTGGTGTTCCGGCAGTGTAGGGGTCGTGCAGGGGTGGTGTTTCAGGGTTTAGTGCAGTGGTGTTCGGGCAGTGTAGGGGGTCGTGCTGGGGTGGTGTTTCAGGGTTTAGGGCAGTGCAGTGGTGTTCGGGCAGTGTAGGGTGTCGTGCTGAGGGGTGGTGTTTCAGGGTTTAGGGCAGTGCAGTAGTGTTTGGGCAGTGTAGGGGTCGTGCAGGGGTGGTGTTTCAGGGTTTAGGGCAGTGCAGTGGTGTTCGGCCAGTGTAGGTAGTCTTGCTGGGGGTGGTGTTTCAGGGTTTAGGGCAGTGCAGTAGTTTTCGGGCAGTGTAGGCGGTCGTGCTATGGCTGGTGTTTCAGGGTTTAGGGCAGTGCAGTGGTGTTCGGGCAGTGTACGGGGTTGTGCTGGGGCTGGTGTTTCAGGGTTTAGGGCAGTGCAGTGGTGTGCGGGCAGTGTACGGGGTTGTGCTGGGGCTGGTGTTTCAGGGTTTTGGGCAGAGCAGTGGTGTTCGGGCAGTGTAGGGGTCGTGCTGGGGGTGGTGTCTCAGGGTTTAGGGCAGTGCAGTGGTGTTCGGGCAGTGTAGGGGGTCTTGCTGGGGGTGGTGTTTCAGGGTTTAGGGCAGTGCAGTGGTGTTCGGGCAGTGTAGGGGGTCATGCTGGGGGTGGGGTTTCAGGGTTTAGGGCAGTACAGTGGTGTTCGGGCAGTGTAGGGGTCGTGCAGGGGTGGTGTTTCAGGGTTTAGGGCAGTGCAGTGGTGTTCAGGCAGTGTAGGGGGTCGTGCTGGGGCTGATGTTTCAGGGTTTAGGGCTGTGCAGTGGTGTTCGGGCAGTGTAGGGGTCTTGCTGGGGGTAGTGTTTCAGGGTTTGGGGCAGTGCAGTGGTGTTCGTGCAGTATAGGGGGTCGTGCTGGGGATGGTGTTTCTGGGTTTAGGGCAGTGCAGTAGTGTTCGAGCAGTGTAGGGGGTTGTGCAGGGGTGGTGTTTCAGGGTTTAGGGCAGTGCAGTGGTGTTCGGGCAGTGTAGGGGGTCACGCTGGGGGTGGTGTTTCAGGGTTTAGGGCAGTGCAGTGGTGTTCGGGCAGTGTAGGGGGTCATGCACGGGGTGGTGTTTCAGGGTTTAGGGCAGTGCAGTGGTGTTCGGGCAGTGTAGGGTGTTGTGCTGGGGCTGGTGTTTCAGGGTTCAGGGCAGTGCAGTGGTGTTCAGGCAGTGTAGGGGGTCGTGCTGAGGCTGGTGTTTCACGGTTTAGGGCAGTGCAGTGGTGTTCGGGCAGTGTAGGGGGTCGTGCTGAGGCTGGTGTTTCAGCGGTTTAGGGCAGTGCAGTGGTGTTCGGGCAGTGTAGGGGGTTGTGCTGGGGCTGGTGTTTCAGGGTTTAGGGCAGTGCAGTGGTGTTCGGGCAGTGTAGGCGGTCGTGCTGGGGCTGGTGTTTCAGGGTTTAGGGCAGTGCAGTGGTGTTCGGGCAGTGTAGGGGGTCGTGCTGGGGCTGGTGTTTCAGGGTTTAGGGCAGTGCAGTGGTGCTCGGGGAGTGTAGGGGTCGTGCTCGGGGTGATGTTTCAGGGTTTAGGGTAGTGCAGTGGTGTTCGGGCAGTGTAGGGGTCGTGCAGGGGCTGGTGTTTCAAGGTTTAGGGCAGTGCAGTGGTGTTCGGGCAGTGTAGGGGGTCGGGCTGGTGTTTCAGGGTTTTGGGCAGAGCAGTGGTGTTCGGGCAGTGTAGGGGTCATGCTGGGGGTAGTGTTTCAGGGTTTAGGGCAGTGCAGTGGTGTTCGGGCAGTGTAGGGGTCGTGCTGGGGGTGGTGTTTCAGGGTTTAGGTCAGTGGTGTTCGGGCAGTGTAGGGGTCTTGCTGGGGTGATGTTTCAGGGTTTAGGGCAGTGCAGTGATGTTCGGGCAGTGTAGGGGGTCTTGCTGGGGGTAGTGTTTCAGGGTTTAGGGCAGTGCAGTGGTGTTTGGGCAGTGTAGGGGTCATGCTGGGGGTGGTGTTTCAGGGTTTAGGGCAGTGCAGTGGTGTTCGGGCAGTGTAGGGGGTCATGCAGGGGCTGGTGTTTCAGGGTTTAGGGCAGTGCAGTGGTGTTCGGGCAGTGTAGGGGGTCGTGCTGGGGGTAGTGTTTTAGGGTTTAGGGTAGTGCAGTGGTGCTTGTGTAGTGTAGGGGGTCGTGCTGGGGGTAGTGTTTTAGGGTTTAGGGTAGTGCAGTGGTGTTTGTGTAGTGGGTCATGTTTTAGGGTAGTGCAGTGGTGTTTGGGTAGTGTAGGGGTCGTGCTGGGGGTAGTGTTTTAGGATTTAGGTTAGTGCAGTGGTGTTTGGGTAATGTATGGGGTCGTGCTGGGGGTAGTGTTTTAGGGTTTAGGGTAGTGCAGTTGTGTTTGTGTAGTGTAGGGGGTTGTGCTGGGGGTAGTGTTTTAGGGTTTAGGGTAGTGCAGTGGTGTTTGTGTAGTGTAGGGGTCATGTTTTAGGGTAGTGCAGTGGTGTTTGGGTAGTGTAGGGGTCGTGCTGGTGGTAGTGTTTTAGGATTTAGGTTAGTGCAGTGGTGTTTGGGTAGTGTAGGGGGTCGTGCTGGGGTAGTGTTTTAGGGTTTAGGATAGTGCAGTGGTGTTTGGGTAGTGTAGGGGGTCGTGCTGGGGGTAGTGTTTTAGGGTTTAGGATAGTGCAGTGGTGCTTGTGTAGTGTAGGGGTCGTGCTGGGGGTAGTGTTTTAGGGTTTAAGGTAGTGCAGTGGTGTTTTTGTAGTGTAGGGGGTCATGTTTTAAGATGCAATGCTCCAATACCTGACCAGTCTGCACTACATAAAACTGCAAAAAAACTAAAACTAAGAAAAAGTGTTTTGCACACTTTAGTCATTGGGCTATATGTGGGCTACATCTGGGTAATATTTGTGCTACATTTGGGCTCTTTTTTCACTGGTGGCCATCTTGGAAGACTTCTTTGTTATGAAGTTTCCTAATTTCTTCATTTACTGCAGTCTCCTCAGTAGGAAATGCTTTCAGTTTTACTTTGATTCCATCAAGAAGGCATTCAGATGTGTCTCACATCTGCCATAAATTCAGAATGTTAGCACTCTAGTTGCTCATTAAATCACTGAAGTAAAGCTACTGCTCACCAGGGAGTTAACTGGTAGTCTGCTGCTGGTATTGAAAGTGATTGTTTCAGTCTGCATGTCAGAATTTTCTAATAAAATAGAAGAGGATTTGAGATCTCACTTAAAACATGCCCTAATTTTTCTTTCTGCAGCACTAACCATAATTTCTATTTCAAAAAGAACCCCTCATTTTGTTCCTTTTTAAATTAAATGTTTTAAGTGTTACCGGTTTATTCCAATCAAGATGGCTTCAGGTGTGCCATACTTTTGTCATAAGTAAGGCTGTTAGCACTCTAGTTGTTCTTTAGAACACTCTGGGAAGCTGCAGTAGAACACAAAGGCATCAACTGGCAGGCTGCTCCTGTTGAAATATAACAGGAAGATATTTGAGATCACACTTGAAACATGTCCTAATTTTTCTTTCTACAGCACTAACCATAATTTCTATGACAAAATGAACCCCATCATTTTGTTCCTTTTTAAATTAAATTGTTTAAGTGTTACCAGTTTATTCCAATCAAGATGGCTTCAGGTGTGCCATACTTTTGTCATAAGGAAGGCTGTTAGCACTCTAGTTGTTCTTTAGAACACTCTGGGAAGCTGCAGTAGAACACAAAGGAATCAACTGACAGTCTCTGTCCTTGTTGGATGTACATGTTTTACTGAGAATGTCAGACTTCATTCTCACATGAGTGAGAAAGATAATGTGAATTTACAGAAAATATGCTCTCATTTTAGCTTCTGGAGCACCTTCCAAACCTCCATGGGACAAGCATGAGAAAATAGTGTTCTCTCAAACATGATTCATGATATCCCAGCAGAAGGTTTTTCACATGGTAAAATCACCTTAGAATACACCACAATTCCTAAAATTAGTATGGTACCATCAACAAATAAATTCTAATGTAACTAAAGCCTGTTATCACCCTTTATAGTTCTCCTTTTGGTGACCCTCAAAATCTTCTATTCACTACAATGCATTTCAATGACGTACTATCATTTATATTGGTCCCAAGATGGCTGCCAGCAATTCCAGGATGAAGTGCTGACAGCCAATCAGATCTCACGATGACATGTGTGGTTAGGCTCCGCCCAGATATATATGTGACTTTACTTTTGATTTTCTCAGGAACTACTGAACGGATTTACACCATTTAAGCAAAAGGCACGACACTGAACCAAGGGCTACCTCTTTGCCAAATTTGGTGTAATTCCGTTCAGCAGTTCGGGCTGTAGCTGCGACTAAAGGTTCCTATGGAAAAATGAATGGGGAAAACGCGTTTTGGGACCCCCTTTTTCTCGGCCCCCGCTTGACGTATCACCCCGAGACTTTCAGGATAGGAGCGGACCGGAGCGCCCCAACAAGTTGGAAACTTTCGCGAAGATTCGTCAACCGGCGCCAACGTTATTTCAAATAGAATGTCACGGATTTCCTATGGATAATAGGTTTTAACTATAACTATCTACTGGCGACCGCCAGTAGATAATATATATATATATATATATATATATATATATATATATATATATATAGTGTTTTGCCAAAAGACAAGGAAGAACATATGTTGGTCCATGCTCCCTGGAGGAGCTAACACAAGAAAGGAAGGCAAGCCTACAGTAGCTGAGCGATTACAAATGAGTGACAATGAAAACAACTAATGGTATGCTGTGGTTGGGTTTTAATCTCACAGTGCATGCACTGTGTAGGCGAGACCTAAAAACGGAGGCCTACATTACGTGTTTTAGAACAAGAATCTACACAAAAGTGTAGGTGAAACAGGTCTTATACTATTCTGCATCTCATTCAGTGTTTCAATAAGAACTATTTTTCTCACTAGAAAAGTCACTATAATATATAACCTGTGCCTAAAAAGGCACATGCAACCAACACTGTAGTCATGGGCAAACAGGACCACTAAGGCAGCCTATAAGTGTTACTCCTGCATTAGTAGCTTTTCCCATTACTAAAAGTGCCACAATATTCAACAACCGTACTAAATCTGTACATTATCAGTAAGACAGCTGGCTGTCAGCCAAGCACAGGACACAGTCCAAGCAATACACCCTAGTGTTCAGATCAATACACTCCTACAACTTAGCAAAATTACTTACATTCTATATTCCAGGATGTTGACTATTCTCAGCCAGCCACAACCTCCAGACAGCATTAAACCCACATAGCAACCCTCTTAGAAACACTTTTCAGTCAAATTCAGAATTCCACTCTTAATCTCTATGTTTTAACCGAGTTTTTCAAAATACAGCCCATTGGGCTTTACTAGCTGAGCTGCTGGCAACCAGCTCAACTTAAGAAAAGCTTTCATTGTCCAAAACAATCCAGTACTTGCCCATATAAAATACTATAAAAATGTAAACTAATTTGAAGCAATTTGGGACCACATAGTAAATATCTCCTGAACTAAAAAAAAAACCTTCGACGTGTCCCAATCAAAGGGCTTGCATGCCAAAAAGACTGCCTCATCAGCCCTCGAGCATAATTTTGAGATTTTATAAAAAATGTGTGTACCTTGGACAGATTAAAAATAACTAAAACACTACCAGACATTACTACTCAGTAAGTAGTCTTTTGGGAAGATCACCTTTCAGTTGCTGATAGCTGTATTTAGTTGTTAAACAGATATTAATGAGGTGAAACATTGGACTATACAGTATATATATGGGTAAAAATTACAAAATAGTGAATTATTAGTAGTTCGTATTGGCCAGCATTTAACCACATAATTTGCTTTTTCTTGCTGCTTAGTTTAGTGAACTATGCCACATAATTTGGTCTTCTCCTGCCGCATAATTCCAAAGACCCTGACTATACATCTCTTTCAATATTCTTCAGCCTATTTTAAGTCCACTGAATGTTGAACTTTTTAAACATTTTTTATATCACACAGAGCAGTTCCCTTTGCTTATTGGACCTATGTAATCTGATGCTGGAGATGAAAGCTACGGCTTCTATAATTAGTAGGTGGTCTCTTCAATGGATACACTGCCATAGATGTGTCTGAAGAGGTCTCAAGATCAAGAGGCATGTTCTGGATATAGGACCCAAAACATATGACTCTGGAAACCTTCGAGGGTGGGGGGACAGAAAGGATGGCATTCCATCATGTGAGCAGTTCTAGAACAGAGCATTTGCCTTTCTGCTTCAGCTAGAGCGGGAGGGGGAATGCCTATAACCTCTAAAAGGCTGCCTAAATCAGAAGGTTGGGGTACCATCTCTGCTCAAGTGCCAGGATGTGAATGCACTCATGTATCCATTCCGTTGCCGGTCCCAGGATGCTGGTTTCTGGTTCATGGAGGAAATGGCCTAGTAGTTTGGGCTGGGTCCAAACTGGAATGGCATGGCGAGCAAAAAGACTATGAATGTAGGCCCAGACGTCTGTACTGGGGCTGAATGTCTGACATTGTTCGGCATTCCGTTCATCAATTGTTCTTTTTTCAATTCCGGAGGGAGCAAGTCTTGGTACATGTTCATGACACTACTTTGGAGCGACAAACAGTAAGAATGCCAAACAGGTGTAAATGCTTGGTGCTGGGATGTTTGAGTTGACCTTGGGCATTGTTACATAGAGAGCTGCAGCCAGGTGTAAAGAATTGAAATTTAGGGGATATGAAATCCTAGTGTTCATAGCTGGGAAGCAAGGAACTGCAACTTTTAAATAGGGATTGGCTATTCACAAAGCGGTGTCACAGAATGTTTCCGGTCAAGCTTAGAGTGACTAATGGGGGGTAGCACTTTTATTTTTAGGTCGAGCCTAGCGTTGCAGTGCGCATGCGCTGCTCGCTCTGCGAGGCATGCTGTAGTAGGGTATGTTGTGGAAGTGCTGTGCAAGCCTCGCCCACTCTCCGCCCATATTTGTAATTGACTGGTGTCAATGTCCTTGATAAATGCTGGCTTCCGATTCATTATGAGGCTTGTTAGTCCTGCCTCAGTACCGCCCTGTCTCCATTTGTTGCCACCCATAAGGACTGGACCTTTTACTTCGCTCCCAACACGGTATGCTTTATGTAGTGGGTGAGTACTATTTACTTTATTGACAATGGCGGCTGTCCTACTGCAGGCACGACGTGCTTTGGTGCCTTCTTTACTCCCCCCCCCTCCCTCCCGTTGTTCGTGCCTTCTCCCCCCCCCCCGTTGTCCGTGCCTTCAAATAACCTTCCACCCGCGCCGTCCCTCCCATTGTCGTCATGTCTACCGTGCCTTTGCACTCACGTTGTCCGTGATCACTACCATTTACAAAGCAATAGGTCTTGCGTAAATGCGAGTCCTATTGCATTGCAAATGGTTGTTTAACATTTCTCATGTGTGATTTACTTGACAATGATTTCGATGACCACTCCACCACTCCTTGCGAATTTGGTGCTTGCTCAACTTTGTCACGCGTGGAATTACGAGTCCGACAACAGCTGGGAGGGGGTGGTGTGTGGTGTTATATAGTGGTGTGTTGGAGGCTCCTCCCCATTTGAGGCGGGCTGAAAGCAGCTCTTTTCCTCTGCCTTGTGACTCAGGCTTTTATTTGCATACATAGAGCTGCAAACATGGGGGAAGCGTGGTACATGGACGAGTCCTTGGAGGACCAGAGGCAGCCACATTGGTTGCAGTTCAACCGGTCTGTCAGCATGGCATTATTGGAGCGGCTAGGTGTCTTCCACTGGAAGGTAAGAGCCCCGGTAGGCCGCGCTGGGGGCTGTTGGGAGGTGGTAGGTGCCGGTGGTCACCGGAGTCATATATGGGACAGCAACAAACGGCAGCGTGAGAGGAAGCTGTGCCCGCTTTCGGGTTCCTATTTTGAAACAAACAATATAGAAGTTCCTCCATGGCAGTTGCATTGCAGCGGGAGACAGTGTAATAACTTCCTCCTGTAAGAGCTTACTTTGCAACTGCTTGCGCTCATTCCCATAACTTGACACTGAATTAAATTAAGGCAAAATACATGCATTTAGAGTCCTTTCTTTCTTGTTGGTTCATCAACTGGCTGTTAATTTGGCAGAACGTGAGCAGTCCTGGGCGGGTCAGAGTTCTTCACGCAAAGGCGAATCATATGCTCTGCTGTGTTTTTTATTTTATAAAAAGTCATGCTGCATGTAAGGTGGGTCCTAGCACCCCGCAGTTTAGCGCACTGCTATCAGTCAAAGCAATCTCGTTTAGATAACAAGTAAGTTTTTCTACAGAGGCCGCCTTTATCGCCTGCTCGAGACCACCATCCTGATCACAAAAACATACTCCCAGTAACCCCTAACGTTAATTTCCTCTCTCAACCACATAGTAGTGGCAGTGTTGTACTAGTTATCCTATGTAGGAAGCGGTTTGTGGGTGCGTGAGTTTTTAGAGGTACTCTTGTCTTGGGGACAGGGCTAAGTGGGATGAAAAAACTGGGGGGGGGTGTCTCTTAAAAGGGCGTGGCCGATCCAGTTAGGGGCGTGGCTTAAAACGAGTAAGCTACAAATCTGCTTAGCATAGTGCGCCGCCTGACTGTTATTTTGCTGCTTCTGTGATTGAGTCCAGATATATAATACAATAAGTAGGATTACCTACAACAAACCAGGACTATTGGCTTTGTCAATGGTCGTTAGTTGCATAAGATACATAAGCAACAACTATGGCTTCGTTGCTTATAACATTGAAAATACTTCCGTTCTGAAATGATGAGACTGTAAAAGAACTATAACGAGTTTCAATGAAGTAACCTCAAAGGCAGTGAAGGGTGGTACATCTGCAGAGGTAAGATTTTTTTTTTCACCGAGGGCAAGGGCAAAGATGGAGAGCCCGATAGAGACCCGTTTCGGCACTGGCTTTTTAGAACTGCCTGTGCTCAGCACCGGCATGACACGGCCCACTTATAGCCCTGCTTGGGGCTCATCGTCTAGCAGTGAGGATGGACCAGCCGCAGATGAGAGGCATACAAATGATATTTTTAGTTAGGACTGAAACTTGCAGGCAGTTACAGGGCACGGGCTTAGCCGGAGGGTCACCAGGACCCTGTGTGTAAGCACACCAGAAACAAGCATTTGCAATGTAATAGGTCTCGCATTACTGAAAGTTTGAGCTATTGGCGTTGCAAATAATAATGCAACGCCAGTAGCTCAAACTTTCAGTAATGTGAGACCTATTGCATTGCAAATGCTTTTTTACTTAATCTAATTCAGACCAAAAATTTCTTGTAGATTAGAAAATCAGAACTAGGGTGCTCTGGCACTAGATTGTTTCAGAGGTTATGCCGTTGTGGTTCTGTGATGTTGGTACCACCTTAACAGGCCAGGAACTGAAGGTTTTGATTTTCTGTTCATATGTCCCTGCTTTTCATTCTCTTTTAGCCAACTACTTCTCCCCTAAGGTTACAGAGGTTTGAGCTTGTGTATCTGAGGTCATTTTTCCTGGAAGTGGGTTATATTTCTATAATGGTTAGCTCTATAGTGAAGAAAAAAAGAACTCCAGATAAGATTTTGTTGTTTTACATGTTAAAGGCATATCTGACCTTCGTCTAGTCCTCACCAAGTCCTAACAGTACATATTACATCTAAGCTCAGATGACCCATAACACACTCTTTACTTATTAACTAACAAAAAAAACAGCTCACTCAGTAGGATTGTCCGAAAAAGTATGTAGAGCCTGTGCCTCAGCAACATGTGGAACAGCCTGAAGCTGCAATAACTTGAAGTAAATGTTTCCTTTAAGAGTTTATCAGTCCCACACTGTCTAGAAGGAAATGACGGCACACACCTTACCAAACTGCATGAGCTTGGTAATGTTTGAGGGCATTCTTTTTGCACACAGCTCTCTAGGTTTTACCTCTGTGTCTCAATTGGTTGAGGTCTGGAGTTTGACTTTGCCATTCCAAAATCCTGGATCTTTTTTTTTCCTCTATTCAATTATGGATTTGCTGGTGAGCTTTGAATCTCTGTCTTGTGACATGATCTACTTTTGGGTAAGATGTAGCGGTTTAATACATGATCCTACACTGACCTCTAGAAAGAGACTAAGTAATGGCTGGCATAATGCTTGTGAAGTATCCAGGTCCTGCAGCTGCAAAAGGCCAATACCCCCAAAATGCTTGATAGGCGGTATCGGGTATTTGTGGTTTCGACAAACATATTTCTGTGCATCAAAGTCCAACAACTCCTCTTGGTTCTCATCTGTCAAGAGAACATGGTTTCCGAAGTCATATGGTTCATTCAAGTGCTGTTTTGCAAACCAAAACAGTGCAGCAATGTTCATTTTGCAGAGAAGGGGTTTCTACAGGCCAATTGAAGAACACCTATAGCTAGCCGGATGTAGCTTTGGGCATCTTTGCCATCTCAAGGAACATCATACAGTCAGATATTCCAATGAATGTGCTAGAAAGCAAACTAATGGACAGATTGACAAAGATTTTGAACTTCTGCCATATAGAAATTATCTTTTTCACTATGGACAGATTGTTTGGAAATGGCTTTATATCTGTTCTCAGACTGATTAAGAGTAACAATTCTTTCTCAGAGACAATCACTGGCATTTTTGACCTAGGCACGATGTGTTACCATAACTCAAATACTCCAGAACAAAGTGACTAATTTTATGATTTTACATCACAGGTGGTAACACTTCATGATGACCAATTAATCACAAGAACTTGTGTAACAGCAGCCGATATGGAAGAAGGATGCATTTACTTTCTTCACAGAATGTGTAGGGAACTAGGATCTGCTTTCTTGGTTACCCCCACTTTTTGCCGGGGTTATTCTGTTTTATGACTAGTTTGACTGGGATCCTGCTAATCAGGACCCCTGTTACTGTGCTTTCTCCCTAAATTTGACAGTGGTAAGTACTTTGGAACCTTCCCAATTGGCTACTGGTGTACCCCTGTGTGTCCCTAGTATATGGTGTTAAGGTACCCAGGGCATGGGTACACCAGGGGTCTCCCAGAAGCTGCAACATGTCTTATGCCACCCATGAGAGACCACTCAAACTGTGACTACAGGCCTGCCATTGCAGCCTGTGTAAGTGGGTGCTAGCACCACTTACGACAGATATAAGTTTCCTTATATCTGAGGTCACTGCGCTCAAAACCTATAAGTCACCCCCTAAGGCAGGCCTTTCAATCCTGAAGGCAGGGTGCTAGGTTATAAGTGTGAGGGTGCCTTGCATGAGCAGGGCATCCCTACAAACCCCGGAGTCGATTCTCCATGCTTTGTAAGTGCGGTCAGCCATTTTGATGCATATAGTGGCCATGCGTCATTACGTGATGGCTAACTTTATATTGGCTGTGCCGAACCTGGGCATGTTTGATATCAAACATGTTGGAATAATACCCCAACACAGTTGCCGGTGTTGGAGGTATGATTCCAGGCACTGAGGGGGCACATCCGGGAAGCCCCCAGTACTCCAGGTAACAGCCTTCCAGGGTCTGCCAGCAAGATAGTGCTGCTGCCGACCCCAGACACGATTTTGCCCTCCTGCTGAGCTCGAGCAGGGGAAGGTAGAACAATAGGTTTCCTGTCACAGGGAGGTGTCACCATCTCCCAGACAGAACTTAGTGTATTGGGCTGGAGTGGAGGCGATATCCAGCGCCATCAAACTGCTTTGAAGGGCACATTTGGTGCCCTCCTTGCATACTCCAGTTGGAGCCAGTTCAGGGAGCCCTTGGCTGCCGCTCTTGCGCAAGGCCGGACAAAGGAAATGGGAGTATCCTCCCCTCTGTCCAGCCCCTCCTCTGTGAGGGACCCTTTTATCGTTCCAACCCTTTCCCTAGGGTACTTAAGGGCTTACCTGTGGGTGGCACTACAGATTCGTCGTGGGACAAGTCTCAATCCCAAATCCACTTCAACTTCGACTGTCTGGGCACCTGGACTTCACCTGGAACAAAGACTGCACCAAGGAAGACTCCTGCTGCTCCTGGACTCGCTGTTCTGCAAGCCTTCTTCGTTGTTGCTACTTCCAGGTTCCTCTCCAGGCCTGTGAGCATCAAAGACACCCAAAGGAATCTCCCTTGGAGTGAAGGAGTCACTCCCCTGCATCTGCAGGCACCGCAATGAAGCAGACCGGTCTGCTGCTCCTGATGTCCCACGGACTCCTAAAGGCTCAGCAACACAAGTGGTGGTTCTGCAACTCTGTCTAGGCTTGACCTGTTCTCTCAGCAAGTCTGATGCCAGTATCCCTCGTCGGAACCGCTGGAGCAGAACCCTTGTGCACCGCGTCGACTCTGTTGCCAAGGCTTGTTCGCTCTGTACTCCAGAGATCTTCGGGCTACAAGAAGCTCCAGCCTCCAGCATCTCTTCCTGCCAAGATCTTCGTCCTCACCGCATACTTTGCACCGTGAGCCTGCATCTTTGGTGAGCTGCTCGAGGTCCTCTTGCGACTCCTTTGCCTTCGGACAGCGGGCCCTCTTGAGGGTCTTCTTTGGCTTCAGTGGGCTCCGATGCTTCTTCGAGGCCTGCTCTGACTCTCCTGCAAATGGTGAGTCCCTTGGACCTAGCTGGTCCCAACGTTGCACCTTATTCGCTTACCACGTCTGTTGCTGCTGCCAAGGCTGTTGGTGCACCCCCCAGACACCGACCCCCTGGTTCTCAACTTCTAACGTGGAACAGCTCATGAATGGCTCCTGGTCTTCCACAGCGTCGCCTGGTCCTCACAGCTGCAGCAACAAGGTCACCGTCATCACTCTGGCATCTACCGTCATCAGTGGTCTTTGCTCTTCAGTGCCTCCTGGTCACCTCCGAATGGCATAGACTCTGTCCCCTCTGCTTGCAGGTTCTTCGGATCTAGAATCCACCCTTAGATTCCATCAGACTCTTTCACCTTCTTCGCCAGCATCATCTCTTCTAAAGTCCTCCATTGTGGTCTACAGCAGTTTCCGATGTCACTTCGCACCTATGCACCCGGCTTCCCTGGTGTAGGCATCCTGGTTCCTGGGATATCCACAGGTAGGGGGACTCTCCAACCTTCTGTCTTCCACAAGGTTTCTTCAGTGTCCACTGGAAAGAGTCCTTCTTCCTTAAAACTGCAACCGCGACTTACCAATTTGACTTGTATTGAGTACGCAGCTGTGTTTCCACTCTGCACACAGCCTCCATGGGGTTCCGGGGTACTTACCATGGATGGTTCCTTGCGTCCCCAACTCTTCTGAGTCTCCTGGTCCAAGTCCCAACTTCGGTCGCAGTTGCTGCTTTAGTATATGGTTTGGTGTCCTTCTGGAGACCACTGTGTATTTGTGCTTACTTACCTGTTTACAATTGAAGTATAGTGTGTATTGTGTTGAAATCTCCAGGTAGGAGATATACCAATGTGTTAGTGAGCGTGTATAATAAATAGCTATTTTTATAACTACTCTGTGTGGTTCTTTTTCGTTTAACCTACACTATATGATTAGTCCTGGTAAAACAAGCGGCTTAACACTCCTTCTAGACTAAGCCTGAAGGCTGCTCTCCACAGCTACCACTTGGAGAGCTTTCTATGGTTGTCTAAGACGAATTAAATCACTAGAAGGGTTGTCTGGATTAGTGCAAGATGCTTCACTTAAATAAGCGTGCACCATATACTAAGCCAGCCTCCTACAGAATGCTTCTGAAACTTGGCTCATTTTATGTTTACAACATAATGACAAAGTTAAATTTGTATTCTCTGTCACACAAGAATAGATTTCATGACTGTTAGGACTTGGTGAATATCAGGTGAAAGTCAGATATGTCTTAATAGGTAAAACATATCAGACTGTACTTTCTTTTTTACATCTTTGTATATTTATGGCTGTACTGTGTATTTAGGATGCTCTTCAATAACAAATCTTTGTACAAAAATAACAAGCACATTACCTAAAAAAGCTGTTTCCACTCAAGGTTCGAAACTTTTCATCGAGAGGTACAGTGAGTTGGGATTCCGTCTCAGGTAAGTCCGGAATCGGTTTCTTCATCTCGAAAAATGTGTGAAAGAAAAGAAACCTAGAGTAAAGATAAAAAATAAAAATCGGCATTGGTGATCTGAATACAGGGGAGATCAAAACATTAAATGACGACAACCAATAGAAATACCAATTTATGCCCAGGCACTGCAACATCAAGGGCGTCCTGCACCACTGTGATGGTTTGGTAAATATACTTTAGAATGAATACCTATTATTATATATATGAAACCTGACAGGAACTAGATGAAGGTTTTTTCATACAGGTGAATTCAATGAAATTTTTAGGTCAAGGCCTACTAGACAGCACAGCTGTTTAGTTTGCTTACGACTACTTGAGATATATTAACAAACAAGGGAACCCAATAGGATTGGTCAGGGGCCTTGGGTATAAGTATGCTACAAACACAGGGGTCCCTCACAAAAGCAATAGGGGAGAACCAATAAATATAAAAATACAATCAAATTTATATTGCGTTGTCCAGCCAGACAAGAATAATTAAATATTAGGAGAATTTGTGACACAACAATAAAGAGAGAACACAAACTTAGTGTGAATCAGAGAACGAACAAACAGAAAGGCTAAGGCATATCTTAATGCTTGGAAAAGAGTTCAACAATTGGCAAGCATAAATGAAGAAAAAAACCATAGCACATTTAAAATGATACATACGATTGTTTTAAGGTGTCAAAGCGCCGACGACGTTTCGATCCTATACATGAAATAGTGGGATCATCATCAGGACATAAGGATACATGCCCGAGTTAGATGCCAACTATGAAGTCAGAGGGACAGGCAGTGGAACGGTAAAGAATGGGAGGCATTCGCTGGCTGCCCCCACGCCGCAAGTTTTTGCAGACGGCGTGAGGTGATTAGATCGTATGAGGGGTCAATTAAGAATTGCGGGCAGAGGTAATCACGCCTCGGCGCTGGCCGCTGTAATCCCGGCGTGTCTGATACGGCAGCCTAGTTGGGGATGAACTAGGCTGCTTAATCACTTCATGCGGTCTGCAAACACTCTTGCGGCGTGCGGGCAGCCAGCGCTTGCCTCCCATTCATTACCGTTCCACTGCCGGTCCCTCTGACCTCGCAGTTGGCATCCAACTCAGGCATGTAACCTAATGTCCTGATGATCCCGCTATTTTACGTCGACTACCCTCCGAATTTGTGACGCACTGGTCAAAAGGAACGGCCTTTCGTCGTTTCCTTCCGCCCTTACACCGGTTGTAGGGAATCCAGACTGTACCCTGGTTCTAAAGGAGGCGGCATTATAAGAGCGGCTGAAGCCCAGATGCAGGTCAGTGGGTCACTTTTTTGACGAGGATGGCCCCATCCCATTCAATACACGGACAATGCCATTCCGAGTGAAAGATTCCGATACACACAGATCAGACACTGGTTGATGCAGCCAGAGGTTAAGGAAGCAGCTCAACGTAAGTTGATGAAATCCCAGAGAGGGTTTTTGAGTAAAGAATCAGATCATCACTTGGTGTCAGAATTATATAAGCTACTCTCGGGGGACGTCACAGAGGGGGTTGGGAGGGGGGGGGGGTCTCCGGCTCTGGTGCGCTGGGAACGGGAACAAGGGCGGGAACTTTCCCTTCAGGAATGGTGGGACATATATTACCGGGCGAGACACAAAGCGACAAATGCATCTAGCACAGAAACCGCGACCAAAATTGCCACATATTGGTATTTGACACCAGAGCCCCTCCATAAAGGGAACCTGAGACAGAGCGAGAGGTGTTGGAGGTGTGGGGACGCCACCGGGACACTCACATATTTTATGGGAGTACTCTAGACTAACTCGCTTCTGGGACGAACTCCTGGGAGAGATCGATCTTCACTCCAATACTCAAATCCCCCAATTCCCAGCGTATGTGGTGCTGGGCTTACCCAATCCATTGACAAACCCACTTAAATCTGGTCAGGGTATGAATATAGCATTGGCACTTGGGGCGGCTCACCAAACGATTCTGGCCCTCTGGGGAACCGATAGGACCCCGACCAGATTGGGGTGGCTCAATCATATTTGGCATTTGCTGGGGATGGAAAGGTTATCAGCGACACAGAGAGCAGGGGGATACCCTCAGTGAGGTCTGGCTTCCATTTATAACCCTTCTATCCCAGGAATTCACAGAGCTTACCTATCCTAAACACCTAAAACGACTACAATTGATTGAAGAATAGCGCTGTTCACTCTGATGATCATTATGGCTAATCAAAATTCCTGCCAATAGCTGTGTAATAGTGTTACGGACATCCAGGGGTGGGAATGTGGGTTGGTAAGGCCCCTAATAACAATTTTCAATGCGGCTGCCAGGCTCATCACAGGACTCAAGCGGTTTGATCACATCACACCTGCTCTAAAAAGTCTTGCTTGGCTCCCAATTTAAGGAAGATGAATTTACAAGACAGCTTGTATCACCCACAAAGTCCTATATACTAAAAACCCCAAATATCTAGAAACGAACCATAGAGAGCAAGAAAAGTTCAAGCTTCGAGAAGCTCCAAGTCTCTTCTTCTAATACCTCCTAAAGTTAAAAAGAAATAATTGCAAACGCGCTCCTGCTCTGAAAAACCCAGAAGATCTGGAACTCACTCCCTGAGGACTTGCGCCACAACCCCTCCTTTTCATGCTTCAAAAGGGACCTCAAATCTGTACTACTCAACAACTACTTCAACAACAATCACTAGTTGATTTACGTCTCCCTCTTTGAAAACTTTTTCCGCCAAAAATACCTCCTAATCTTACTGACTATGTAGACTCGGACCTTTCCCCTTTACCCCTCTACCTTTACCCAAATGGTTGAATGCTAAATACTACTGTATCCTTACTGTGGACTTCATCACTTGTTTATCTGTATGGCTGTTTTTAACCCAATTGACTTTCATCATGTATTCTTGTAAACTTTTTCTCAAAATATGTCAAGGGTTCCAATACCCTTGGATCTAGCCAGTGCTATATAAAACTCAAAAATAAATAAATCTGCCGCACCCCATCCAATCGACTCCACTCTACAGTCTACCCTACTCCAATCCAATCTACTGCACCTCAATCTACCCCACCAAAGTCTACCCCATAGCAATCTACCCCACCTCACCTCAATCTACCCCACCAAAGTCTACCCCACAGCAATCTACCCCAACCCACCCAACCCTAACCTACTTCAATTTACCCCAATATACCCTCATCTACCCAACTTCACTCCAATATACCTCATCTACCCAACTTCACTCCAATATACCTCATCTACCCAACTTCACTCCAATATACCTCATCTACCCAACTTCACTCCAATATACCTCATCTACCCAACTTCACTCCAATATACCTCATCTACCCAACTTCACTCCAATATACCTCATCTACCCAACTTCACTCCAATATACCTCATCTACCCAACCTCACTCCAATATACCTCATCTACCCAACCCCACTCCACTCCATCAACCCCACTCCACTCCATCAACCCCACTCCACTCCATCAACCCCACTCCACTCCATCAACCCCACTCCACTCCATCAACCCCACTCCACTCCATCAACCCCACTCCAATCCATCAACCCCACTCCACTCCATCAACCCCACTCCACTCCATCAACCCCACTCCACTCCATCAACCCCACTCCACTCCATCAACCCCACTCCACTCCATCAACCCCACTCCACTCCATCAACCCCACTCCACTCCATCAACCCCACTCCACTCCATCAACCTCACTCACTCCATCAACCCCACTCCACTCCATCAACCCCACTCCACTCCATCAACCCCACTCCACTCCATCAACCCCACTCCACTCCATCAACCCCACTCACTCCATCAACCCCACTCCACTCCATCAACCCCACTCCACTCCATCAACCCCACTCCTCCATCAACCCCACTCCACTCCATCAACCCCACTCCACTCCATCAACCCCACTCCACTCCATCAACCCCACTCCACTCCATCAACCCCACTCCACTCCATCAACCCCACTCCACTCCATCAACCCCACTCCACTCCATCAACCCCACTCCTCCATCAACCCCACTCCATCCATCAACCCCACTCCACTCCATCAACCCCACTCCACTCCATCAACCCCACTCCACTCCATCAACCCCACTCCAATCCATCAACCCCACTCCAATCCATCAACCCCACTCCAATCCATCAACCCCACTCCAATCCATCAACCCCACTCCAATCCATCAACCCCACTCCAATCCATCAACCCCACTCCAATCCATCAACCCCACTCCAATCCATCAACCCCACTCCAATCCATCAACCCCACTCCAATCCATCAACCCCACTCCAATCCATCAACCCCACTCCAATCCATCAACCCCACTTCACCAACCCCACTTCACCAACCCCATCAACCCCACTCCACCCCATCGCCTAACCCCAATACAATCTACCCCAATTTAACCCACTCCAATCCAATATACCCCACTCCAATCCAATCTACCCCACCTCACCAGCAATCTACCCCAACCCACCCCAATCTACCCCATCCTACTTCAATCTACCCCAATATACCCCAATCCACCCCATCTACCCAACGTCAACCCAATCTACCCCACTCTAATCCAATTTACCCCAATCTACCCCACTCCACCCAAACAAAGTCTTCCCCACTCCACTCTTTTCCACCACAATCAACACTACTCCACTCCAATCTACCCCACTCCACTCCACTCCAATTAACCCCAATCCACTCCATCCAATCAACCCCACCCTACTTCACTCCAGTCCAGTCTACAGCACTCCACTTGAACCTAAACCCCTCCGCCCCAATCCAACCCTTCCAACCCACCTAACCCAAATGACCCCACTCGTCTGCCCGACTCCACTCCACCCTGCCCGACTCCACTCGACCCAACTCCAATCTACCCCTATATACCCCACTACCCCTATAGACTCCACTCGACCTAACTCCATTCTACACCTATATACCCCACTACCCCTATATATCCCACTACCCCACCTCCCCCATATACCCCACCTACCCCTATATACCCCACCTCCACCTACCCCTATATACCCCACCTCCACCTACCCCTATATACCCCACCTCCACCTACCCCTATATACCACACCTCCACCTACCCCTATATACCACACCTCCACCTACCCCTATATACCCCACCTCCATCCATCCCTACATACCCCACCTCCATCCATCCCTACATACCCCACCTCCATCTAGCACTAAATACCCCACACCTCCTTCTACCCCATATACTCCACCTCCATCTATCCCTATATCCCTTTCCGTGCGTCGGACGGCCGGGAGCCGTCCGACATCACGGTGGGCGTGTGCGTCGGAGAGGCTCCCGGCCGTCCTAGCACCCATCCACAGGGGAAGTGCTGGTGCTCCCCCCGTGGGCCGCCCTTCAAGGTGCTCCCACCGGGGAAGGCACGTCATCTAATGACGTCAGCGCGCAAGGCGCGCTGTCGTCATTAGAGGATACCGGATGCACTGGAAGCCATTTGCTTCCAGCGCGTCCGGAGGAGAGGAGGCGAGTTTCTCCTCGGGTGAGGGGGGCATTTAAACAAAAGAGGCATTGGGGAAAGGAAAGGGTTTTCCTTTCCCCTGATGCCTCTTTTGCTTTCCTGCTGCATGATCGTGCGATCGTGCAGCAGGAATGCCCACTAGACAACAGGGATTTTTTTTAAATTAGAAATGTGATTAACTGCTTGCGGGGAGTGACCCCTTAGGCACCTTTTGGGGGTAATGTTTTTTGGCTGTGTCTGCGCCCTTGGGGGGCAGATCTTGCCATTTTTTTTTTAAACTGGCCCACTAGACCCCAAGCGATTTATTTGTAGGGCGTGGCCCCTTGGGCAAGGGTCACTCCCCTTTGGGGGCAATGTTTTTGGCTGTGTCTGCCCCCCAGGGGGGCAGATCTTGCCATTTATTTTAAAATCGGGCCCACTAGACCACCAGGGATTTATTTGTGGGGAGTGGCCCCTTGGGCAAGGGTCGCTCCCCATTGGGGGCAATGTTTTTGGCAGATGTCGCGCCTTTTTTTTTTTTTTTTTTTTAAATTGGGCTAACTGGACCACCTCGGATTTGTTTGTGGGGAGTGGCGGCCCCTTGGTCAAGGGTCGCTCCCCTTTGGGGAGCATTAATTTGGCCGTTTCTGCCCCCCCACCCCCCCTGGGGGCAGACCGGCTGATTTATTTTTTTTGTATGGCCACTAGGCCACCGGGGATTATTTTTTTTGATGTTGGGGAGCGGCCCCTTGGACAACGGTCGCTCCCCTTTATGGGAGGATGATTGTGGCCATTTCTGCCCTCTTTGGGTGGCAGATCAGCAGTATGTTTTTAGGCCCATCTGTCCCCAAGGGGGGCAGAAGCCACTAGACACCAGGGTTTTTTAAATTTTGGTGTTGGGGAGTGGCCTCTTGGGCAAGGGTTGCTCCCCTTTTACAGGGGTGAATATTTTATTTATACTCTTAGGCCCACCTACCCTTAGCTTGGCTGGTGGATTGTGTGTGGACTGGTGCATTATTTGCATATGTGATTGTAATGTTTTTTTCTCCTTTTTATTCTAGTGCATAGCTTTTGATTCTTGTTTGCGGTTTTGGCAGTGGTTGTTCCGCAGTTTTGCATAGTTGCATTTATTTGGTAAGAAAAACATTTTTGTTGTGTTTACTCCAAATGAGTATTATTGTCATGCATGAATGAATGAATTTTTTTCTAAGTGGTGTCAAAATGGCAGCATATTTAGTTAGTGTTTTGAGCATGAAATTCTTTGCGATGTGTTTTGCATTGTCTTATGTGTAATTTTCTTTTCTTTTTAGTGGGATATTGTTGATCCTTACTGTGTCTGTGCAGAGTAGGTGGTGGTGAGTCTAGCTGCTTCCGGCAAGGGAGTGGTATAGTTTTGGAGTATATAGGTCTTTGTGATAAAGCCACATTTTGTTTATTACTTATTTTACAAAGTGTTTGTTGTTGTTGACTTGTTTGACAAGTTACCTTTATTAGTAAGGATTATGGCTAGCCGTAGAATTACTGCTCAGCAGGTGGTTGGTAGGCTTTTTGAATCTTCCTCTGAGCAGGATTATGAGACAGTGCGTCTGAGGGAGAGGAGGGAGTGCAAGATTCTGGCAGGGAGTTTTCTGTCCACGAGGAATCATCTGATGATAAAGCTACTCTCAGTGCAGATGAAGCTACTCTCAGTGCGGATGAGGTGCCTGTTTTAGAGGAGAACACTGATGTGTCGATGGTGCAGCAAGAGACATCGGGATTGCAGCCTGAGGCTGCAAGGCTTCCTACTGAAAGTGATGACACTGGGTTGATCCAAACATAGTGCATCCGGTGTTGCCTGCCTTTAGTGGTGATGCAGGGTGTAGAGTGGATTGTGAAATTTTTTGCCTATACAGTTTTTTCAGTTGTTTATGGATGATGTATTTTTGGTTGAGATTGTTGAGCAGACTAATTTGTATGCTGAACAGTTTTTGAGGGACAATAGTGCTAGACTTAGGCCCCGCTCTAGAGATACCCGGTGGACTCACACAAATCTGGATGAGATGAAGTTTTTGGGTTTGACTTTTTTGGTGGGCTTGATAAGGAAGCTGTCCCTGACTTCATACTGGTCTACCAGTCCCTTAATGGCAACGGCCATATTTCCTGCAATTATGAGTCGTGGTCGGTATTTACTTTTGCTTCGGATGCTGTATTTTGTTGATAATGCTTTGGCGTTGCCACAAGATCACCCCAACTGTGACCGTCTTTTTAAGATTCGGCCTGTTCTTGATCACTTTGTAGATCGATTTTCAGAGATCTATACTCCAGGGAAAGAAATAGCTGTTGATGAGTCTTTGGTCCTGTTCAAGGGCCGTTTGGTTTTTAGGCAGTACATTCCTAGCAAGAGGGCAGGTTATGGAATTAAGATGTATATGTTGTCTGAGAGTAGGACAGGATATGTCTATAATTTCCGGGTGTACACTGGTACGGATTCCACTATTGACCCCCCTGGTTGTCTGTCCACTTTTGGAGTTTGAGAAAATTGCGTGGGATCTTGCTAGAGGACTGTTTAACAGAGGTCACCATTTGTACCTTGATAACTTCTACACTGCTGTGCAATTGTTTAAGGAATTGTTCAAAGTGGACACTTTTGCTTGTGGCACAATCCGCTCTAACCGTAAAGGTTACCCAAAAGAGCTTGTTTGCAAAAAGCTTCAGAGGGGGCAGTGCCTTGCGTAGTGAGGAACTCCTAGCTGTGAAATTTGTGGACAGGAGGGATGTGTACATGCTGACTACCATCCATGATGAGAGTACTTCACCTGCGACTGTTTGGGGTCAGGTTGCTGAAGTGCGCAAACCTGTGTGCATTATAGACTACAATAAGCACATGGGTGGTGTCAATAGAGTAGAACAGAGTTTGGAACCTTACACTGCTGTTCGTAAGGCTTACATTAGGTATAAGAAGTTGGCCATCCATCTCTTCAATTTAGCAACTTTTAATGCTTTTGTTGTGTTCAAGAAGTGTTCTCCTGCGTCAAAGATGACTTTTGTTCAGTTTCAGGAGTCTGTGATAGGCAGCCTTGTTGTAGTGGAACAGGCAAGTGTTCCTAGAGTTGGAGAGGTGGAGGATGTGGCTAGATTGAAAGATCGCCACTTTCCTGATTTAATTCTTCCCGTGCCCAAAAAAAACAATCCCTGTAAGAGATGTAAAGTCTGCTTGCGAAGAGGTATGCGGAAGGAGAGTCGTATGCACTGTGCTGATTGTCCTTCTAATCCTGGGCTGTGTGCGCCCACATGTTTCAGATTGTATCACGCTCAAGAGTTTTTGGGAGCAACCATGAGTCTAATAGTGTACTGCCTGGTCTGTATGGTTTTATATAGTTGTTCAGTTTCACGGTTGGCATTAGAATGATGTCTTTAGTTACTGCTGTTGTTTTTGTAGTTATAGTTTTGTATCTAGTTTCAATTGGTTTGTGTTTTCTTTCTTGAGAAAAAAAAATGTAATGACTGTGCGCGGACTGGCGCTTAGCTGGAGGTGTGCGTGGACTGGCGCTTGGCTGGCGGTGTGCGTGGGCTGGCGCTTGGCTGGCGGTGTGCGTGGGCTGGCGCTTGGCTGGCGGTGTGCGTGGGCTGTCGCTTGGCTGGCAGTGTGTGTGGGCTGGTGCTTGGCTGACGGTATGCGTGGGCTGGCGGTGTGGGCGGGCTGGCGCTTGGCTGACGGTGTGCGTGGGCTGGTGCTTGGCTGGCGGTGTGCGTGGGCTGGCGCTTGGCTGGCAGTGTGCGTGGGCTGGCGCTTGGCTGGCAGTGTGCGTGGGCTGGCGCTTGGCTGGCAGTGTGCGTGGGCTGGCGCTTGGCTGGCAGTGTGCGTGGGCTGGCGCTTGGCTGGCAGTGTGCGTGGGCTGGCGCTTGGCTGGCAGTGTGCGTGGGCTGGCGCTTGGCTGGCAGTGTGCGTGGGCTGGCGCTTGGCTGGCAGTGTGCGTGGGCTGGCGCTTGGCTGGCAGTGTGCGTGGGCTGGCGCTGGCTGGCAGTGTGCGTGAGCTGGTGCTTGGCTGGCAGTGTGCGTGGCCTGGTGCTTGGCTGGCAGTGTGGGTGGGCTGGCGCTTGGCTGGCAGTGTGCGTGGGCTGGCGCTTGGCTGGCAGTGTGCGTGGGCTGGCGCTTGGCTGGCAGTGTGCGTGGGCTGGCGCTTGGCTGGCAGTGTGCGTGGGCTGGCGCTTGGCTGGCAGTGTGCGTGGGCTGGCGCTTGGCTGGCAGTGTGCGTGGGCTGGCGCTTGGCTGGCAGTGTGCGTGGGCTGGCGCTTGGCTGGCAGTGTGCGTGGGCTGGCGCTTGGCTGGCAGTGTGCGTGGGCTGGCGCTTGGCTGGCAGTGTGCGTGGGCTGGCGCTTGGCTGGCAGTGTGCGTGGGCTGGCGCTTGGCTGGCAGTGTGCGTGGGCTGGCGCTTGGCTGGCAGTGTGCGTGGGCTGGCGCTTGGCTGGCAGTGTGCGTGGGCTGGCGCTTGGCTGGCAGTGTGCGTGGGCTGGCGCTTGGCTGGCAGTGTGCGTGGGCTGGCGCTTTCCTGGCAGTGTGCGTGGGCTGGCGCTTGGCTGGCAGTGTGCGTGGGCTGGCGCTTGGCTGGCAGTGTGCGTGGGCTGGCGCTTGGCTGGCAGTGTGCGTGGGCTGGCATTTGGCTGGCAGTGTGTGAGTAGTGACTTGCTGCTGGTCATTACACACTCTGCTAGTCAAACGCCACTGCAGACACTATGTCAACCACCAGCAGGTGTGATTGCTGTGTCAGTCATGTGGGCCTATGAAAGTGATGGGCCCTTATATGGCGCTGTCTGTTGATGTGAATGTTGTAATGTGCTGGGCCCACGGCTGGCGGTGTGAATGGTCTTGTGGGTCACGTATGAAAGGTGTGTGAATGGACTGTAAAGAGGTTGGTGCCTTGCCGTGGCTTTACAGCTCACGAGCTGTGAATCATTGGTTCAGGTTTTTAACCTTTTAAATATTAACAGTGCATTTCCTTTTTGTGAAATAGAATTTTACGCTCTGAACCTTCACTCACCCTCAGGCCAAATCCAACCAGTTTGTGTGAGTACTTAAGGAATTGTTCATTTTGAAGTAATATGTGTCTTTTCTGTCTCTCTCTGCCAGGGTGTACATTGTCTCCACATTGTCCGTGGATGTGGGGATTCTGGGTAGGAAAACGTTGGGGGACCCACGCAAGTCATACCTCGCTGGACTCCCCCCGGTGTCTAGTTTTTAGAAATGTGTGGGTTTGGTAGGTTTCCCAAGATGGCCGCCGAGCCCAGGGCCAAAAACCCAGGTGACCCCCCCCCTTGCAAAACCAGGCTGTTTTGAGATAGGTCATTTTGATGTCTCCTCAATACGTTTTGGGCCCTTGCCTTTCGCAGGTACTTGACCCACCCATGCGAGTGAGGTACCATTTTTATCGGGAGACCTGGGGGAACGCCGAGTGGTAGGAAATATGTGGATCCACGCAGATTCCAGAACTTTCCCACACAGAAATTTGAGAAAAAAGTGATTTTTTCAGCTAAATTTGAGGTTTGCAGGGGATTCTGGGTAGGAAAACGTTGGGGGACCCACGCAAGCCATACCTCGCTGGACTCCCCAGGGTGTCTACTTTGCAAAAATGTATAGGTTTGCTAGGTTTCCCTAGGTGCCGGCAGAGCTAGGGTTCAAAATCTACAGCTAGGCACTTTGCAAAAAAAGGGTCAGTTTTCACTGTGAAAATGTGGTGTGTCCACGTTGCATTTTGGGCCATTTCCTGTCGCGGCCACTAGGCCTACCCACACAAGTGAGGTATCATTTTTCTCGGAAGACTTTGGGGAATGCAGGGTGGGTGGAATTTTGTGGATCCACGCAGATTCCAGAACTTTCCACCACAGAAATGTGGGGAAAATGTGTGGGGTTTTTTTGTGTTTTTTTTTTTTTACAAAGTTTGAGGTTTGCAAGGGATTCTGGGTAACAGAACTTAGTGAGAGCCAGACAAGTCACCCCATCCTGTGTAGTTTTCAAAAATGTATAGGTTTGCTAGGTTTCCCTAGGTGCTGGCAGAGCTAGGGTTCAAAATCTACAGCTAGGCACTTCGCAAAAAAATGGTCCGTTTTCACTGTGAAAATGTGGTGTTTCCACTTTGCGTTTTGGGCCGTTTCCTGTCGCTAGCACTAGGCCTACCCACACAAGTGAGGTACCATTTTTCTCGGAAGACTTTGGGGAATGCGGGCTGTGTGGAATTTTGTGGATCCACGCAGATTCCAGAACTTTCCACCACAGAAATGTGAGGAAAATTTGTTTTGTTTGACAAAGTTTGAGGTTTGCAAGGGATTCTGGGTAACAGAACCTGGTGAGAGTCAGACAAGTCACCCCATCCTTGATTCCCCTGGGTGTCTAGTTTTCAAAAATGTATAGGTTTGCTAGGTTTCCCTAGGTGCTGGCAGAGCTAGGGTTCAAAATCTACAGCTAGGCACTTTGCAAAAAAAGGGTCAGTTTTCACTGTAAAAATAAAGTGTGTCCACGTTGCGTTTTGGGCCGTTTCCTGTCGCGGGCACTACGCCTACCAACACAAGTGAGGTACCATTTTTATCGGGAGACTTAGGGTAACACAGAATTGTAGAGCAACTGTTATTACCTATTGACTTTCGATGCATTTTTGCCTTCCAAATGAAAGACAATGTGTAAAAAAGAAGTCATTTTGAAAAATGTCCTATAATTCTCATGCTAGTATGGGTACTCACAATTTCGGAAATGTGCAAATAGCTACTGTTTCTAAACTCTATATTTTGTTCCAATTTCAGAAATACATAGGTGTCTTTCATACCGATTTTTCACTGTATATATTTTCTCAAATTAATTGCTATATACCCGGTACATAATAAAAAACCATTGCAAGACGCTGCTCAGTTATTGGCTCTGGGTTCGTCGGGTTCTTGGTGAACCTACAAGTCCTATATATCCCCACAACCAGAAAGGTCCAGCAGATGTAACGGTATATTGCTTTCAAACATATGTCATAATTAGAAGAAGTTACAGGTGAAAAGGTTGGCACAAATGGCTGTTTTTTTCAACTCATTTTCAATTTTTCCTATTTTCAACTGTTAGTTTCTAAAAAGAAACCTTGAAGGATCTACACAAATGACCCCTCGCTGAATTCAGAATTTTGTCTACTTTTTTAAAATGTATAGCTTTCCAGGATCCATTATTGCTTTTATACCATTTCTACCATTAACTGGAAGGTTGAAAGCACAAAAAATAGCAAAAATAGGCTATGTCCCAGTAAAATGCCAAAACTGTGTAAAAAATGTTGGATTTCTTACAAAAGTCTGTCAGTCCCTAAAAGCTGGGAAAATGGTGATTTCAGCCCCATAAACCCTTTGATACCATTTGCAGGGAAAAACCAGATGCTTTCATTTGCAGCATTTTTTTCCAATTTGTCCCCAAAAGCACAAGTTACTAACTTGTGTAACGATATATCTGTAAGAGACAGTAGTTAGTGACAGATTCCTTACCTTAGAATATCCCCAAGCGTCAGGCTGGATCCGGAAAGTTTTTGCGTAGCAGTACCCTTGCGCGTCGGTAGGCGGCGTCGTGCGGCTCCGCGTCCGTCGTCCGGCGTCGTGATCGCCGGGATGACGTCGCGGGCAGTACTTAGACGCCGCCCCTGCGCGCTGACGTCAGTTCTGTACACGACTTTCCGCGCCAGGAACGCAGAGCCATGCAAGAAGCTGACATAGGTGTCTGAAAATACTAGGGCCCTGAAAGGGATGTCCTTAACCCTAGAAATCAGTTCGCAGAACGGGGAGGATGGGTGGGGCGGTAAGGAATCGGTCACTAACTACTGTCTCTTACAGATATATCGTTACACAAGTTAGTAACTTGTGCATCTGAAAGAGACACGTTAGTGATAGATTCCTTACCTTAGAATAGATACCCCAGCAATACCAACCCCGGTGGTGGGTCTGCGAACAAAGATCAGACAAGGAAGTCCCAGAGGACAGAACGGCCAAAGAAGCCGTCCCTCCGGACCTGACTGTCAAGGCAGTAATGCTTTGTAAATGTGTGCAGCGAGGCCCACGTAGCTGCCTGACAGATATCCTGCAGCGGAACACCGCGGCCTAAAGCCGTGGTAGCAGCCGTTGCCCTGGTGGAATGGGCACGCAGCCCAACAGGAGGCTCCTTCTTAGCCAAAGAATAGCAGGCTTTGATACACAAGGTTACCCAGCGGGAGATGGTTCTCTTGTGCACCGCTCGACCTTTTTTGGCGCCCACGTAGCCAACAAAGAGGTGGTCATCCACCCGGAAGTGTTGTGTGCGGTTGATATAAAAGGAAAGCGCACGTTTTGGGTCCAGACGGTGGAGCCTCTCTTCCTCTCTGGAAGGATCCGGAGGCGGAAAGAAGGTGGGCAAAGTGATGGTCTGCCCAATGTGGAAGGCAGTAACCACCTTTGGCAAGAAGGACGGACGCGTCCTAAGAACAACCTTGTCTGGCTGGACAGACAGAAAGGGAGGTTTGCATGATAGAGCCTGGAGCTCACTCACCCGTCGAGCGGAGGTGATGGCCACCAGAAAGGCTGTCTTCAGAGTCAGAAGACGAAGAGGACAGTTATGTAGAGGCTCAAAGGGAGCGCACATGAGAAAGGTAAGAACCAAGTTCAAGTCCCACTGAGGCATCACAAACGGAACAGGAGGGAAGAGGTGTGTAATGCCTTTTAGAAACCTGTTAACAACAGGGGACTTGAAAAGGAGGGCTGATCAGGAAGCCTGAGGAAGGCCGAAATGGCACAAAGATAGCCCTTGATGGTACCCAGGGCAGAACCCTGTTGGGCCAGGGAAAGAAGGAACAGAAGAACCTCAGAAAGAGGGGCAGAGAGGGATTCACAGCCTTTGCTGTGCACCATGCCACAAACTTGTTCCACCTGCAGGCGTATACCACCTTAGTGGAGGGACGCCTGGCTGCCAGAATCACATCACAAACTTCGGGAGGCAAGTCGAAAGGAATCAACTGCCGCCGCTCAATCTCCACGCAAGCAGGTGGAGGCTGGACAGGTTCGGGTGGAGGACCGTCCCCTGCTGCTGCGACAGAAGATCCTCCCGAAGAGGCAGACGGATCGGGGGATCGACGCTCATACTGAGTAGCTCGGGATACCAAACTCTTCGAGCTCAGTCCGGAGCCACAAGGATGACTTGGGCCCGGTCGCGCCCGAATCTTCTTCAACACTCTGGGTAGAAGTGGTATAGGCGGAAAGGTGTACAACAGACCGCAACTCCACTCGCGACGAAAAGCGTCGCCGAGCGAGTGCCGCCTTGGAAATTCCAACGCGCAGAACTGATGACATTGCGCGTTCTCTTCGGTGGCGAACAGATCTAACCAAGGCTCTCCCCACTGTAGAAAGAGTCCTTGCGCCACTTCCGAGTGAAGATGCCATTCGTGATCCATCATGCACCTGCGGCTGAGTTCGTCCGCCCGGGCGTTCAGGGAACCTGCCAGGTGTTGAACCATCAGGAACATGCCCTGATGTTCCAGCCATGTCCAGAGGCGCAGAGCCTCCTGACAGAGGGTCCACGACCCCACCCCGCCTTGCTTGTTGCAGTACCACATGGCGGTGGTGTTGTCTGTGAACACCTGCACTACCTTCCCTTTGACAGAGGGAAGGAATGCCTTGAGTGCAAGTCGGATCGCCCGGAGCTCCAGAAGGTTGATATGGAGCCGGGACTCCGCCGGAGACCAGAGGCCTCTGATCTCCGCCTCTCCCATGTGACCGCCCAATCCCAGAAGGGACGCGTCCGTCACAACTGTGTGCTCTGGCTGGGGAAGGAGAGGGATCTGCCCATGACCCATTGCCGGTTCGAGAGCCACCACTGCAACTGTTTTGCAGTCCCCTCCGCGATCTGGACGTGATCGGACAGGTTGCCCTGGTGCTGCGCCCACTGGAACTTCAGGTCCCACTGCAGAGCCCGCATATGCCATCTGGCATGATCGACCAGCAGGATGCAGGAGGCCATGAGGCCCAGCAGCCTCAGGGTCATCCGTACCGAAACCCAGGATAAAGGCTGAAAGATCGGAATCATAGCCTGAATATCCCGGACTCGCCGTTCGGGAGGATAGGCCCGAAACTGCGTCGTGTCCATAACCGCTCCGATGAAAAGGAGCTGTGGAGAAGGAATCAGATGCGACTTTGGCACATTGATGGAGAACCCCAGCGAGTGCAGGAGTTAGGCCGTAGTCTGGAGGTGGGAGACGACTGCCTGGGACGAGCCCGCCTTCAGCAGCCAGTCGTCGAGGTAGGGGAAGACTGGAACCCCTGCCCGGCGCAGATGAGCTGCGACCACCGCCATCACTTTCGTGAACACCCGAGGGGCACTTGTAAGGCCAAAGGGGAGCACGGTGAATTGAAAATGCTCGAGGCCTACCGTGAACCGCAGGTAACGCCGGTGGGCCGGCAGGACGGGGATATGGAAATAAGCGTCCTGCAAGTCCAGCGCTACCAACCAGTCTCCAGGGTCGAGGGCAGTCAAGACCTGAGCTAGGGTGAGCATCTTGAACTTCTCCTTCCGGAGGTCCAAGATAGGACGCATGTCCTCCTTGTCCTTTTTGGGCACCAGAAAGTAGTGGGAGTAGCAACCACGTCCTACTTCTGGGGTCGGAACATGCTCGATGGCCCTCTTGGCCAAGAGGGCCGTGACTTCCTTCTGCAGAAGCACCAAGTGATCCCCTGACATGCGGTGGAATTGAGGTGGCATGGCTGGGGGGGTGGCCTCGAAGGGGAGGGAGTAGCCCCTTCGGACAATGTCCAACACCCACCTGTCCGAGGTGATGGCACGCCAGTGGTGAAGGTGATGGCGGACCCTGCCCCTACTGGCGTGCTGTGCACCGGAAAGGAGGGACTAGGAGGGCTTGGAGGCCGCGGACGGGTTGGAGGTGGTGGCCTGACCCGCACGCTGGTTGCCCGAACCGCCACGGCGGTATCCACGTCCTCGGCCACGCGAAGACGCTTGCTGCGCGGGCCGGTGGCTGGGCAGCTGACGTGACTGGGCGCCCCGTCCGTGGCCACGAAAGGGGCGAAACGCAGAGGTTAGCGGAGGGCGCACAACAGAAAGGCCCAGGGACTTGGCAGTAGCCCGTGAGTCCTTAAAATGCTCCAGCGCATGGTCTGCTTTGGAACCAAAAAGACCGACTCCATCAAAGGGCATGTCCATGAGTGTATTCTGGACATCACCCGAGAAACCAGTTGTTCTCAGCCAGGCGTGGCGACGCAGCGCCACCGTCATTGCAAGCGATCTGCCCAGCGAGTCGGCGGTATCAAGGCCACAACGTATGGTGTACTTTGCCGCATCCCTACCTTCCGCAATGGTGCGGGTAAGCAGTGTCTGGACCTCCTCAGAACACTGGGGCAAAACATTCGCCACCGAATCCCACAGGGAGTGGGTATATCGGCCCAAAAGGCAAGCGGTGTTGATGGACCGCAAGCCAGCACTGGAGGAAGAAAAAGCCTTCTTCCCAAATTGGTCCAGGCGTTTGGATTCCCTATCCGGAGGGGCGGTAGGGAAGGCGGTTTGGGAGGCAGAGGCTTGGACAACCAAGCTCTCGGGGGTGGGATGCTGAGAGAGAAACAAGGGGTCGGCCGGAGCAGGGCGATGGCGTCGGGCCACGTTCCGATCCACAGGAGCCCCTGTGGTGGGCTTGGACCAGGCGCCCAAAAGAACGTCAGTTAGTGCCTCATTAAACGGCAGCACAGTCTCCATGGAGGAAGCTGCCGGCTGAAGCACTTCAGTCAGGACATTAGTCCTGACAGCCACAGTAGGCAATTGGAGGTGCAAGGCTCCAGCTGCTCTCACGCAACACCGTTGCGAAATTTGCTCCCTCCTCCGTAGCCACGGGAGGAGACAGCATGCCAGTGTCAGGGAAGTGTCTAGACCACTGGCATCCCCAAGTTCCTCTGCCCAGTCCTGATCATACTCACACTGCTGTGTGAGAGGGTCTTCCGACCCCTCCCAGCTCTCCTGGTCCTCCTCTGGTTCAAAATATGGAGGAGGAGGGACAATTGGGACCCAAGGTCTCATCGGCGCCGGAGCCGGCGTCGAGCGACGTCGGTCCGGCTCCATGTCCGGAGCCGGAGAGAACCGGGGAACGACGCCGCCCGGAGCCCCGGACGGCGTCAGGAACGGCACCGGGGACATTGGCGCCGGCGGAGGCGTGGTTAGGTCAACCGGCATCGATGGGGGTTGCGGTACCACCGGAGGCGGGATCGGGGCCGAGGCCGGGATCAAGGCTGGCGGGACAGGCGACGCCGGGACCGGAGCCGTCGGCGACGCCGGAGCAACCCCATCAGGGCCCGAAGGCGCACCGGAGGGACCTTGAGGCCCAAAGAGGCGGGCCATGGCCGACAGGAATTCCTGTATTTCGGCCGGAGTCGCCCCCGAACCCGGAAAGGACGGGTAATGCGGGGGCGGCTCAACAGGCACGTCCGGGGCGGCGGGGACGGTGCCGACAGGGGCCTCAGCCGAGTCGCGAGACCGGCGAGGCGAAGTCTTAGAGCGATGATGCTTCTTAGACTTTTTGTGCTTCGACTTACCCGAGGAGCGCGAAGACTTGGACTCCGACGACCGGCGGGGACTCCGCGACCGACCTCTCACGGGAACCGGGGCTTGGTGCGGCGCGGAGCCGAATGCCGGACCTCGAGTAGCTTTCGAGACCGCTCTCGCAAAGCCTTCGGGTGAAGTTTCCGGCAGTCAGGGCACGACTTCGTGTCGTGGTCTCGGCCGAGACAGAAGAGACACTCTAAATGCGGGTCTGTGATCGACATCATTCGACCACAGACGTTGCATGGCTTGAAGCCGGGCATCCCTATCGACACCTAGGAGTCGAGAAGACTCGAAAAGAAACAGTGAAAAATTCACCAAAAATTTAGTCAAAAATTGACTAGGGCACTGCTCTTCCCGGATCTGCGCTTACTGGCGCGGAAAAAGAAGAGAACTGACGTCAGCGCGCAGGGGCGGCGCCTAAGTACTGCCCGCGACGTCATCCCGGCGATCACGACGACGGACGCGGAGCCGCACGACGCCGCCTACCGACGCGCAAGGGTACTGCTACGCAAAAAACTTTCCGGATCCAGCCTGACGCCTGGGGATATTCTAAGGTAAGGAATCTGTCACTAACGTGTCTCTTTCAGATACCAAAACTGTAGCTCTATTTTGGCTAATTTCTGGGTCCCCTCCAGAGGAAGCCACAAACCCTGGGTACCTTTAGAATCCCCATGATGTTGGAAGAAAAGGACGCAAATTTGGCATGGATACCTTATGTGGTCAAAAAGTTACATGGGGCTAAGCGCGAACTACCCCAAATAGCCCAAAAAAAGGCTTAGCACAGGGGGGAAAAGGCCTAGCAGCGAAGGGGATATACCCCACCTCCATCTACCCCTAAATACCCCACCTCCATCTACCCCTATATACCCCTCTCCAATCTACACCACTCCACCCTAATGTACCCAACTCGACTTTACCCCAATCTACCACACTCTGCCCAATCTACCCTTCTCCATTTGACCCCAATCTACCCCACTCCAATTGCCACAATCTACCCCAATTTAATCTCAATCTACTTTACCACAATCTACCCCAATTTAATCTACCACAATCTACCCCAATTTAATCTCAATCTACTTTACCAAAATCTACTCCAATTTAATCTACCCCAATCTATGCCACTCCACCCAATCTATGCCACTCCACCCCACTCCACCCCACTCCACCCCACTCCACCCAATCTATGCCACTCCACCCCACTCCACCCCACTCCACCCCACTCCACCCCACTCCACCCCACTCCACCCACTCCACCCCACTCCACCCCACTCCACCCCACTCCACCCCACTCCACCCCACTCCACCCCAATCCACCCAATCCACCCCACTCCCCCAATCCACCCCAATCCACCCCAATCCACCCCAATCCACCCCAATCCACCCAATCCACCCCACTCCACCCAATCTAACCCACTCCCTTTACAAAATCTACCACTCCACCCCACTCCAATTTACCCCACTCTGCTCCACTACAATCTACCCCAAACTACCCCATTCCAGTCTACCTCACTCTCTACCACGATCTGCTCAACTACAATCCACCTTATTCTACCCCATTCCACTTTACCCCAATCCACCCCACTTCAATCTACCTAAAGCGCACTAACCTTTAGCCATGCTAAACGGCAGCCACACTGATGTACAACATGGCTAAAACACATTGCCAAAGCCAATAGCTCTTGCATAGGCGAGACCTACTGTCTTTGCCAATGCTTGTTAGTAATGTACTTATTTGGCTACTGAAAGGCGTGGACAGACACAGACAGATATTAATCCAATCAGAGTTCAACAATAAATCTAGTAAGGCAAAGAGACATTCTCTACCATCAGACTTTGAATCAACAAGCAAAATCAATTCAAAGTTAAGAGGAGAAACAAAGGACCAGGTTGAGTCACAAAACTGCAGATAGCTCATATGAGACCTTTTCAAACCTTGAGGGTAATGTACGAGTTGAAACAGTTGCACACCTTCTTACAATCAGCCTTACAGCAGACAGCAATCCCACTGCTTGGCAGAACACAGTAAAGTCATATTGAAGCTAGGACTTTCTAATTATCAACCACTCCAATCTCAGAACACGTGTTGTGGTCAAAATTCATTGGGTCTGTGAGGCAGAATTTGAACCAAACAGAAGTGTTCAAACAAGTGCCTCTGCACCTAAACTGAGATGTAGGGGGAAATGTACTAAAATGTATTAAAATGAGCAAAGAAAAATATTACTAGAGCACTACGACAAATAAGTAAATGGCCCATCAATCCAACAGGTCCAGAGATGTCACCCAACGTGTAGCGAGCAAAGTCAGAGAAGTAAAAATCCAAGTATACAATACACCAGATGATTTTAAATGTTCTGAACGTGCTGGGGGGTTGCGTAACTAGTTAGCATGGAAAGGACTGACAGGTTGATAGCTCTTTCTCGATTCTTTGGGTGGTGGTCCATGGCCGTTCTTAGTTGGTGGAGCGATTTGTCTGGTTAATTACGATAACAAACGAGACTCCTCCATGCTAACTAGTTAAGCGACCCCCAGCGCGTCTGGGACATTTAAAATCATCTGGTGTATTGTATACTTTGGATTTTTACTTATCTGACTTTCCTCGCTACACGTTGGGTGACATCTCTGGACCTGTTGGATTGACGGAACATTTACTTATTAGTCGTAGTGCTCTGGAAAGGTTTTTCTTTGTCGTGAATATTTGAAAGTTTCTTTCTGATATTTGTGTACACTACATTGGTGACAGTGTATTTTTGTCCATTTGAGCACACGTTACATGTTTCTGATTATACTTATCCTGAATCTGTGATGTGCTAACATTTGGGTTCTACCACTGTCACCTACATATGTTTAGTATTAAAATGAGCAACAGCTTTAAGCCAATGGACAAGAAAATGGCGCTGGCGCGTTGTGACACGGGAAGTTGAACAGGCTCCTTATTCTTCTTCTTGAGTATCTCAATTTCAACTTGGAACATCGCTGGTCTCACACTGTTTTAACTCTATGTCTGCTGCACAATTCCTGTGTTGACATCTAGCAAAATGTCTGAATAAAAACTTAAGTCTCTTCTTGTTCAAGTTTATAGATCATGTGATCCATGTCCCACCCCTTTCGCTGACATCTTTATATTTTCCATACTGTTCAACTGTAAGCAGCTGCCCACAAATGCAGATTAGATGTTTCAGATCTCCCAGGTGCACCGGATGACTGATCTCTCACTGAAAGCATCCACAGGTCTGCACAGCTGTCTTCAGACTTGGTAAAGGAGGCAGCAGAGAAGGGGTAGAATGTTTTCATGTGGGAAACGCTCCCTTCCTTCAGCCTCCTACAGGCACTCCTGCCTATTTTTCCTCTCCCTATTCTTTCCCTCACTGACACATAACACTCATCCATGAAGTCATACACTCGCTGAACTGCTTACCTGTTCACACTTCAAAGGGTTCCTGTGCTGCTCTCCTACAGTGATATCTGCAATGCTGTTCATCCCATTGGCACAACACCATACTGCACTGCTATGTGCTGTCCCGGATTCAGTCTAGCACACAACAGCATTTTTCCTAGCCACCCAAGACTCTGAAATCCTAATGCCAAGCGAGCCTAGATCCGTGACCGCCATCCTTCGGAGTGCATTGCACAGCTGTCATGCACACACTCTCTAACCCAATATATCACAACCACATTCTCCCACAGCAGCCAAGGAATCTGAAACTAGCACTAAACAGGCACGGGTCTGCATCAGAGTCTCTAAAAAGCCTAATCTCTATTCTAAACCTTCCTTAGGCTTAGCCTTGCTTGGGGCAAGAAAACTTAGGGGCTTCACTACAACAGACATTGTGGTATCAAAAGGTGGGGTCCTGCACTTAATCTTGGCAAGTGACAAGGCAGGGCTGTCAACATCCAGAGGGGCACCCCTCCTTGAACACTGATCTCTCTTACCTGTCAGAAGCCAGAGGATCCAAGGAAATGAAGGGAAATCTACCAGTAACTCCAACTCTAAATCATACCATCTCTCTTTTTAGTTTATAGGTCCAATGGGTAAATGTGTAAATCAGGAAGCAGCAGCTGTCCGGCAATTTGAAAGCGGGTGGCATTGCCTCTTAACTCTCGTAAACTCACCAGGGCCTAGTATCCATATAATAGACTACCTTTAATTTGAATTCTTAGACTTAAATTCTTTTACCTAACAGACAAATGCACAAGTTACTAACTTGTGTAACGATATATCTGTAAGAGACAGTAGTTAGTGACAGATTCCTTACCTTAGAATATCCCCAGGCGTCAGGCTGGATCCGGAAAGTTTTTTGCGTAGCAGTACCCATGCGCGTCGGTAGGCGGCGTCGTGCGGCTCCGCGTCCGTCGGCGTCGTGATCGCCGGGATGACGTCGCGGGCAGTACTTAGGCGCCGCCCCTGCGCGCTGACGTCAGTTCTGTACACGACTTTCCGCGCCAGGAACGCAGAGCCATGCAAGAAGCTGACATAGGTGTCTGAAAAATACTAGGGCCCTGAAAGGGATGTCCTTAACCCTAGAAATCAGTTCGCAGAACGGGGAGGATGGGTGGGGCGGTAAGGAATCTGTCACTAACTACTGTCTCTTACAGATATATCGTTACACAAGTTAGTAACTTGTGCATCTGAAAGAGACACGTTAGTGACAGATTCCTTACCTTAGAATAGATACCCCAGCAATACCAACCCCGGTGGTGGGTCTGCGAACAAAGATCAGACAAGGAAGTCCTGGAGGACAGAACGGCCAAAGAAGCCGTCCCTCCGGACCTGACTGTCAAGGCAGTAATGCTTCAGTAAACGTGTGCAGCGAGGCCCACGTAGCTGCCTGACAAATAACCGGCAGCGGAACACCGCGGCCCAAGGCCGTGGTAGCAGCCGTTGCCCTTGTGGAATGGGCACGCAGCCCAACAGGAGGCTCCTTCTTCGCCAAAGAATAGCAGGTCTTGATGCACAAGGTAACCCAGCGGGAGATGGTCCTCTTGTGCACCGCCCGACCTTTTTGGCGCCCACGTAGCCAACAAAGAGCTGGTCATCCACCCGGAAGTGTTTTGTGCGGTCAATATAGAAGGAGAGCGCACGTTTTGGGTCCAGACGGTGGAGCCTCTCTTCCTCTCTGGAAGGATGCGGAGGCGGAAAGAAGGTGGGCAAAGTGATGGTCTGCCCAATGTGGAAAGCAGTAACCACCTTTGGCAAGAAGGACGGACGCGTCCGAAGAACAACCTTGTCTGGATGAACAGACAGAAAGGGAGGTTTGCAAGATAGAGCCTGGAGCTCACTCACCCGCCGAGCGGAGGTGATGGCCACCAGAAAGGCTGTCTTCAGAGTCAGAAGACGAAGAGGACAGTTATGTAGAGGCTCAAAGGGAGCGCACATTAAAAAGGTAAGAACCAAGTTCAAGTCCCACTGAGGCATCACAAACGGAACAGGAGGAAAGAGGTGAGTAATGCCTTTTAAGAACCTGTTAACAGGGGACTTGAAAAGGGAGGGCTGATCAGGGAGCCTGAGGAAGGCCGAGATAGCAGAAAGATAACCCTTGATGGTACCCAGGGCAGAACCCTGTTGGGCCAGAGAGAGAAGGAACAGAAGGACCTCAGAAAGAGGGGCAGAAAGGGGACTCACAGCCTTTGCTGTGCACCATGCCACAAATTTGTTCCACCTGCAGGCGTATACCACCTTAGTGGAGGGACGCCTGGCTGCCAGAATTACATCACAAACTTCGGGAGGCAAGTCGAAAGGAATCAACTGCCGCCGCTCAATCTCCACGCAAGCAGGTGTAGACTGGACAGGTTCGGGTGGAGGACCGTCCCCTGCTGCTGCGACAGAAGATCCTCCCGAAGAGGCAGACGGATCGGGGATCTACGCTCATATTGAGTAGCTCGGGATACCAAACTCTTCGAGCCCAGTCCGGAGCCACAAGAATGACTTGGGCCCGGTCGTGCCGAATCTTCTTCAACACTCTGGGTAGAAGCGGTATAGGCGGAAAGGCGTACAACAGACCGCAACTCCACTCGTGACGAAAAGCGTCTCCGAGCGAGTGCCGCCTTGGAAATTCCAACGCGCAGAACTGATGACATTGCGCGTTCTCTTCGGTGGCGAATAGATCTAACCAAGGCTCTCCCCATTGTAGAAAGAGTCCTTGCGCCACGTCCGAGTGAAGACGCCATTCGTGATCCATCATGCACCTGCGGCTGAGTTCGTCCGCCCTGGCGTTCAAGGAACCTGCCAGGTGTTGAACCATCAGGAACATGCCCTGATGTTCCAGCCATGTCCAGAGGCGCAGAGCCTCCTGACAAAGGGTCCAAGACCCCACCCCGCCCTGTTTGTTGCAGTACCACATGGCAGTGGTGTTGTCTGTGAACACCTGCACTACCTTCCCTTTGACAGAGGGAAGGAATGCCTTGAGTGCAAGTCTGATCGCCCGGAGCTCCAGAAGGTTGATATGGAGCCGGGACTCCGCCGGAGACCAGAGGCCTCTGATCTCCGCCTCTCCCATGTGACCGCCCCATCCCAGAAGGGACGCGTCCGTCACAACTGTGTGCTCTGGCTGGGGAAGGGAGAGGGATCTGCCCATGACCCATTGCCGGTTCGAGAGCCACCACTGCAACTGTCTTGCAGTCCCCTCCGAGATCTGGACGTGATCGGACAGGTTGCCCTGGTGCTGCGCCCACTGGAACTTCAGGTCCCACTGCAGAGCCCGCATATGCCATCTGGCATGATTGACCAGCAGGATGCAGGAGGCCATGAGGCCCAGCAGCCTCAGGGTCATCCGTACCGAAACCCAGGATAAAGGCTGAAAGATCGGAATCATAGCCTGAATATCCCGGACTCGCCGTTCGGGAGGATAGGCCCGAAACTGCGTCGTGTCCAGAACCGCTCCGATGAAAAGGAGCTGTGGAGAAGGAATCAGATGCGACTTCGGCACATTGATGGAGAACCCCAGCGAGTGCAGGAGTTCGGCCGTAGTCTGGAGGTGGGAGACGACTGCCTGGGACGAGCCCGCCTTCAGCAGCCAGTCGTCGAGGTAGGGAAAGACTGAAACCCCTGCCCGGCGCAGATGAGCTGCGACCACCGCCATCACTTTCGTGAACACCCGAGGGGCACTGGTAAGGCCAAAGGGGAGCACGGTGAACTGAAAATGCTCGGGGCCTACCGTGAACCCAAGGTAACGCCGGTGGGCCGGCAGGACGGGGATGTGGAAATATGCGTCCTGCAAGTCCAACGCTACCAACCAGTCTCCAGGGTCGAGGGCAGTCAAGACCTGAGCCAGGGTGAGCATCTTGAACTTCTCCTTCCGGAGGAAGCGATTGAGGTTCCGGAGGTCCAAGATAGGACGCATGTCCTCCTTGTCTTTTTTGGGCACCAGAAAGTAGTGGGAGTAGCAACCACGCCCTACTTCTGGGGTCGGAACATGCTCGATGGCCCTCTTGGTCAAGAGGGCCGTGACTTCCTTCTGTAGAAGCACCAAGTGATCCCCTGACATGCGGTGGAATTGAGGTGGCATGGCTGGGGGGTGGTCTCGAAGGGGAGGGAGTAGCCCCTTCGGACAATGTCCAAGACCCACCTGTCCGAGGTGATGGTGCGCCAGTGGGGAAGGTGATGGCGGACCCTGCCCCCGACTGGCGTGCCGTGCACCTGAAAGGAGGGACTAGGAGGGCTTGGAGGCCGCGGACGGGTTGGAGGTGGTGGCCTGACCCGCACGCTGGTTGCCCGATCCGCCACGGCGGAATCCACGTCCTCGGCCACGCGAAGACGCCTGCTGCGCGGGCCGGTGGCTGGGCTGCTGACGTGAAGGGCGCCCCTACCGTGGCCACGATAGGGGCGAAAAGCAGAAGGCAGCGGAGGGCGTGTAGCAGAAAGGCCCAGGGACTTGGCAGTAGCCCGTGAGTCCTTAAAGCGCTCCAACGCATGGTCTGCTTTGGACCCAAAAAGACCGACTCCATCAAAGGGCATGTCCATGAGAGTATTCTGGACATCCCCTGAAAAACCAGTGGTTCTCAACCAGGCGTGGCGTCGGAGCGCCACCGTCGTTGCAATCGACCTGCCCAGCGAGTCGGCGGTGTCAAGGCCACAACGGATAGTGTATTTGGCCGCATCCCTTCCTTCCGCAATGGCGCGGGAAAGCAGTGCCTGGACCTCCTCAGGGCACTGGGGCAAAACATCCGCCACCGAATCCCACAGGGAGTGGGTATATCGGCCCAAAAGACAAGCGGTGTTAACGGACCGCAAGCCAGCACTGGAGGAAGAAAAACCTTTCTTCCCAAACTGATCCAGGCGTTTGGATTCCCTATCCGGAGGAGCGGTAGGGAAGGCGGTTTGGGAAGCGGAGGCTTGGACAACCAAGCTCTCAGGAGTGGGGTGGACAGAAAGAAACAGGGGTCGCCCGGAGCGGGGCGATGGCGTCGTGACACGTTCCGATCCACAGGAGCCCCTGTGTTGGGCTTGGACCAGGCGCCCAAAGAACGTCAGTGAGGGCGTCGTTAAACGGCAGCACAGTCTCCGCAGAGGAGGCTGCCGGCTGAAGCACCTCTGTCAAGATGTTAGGCTTGACCGTCAAAGTAGGGAGCTGGAGACGTAAGGCCCCAGCAGCCCTACGCAACACCGTACCAAAATTGGCCCCCTCCTCCGTAGCCACGGGAGGAGACAGCATGCCAGTGTCAGGGGAAGTATCCAGACCACTGGCCTCCCCTAGACTCTCTGTCCAGTCCTCATCATACTGACAGTTGCGTGTCAGAGGGTCATCAGACCCCTCCCAGTCCTCCTGGTCCTCCTCTGGTTCAAAATAAGGAGGAGGAGGGACATTTGGGACCCAAGGTCCCATCGGCGCCGGCGTCGAGCGACGTCGCTCCGGGTCCATGTCCGGAGCCGGAAGGAACTGGGGAACGACGCCGCCCGGAGCCCAGGGCGGCGTCGAGAACGGCACCGGAGACATCGGCGCCGGCGGAGGTGTCGTGAGGTCGACCGGCGTCGATGGGGGTTGTGGAGCCGGGATCGAGGCCGGGGCCGAAGCCGGAGCCGGGATCGAGGCTGGAGGCACGGGCGACGCCGGGGCCGGAGCCGCCGGCGACGCCGGAGCAACCCCATCAGGGCCCGCGGGGCCCGAAGGCGCACCGGAGGGGCCTGACGGCCCGAAGAGGCGGGCCATGGCCGACAGGAACTCCTGTACCTTGGCCGGATCCGCCCCCGAACCCGGGAAGGGCGGGTATGGCGGGGGCGACTCCACAGGCAAGTCCGGGGCCGCGGGGCGGGGACGGTGCCGGGAGGGGCCTCAGCCGAGTCGCGAGACCGGCGAGGCGAAGTCCGAGAGCGACGATGCTTCTTGGAATTCTTGTGCTTAGACTTACCGGACGAAGAAGACTTCGACGCCGACGACCGGTGTGCACTCCGCGAGCGACCCCTGGACCTCTCACGCGACCGGGGCCTCCGTGGAGCCGAATGCCGGGCCTTCGGGACAAGACTCGGTGTCGTGGCCTCGGCCGAGGCAGAAGAGACACTCCCAATGCGGGTCGGTGACGGACATCATCCGCGCACAGGCGCCGCATCGCTTGAAGCCGGGCATCCCTACGACACCTTTATTTGGAAAAAAACAGTGAAAAATCACCAAAAAGTATGGTCAAAAATTGACCAGGGCACTGCTCTTCCCGGATCTGCGCTTGCTGGCGCGGAAAGAAGAACTGACGTCAGCGCGCAGGGGCGGCGCCTAAGTACTGCCCGCGACGTCATCCCGGCGATCACGACGCCGACGACGGACGCGGAGCCGCACGACGCCGCCTACCGACGCGCAAGGGTACTGCTACGCAAAAAACTTTCCGGATCCAGCCTGACGCCTGGGGATATTCTAAGGTAAGGAATCTGTCACTAACGTGTCTCTTTCAGATTCCAGACATACATCTAAGTTGGTCGTACATGGCAGGATACCACCAGGGTCAAAAGTAAAGTTACGAATACTTTAGTATTCCCTTACTCATTACTTATTAATGCCTTTGTAGATCTCAGCTTGTGGAGACTCCTTTACTTCCAAAGGACAACCAAGACTGATCACTCGCCCTCAGAAAGCACTAACCAACAAACACACTAATGTATGAGAGGGACTCTGGGTTAGAAGAATAACTTGACTGCTCGCACTGCTAAATTCTAAAATCAATATACAAACCACACCTGGCTTTTTATTACACATCTAACGGCACTCTGTACCCAAGCATAACACCACACACATCTTTCCAGTTTCACCTATAAATGGGGATAGGTCATACTCTCACAGCAAAAACTGGACAGAATGCCCTGACCATCATGCACACAACCCACGTCCAAAGCAATATGAGAACAAGCAGGGCTATATCACCAGTACTGTCACTCACTACACCAACATCTACCTTAAAAACACACAGATAATATTAGTATAAACATAACACTCCCACACACAATACTGCATCATAAGACACCAACCAGGCGTTTGACGCTTATATAGAAAGAACTGTACACTGGTCGAGCAAAGAACCGATTCTCTTCAATTGACAGAAAAACAAATAGTCCTTTTACACAGTCACCCATGTACCTAAAAAGACACAAAGATCTTCTTGCATCAAAACCACTTTACTTTCAAAGTAACCCACACAAACCTTTTCTTTACTAACACAAAATTTAACACCAACAAAATCCTGATATAATCAAACAATGGTTCCTCCAGTCTGATGGAGTGCCATCCCAGATTCTCACAAAAGCTTCCTACAATGCCTTAACAATTGAGTATGGAAATGTTCAAATGTGAATAACATATCAACAAGATCTAGTTAGCAAAAATATTATTCTGCTTACCGTGTTATATCCATCACTTGGTGCTCCTCCTTCTTCACATTATTGCTTTCAATGATGGCAATTAATCGTGCCACAATCCATTTTCTCAAACGAAACACGCAATGTTCACGCCTTTGGACAGGTATAAAAGTTAAATTACTCATCAACAAGATGCTAAAGAGTTTTATGAACACAATCAATATGTTTGGACTAATTTTCCTGATGGATGTTTGGTTTCTTGAAAAGTAACCAAATAGTTGGGGTTTAATGGGCCACTCTAGCTAATAATAGAGCAGTCAGCAAAAACATAGAAGGCTAAAGAACTGCAGAGCTCCAACAGCAGGCATTAGAATGGAAAGAGGAGCTTACGTCAGGCTAAGAACCAGGAATATATCCAGAAAGAATCACTAGCCACCACCTTAAATTGAGATCGGATTTCCCAGTAAGGGTCAGAAAACAAAGCTACAAATACAAGCCTCAAAGTCAGTCAAGTGGTTGTTCTAATGACACCATTAACATGAAAATACAAACTGTTGATTTTCTAGCCTAATTCCTACACTGTTTTTAACTTACCATTACAAATTCTCTACACACTTATCACTGATCCCTGACAATGCTCCCCCCACCACACTGCCTTTCCTTATTAATAGTCTCATCTACTCGCCGTTTATGTCCCCACCTCTTTTGCAGGTCATATAAATGAAAAACAAGCTTAACTTAGATTAGGAGAACAACAATTAATGTAGTCTGGAAGGGTCTTTGGACCAAGGATATTTTCTAGGTGTAACATGGATAGGAGCGCAGGCTTCTTAGATTTTACATGCAGTCTCTACCACTCCCCAAATGGGAATCATTCAAACTTCAGGGCAAGTAATCTGAAATCTAGTGTTTGTAATAAACAACCAATTTATAGGAGAGCAGCATGAATTTGCAGTGTGAGATGCGGAGGAATTCCACCAGAAATTTAAGGCAGTAAATCAATACAAATTGCCAAAATCTGTAGACCAGAGGGACACATATTCAAAGTGAATCAATGGGTAATGAGGATCTTAGTCTAGGTGGATTGACACCTGGATCTTCTAGGCTCATTTAGAATGAACTTTTACATCACTATGTGGAAAAGTTTGCTGAGGACGGCCTTAAACCATTTGTCTAAAGGTAAATCAAAACATGCATATCAGCGCACAACACTAACAAAATTTTAACAAAGTAATTCTAGCATCTCCCTTAGTATCACAGAGAAAATAGATATATTAGCAAAGAAGAACAAAAGCAAATAACCATCTGCTTTTTTAGCTCAGTCACTGGTCTGATCAAACAAGGTACTTTAGATTCATGAATGGCATTTAAAGGTGACAAGATCAATAGTTCACCATTTTCTCTGCCATGCAAATCAAACAGTACGTACTCTATTTTGTCTGAAGTTAGGTCTCTTAGCAACTCAAAAATAAAATATTTTAAAGGAACTGGGAAGAATAGCACCACGATTATCTCAGTCCACTGAGAAAGCAAATGGGTGTTGCAGCTCAACAATGCCCTGCCAAATGTAAGGCTGTAAGTTTCAAAACAACTGTACATCAAAAGCATATTTATACAGTCTCTTACGTTTGATCTTGTTCCTGGTGCTGTTTTTGACGTTTGGTGCTAAAATCAAGACAGCATTCAAGATCAGGGTTAACAAACATATTCTTCAGCCAGTCGATATATTGCTGCAAAACTGATGGTTGCAAGTGCCTCACCACCTTCCAAAAGCTGGGCACCACCGGGTAGCCTTGGTTTGTGAGAGTGGAGAATGCAACCATAACAGCCAGCTGTTTTTCAGGATCCTTGCAAGTCTCAAGGAATGCATCCACGTAGGTCTCCATCTCTGGCCCAAACTTAAATCGATCTTGAAGCTGAAACCCAAAGAGAACAATCAATGTAAACATTTCAATGTCCCACACAATTCTCAATAATATATAAGTATATGTAAGACAAGTAACCTTTCTGAATTGCTAAGGAGATGCAAAGTAAACCGAAGAGAAAACTGAATCTTAAAAAAAAAAAACACTATTTACTTTTTGATGTTTCTAAGCGCAGAAGTTGCCATTATTCAATATAGTCCAATTTAATTTAATGGTACCCAATTTATGACCCTAAGAAGAATGATATGCTGAGTTAGTCTTTACAGCATTCGAACTCCTGATCTGCACATCAATCAGATGTCAGCTATTAGTGCCAACTAGATAAGCCATGTTGGTTTCCGAAACAAAAGTAAGAGCACTTTCAAAACTTGCTCGTGCATTCAAATCCTCACTAGACAAGAGAAATCTCAACAACCCTAAGACCCTTTCCTCCTTAGGCTTCACCATTAGTACCCTGTGACCCAGTAATTTCCTTGCCACTGCAAGTCAGCAACTGTCATATAAGTTAATGTACATAGTGCTAACCCTCCAATGACTTTGGGAAGCTCTATTCTTGAGGCTTCCAGCTGCTCTTTCCTCCCAACTGGACCATTGATATGCAGACCACCTCAGGTGTTGGCTGGGTCATGCAGGAGTGAATTAGAGCACCGATCTAAGAGCTGGGAGAAGTGCTTCCCCTCCATGGAGGTTCAGCCACGGAACAATTGTGGCTGGCACCAAAGTGAGGTGAGGTGACCTGAGAGTTGCAGAGGAGGCGCTCTTGTACCATGTGGCTTCTGAAGACAATCACCAAAACCATACAAAATTCCCTTCTCCCACCTCGCAATTTTGTAAGAGGCCATGGTAAGGGGGGGGTGGAGTACAGTATTATTCCCACCTGCGCTAGACACCTATTAGCACCCACGGTACTGCGACATACAGTGGAGACCCACCATGTGTTAAAAGGCAGATGGACTGAAAGACGGCTCTACATACCTGCCCGCACCACCCAAACAAATTAGCCGCTTACACCCCTCCAGACCATCCCCCCCTCCCTACTCCTATCTCACCCCCACCAGTTTCATGTATTGTTCTCTACCTGGTACTATTTAATGGTGTAGCACGGCTCAGTTGGACATCTCCATTGCATTTGAAATTCTAATGCAAGTCTTTCTTGTGACCAACAATAAAGAATTACAACACAAATTAAACCCCCCCCCCCCCAAAAACAAATCATACAACATTGACAGCTTCACCAACAATGCGGTCGTGTAGTTCCTATATATCCTATACAGGACCTGCGCGTTTTGGATAACAAACTGTGGGTTTGGTGGCAGACTGATTCTGTGCACCCACACCGGATACGTTAACCTGTTTGTATTAGCTAGCTCACAGTGCCACTAGAATCTCCTCTTATCGGGGAGAGAATAGTTCTTGGCAACCTCAGAACATGACAACCCTGATCCCCCAGGATCGTGGAAACAATATACTACTTTTCGCTCAGTCACTCATGCTCACTTAGTTTGTCTCAGAGATACACAGAATAAACAGGCTGGGCGTTTCAATAAGGATTTATTGAACAGTTGTTATTCTAGTGTAGAATAGATGAGCTGCAACAACCATTAGACAGTAGCAGAGATATATGATTAGCAATACTACAAAAGTAAAGGGATGGTATAGATCTACCATCTTGCAGAAATCATGAATATATACATGTACATAAAACACATGATAAAAAGTGCAACCTATAAGTGCGTACTCCTACGATGTCTCCCTAACTAGATGTACCTAAATGTACCTAGCATCTGTGTAGGTATTATGCCAAGAATCCCTCCAGGATCTAGTCAACCCCATTACCTGAGAGTTCGAGAATGTGGGACCCCGTCCTGGTCTCGATTTGGACACCCCGCGAGGGATGTTCGACCACTGCTAGCTGGAGCGTCTGCATGCAGGAACCTCAGCGTCTCTGGACAGTGTGTCAGCCGGGAAGTCACGGTCTCCTCTGTCTTTCTAAGCAAGACATGATGTGTATATATACCCACAGGTCTCCCCAGTGGTCCTACCTTGCTGTGTTACTGTGTCGGCCTAAAGGATGACGTCGGGCCTGAACTTTATACAGAGATATTATACAGGAGATGGTAATCCTACTGTTCTTCCAAGAAGCCTCATGCATAATGTATGAGAATCGAACCAGGGAAATACCTGCGTTCTGAATGCAGTGTCATATCTGGGTAAAAGGTCAGTGCCTAAGAACAGTTATGTATGTAATGTAGGAAGGATATAGGTGAAAGGTTGCAGTGTTACCTGCGCCTATATAGGGTACCTATATGGAATTTAACACCCACTCCTCTTCCGACAGGATGACATATGTAATCTATTATTGTACTACCATTCAAACTAACCATTGGTACGCACAAAGTGTTTAAAAAACATTTCTTTTGCTAAAATGTTTAAAAAAAACTAAAAATGACAAAAAACTTACAATTTTAAAAAGAAACTTTTCTCAAGCCCTAGCTCTAAAAGTGTCCGTAATTATAGTCCGAACTATTATAAGCATTTTAAAGCCATTTATGCCCAAAAAATGAAAGGAATGTCAATTTAGTTTCATAGTTCCAAATTTGAGCTTGTTTTGAAAAGGGCGAATTTTTCCCAGCACACGACGAGCCAAATGAGTCAAATGTTTATGTGTCCTGGCTGGTAGACGCAACATTTTCGTTGCTTGCTTCCGCAGTAGACGGCCCCTGTAACACCTCGCAGAGTACGTCAATAGAACACAGATGATGTTCCACGCCGTCCACAGCCGGTGCTGGGGCAGCCTGTGTGCCGTCCAAAGCCTGGGTGTCAGTGGAGGAGCCAGTGTCCATACCAACAGGTGCAGTTACTACCTGTGGTGGCTCAAGGAATGTCGCCATCAACATTGGAATACGCTGAGGACACTGCAGAACATGGGCAGTTATCGGGTCCAGTAACGCATTCATGTCCGGTTGCGCACATGATGGGAGTGTCAAACAAAGATCTAACACGCATTCTTCTCCGCAAAACAGGAATCGGAGGACAGGTAAGATGCAGTCCATCCAGACTGGTCGAAATGACAGGAACCAATATGCACTTAGTTCTCTCAGGCGAGGCGTGCCTAGATGTTGTACCATTCGATCACGGTATTTCCGCTCCAGGAGCGCTTTTTCCATCTCTTTGGTGACTGGGACGTAGATTGCGTAGCAGGTAAAAAACAATCAGGATTCCTGCTATTAGAAACAGGATCAGCGGAAGTCCTCCAAAGATGATTCCGAATACAGAGTGGATGAAGTTTGGTATAACTCCAAGTACCGTCTGAAAGGTGCCTAGAAGTCCAGAACCTATGGTCTTAAATAGGTGGACAATGCCAGTCGTATCAGACATGTTAAAGATACGATTCACCATTTCTACAAAATGGAAAGGGCAGTTTGTATGAATAAGCGCCTGTATCTCTGCTGAAGACCTTGCGATCTGGAGATCAAAAGTCTCGAGCGGAGGTTAAGGGCACAGACTTCTGTAAAAGCATGGCTTTCATTCTGCTTAGAGTATCAAACCGTATTAAAGAAACATTCAGTGAAGGCCATAACGGCGCCTCCCTGACTGTATGTGTCGGTGGAAACAATACTTGCATACAACAAGTAACCCTGGAGCTCACGGTTACCAGATATGCGATGCCCGGGAGCATTCCGCAGCAGCCTTGACTGTTCAGCATCAAGTAACTCCCATTCGAAAGTAGCCCAAATGCTGGAGTAATCACTGCAGCTGGGGCACCCCTCAGATGGCAGGACAAGTTCGCTACAGAACCATTACAAGCCCTGTGCAGCATTATATCTTGACATACGAGTGATCCACTAAAAGCGTTCTCACAGTTTGTACCGCTAAGAAACTTCTCGATCCCCACTCCGGCATCGAAATCTGAATGGTAATTCCCAATATTCCTTAATGTATTCCGTACCCATTTTTTCATATCTGCCTGCCTGCATTTGTTCAAGGCAATACTGAAACTGAAAGGTAGTGACCGGTAGAGGTATGGGGCCATGGATTAGCCATTCCGTGGACGGTGATTCTGCCACTGTGAATGGTAACCTATCCAGTTTTTCAATACGCATTGTATATTTTGCTCCCCTTTGTGCCATTTCTATCTATTTATCTGTGAGATTGTATTCAGAAAACAGAGAAGTGCTGTTGAAAAAACGCCAAGGCACATAGCCTGTACGCAAAGATTGCAGCGTCCAGCTTAACATCATAATAGAACGTAATTGAGATTGCCCGTGTTGTAATATGGCTAAATCCTGTTCTAGTATGTCTATCTTAGAAGATACAATGTTGCCTAAGGAATATATCCTGGTGGTCAATGTAGTTAACCCATTGTCTACCACTGCTAGAGATTTTTCTAGATTTATACGGTCTATTTCCCGTAATCTCTCTGCGGCCTCTTGTTGGGATATTTTCCAAATTTCATTGTAGGCAGCGTAAATGCCAGCATATGTGAAACGTTTTTGACGTGGCTTCCTGGGACCTAGTAAGAAATCCCTAAGATCCACATCCTGTGTGAGTAAGGATAAGTGTTGTTTCACCTGTGTGAGTGTTGAGGTCTTTAGCCAATCTAGGCACAACTTCCCAACACTGTATGACGTCACTACCCCTGGATGTTGTCTCTGTACATAGCGTGGATCTGGCCTATGGATACTAAACCCTTCGGTTTTATCCATGAATCGCGTCTGACAACTATTTGTGTCTGTGGGCCAAATCAACCACTTCCGCCATTTGGGGTCTGATCTGTTGTATTGTAATATGTCATCTACTGTAATTTCTTCCTGTGATGTTATGTTACCCTCGGTGTGTGATGGCGTTGGTATCCGAGGTGTGTTCAAGTCTTTCTTCTTGGCTAGTCCAAGGCAAGACGTCTGTTGCACTGTCTCGTTCAAAAACATGATCTGCTGAGGGATGAGGCATGCTCTAAACAAAGCTTCTATCCCCTGCACTTGCCATTCTCTAGTACCCCAGACAGATTTTAAGTCTATGGTGTCTTTCCATACGTCGAAACCTTGTTCAGACAACTGGGCAATAAAGGAAGCAGAGTAAATTTGTTTGGCGTTTGTCAACATATATTTTTCTGTGCTGATGTTGGTGCAACCTTATAATAAAATGAGGCTGGTTTAGACATATTAAACCCTGAAAAATATGGAAACTTTTGTGCAAAGTTTTTTGAACTGCCTTTTGGCGGTGTTGGACAATGTTCCCTCTGATGGTATGTGAACACACTTCTAGGATTAGCAGATCTATGCAAAAAATGATGACCATAAGGTTGATAACAATACATAGATTCGTAATCTGATGTGCCTTCCAATGTTTCGCTATTGGAAAATGCAGCAGATTTTTCTAAATCAGACAACATGTTATTTACAGTTTCAAAGTCCCAATCATCGGAAAATGTACTTGAGGTAATGATATCACTCAATGATGTTTTAAATAAATGTGGAATTTTTAAAATTTCTGTCGGACCAAATATATCGAAATCAACCTTGTCCCATACTATACCATCAGGTATAAGGAACTGCTGTAATGTTCACTGATGACAAGTCTCTTTGTTCTCGATGAGATGATTGATGTGGTTTAAAAATTAAATTCACCTTTTGGGCTGCAGAGCTTTACCGAATGTATTGTCCATTAATAAGCATGTTAAAAACTATCAGTAAGCCTAACCAGAAAAGAAAGAAAAGCACCCCGGTAATTATCCACAGTTCTACCCACGGTGATACCAGGTAAGTTCTTCTAAGAAAGTTCAGAAAGCCTTTAACTTGCTGCTTGCGCGATTTTTGGGCTGGCGTTGTTTCAGGTTCACTTGGATCCAAAGAAAACGTATCAAAGTTTATGAAGTAGCCTGAAGCAGTTCGATCAATTGTTGGCATTGCATCGGGATTTTGTTGAAATAGTACTTTGCTCTTGTCGAGGCATGTTGACGTAGACATCTGTATTTAGTCTGACCGTTATTTGTCTGTCATTTTGAGTTTGATTTTGAAGTTGAGCTTCAGGTTCAAGAGGAACGAGTTCCATAGCATTGTTGCATAGTCCGTCATTCCGTACAGGGCACTCTTCGAACGTGATAAGTCTTTCCATATGAACTTCTTGAATTGTAGCGAGAGGAGGGAGTCTGCTACTTTGGAGTCCACGTGGCCTACTGCTTAGTATCGGCCACATAGTGTGGTTTGATTAAGTCAATTGAGACAAATCTTTTCTCCTTTTTTCCGGCAAGAGGCGGTAGAAGTACAGTTCTCGTTCCTTCAATGGCTAGGACCGGTACAGGCTTTCTGTAGGATGGCCCAAATTCTTTCTTGTCCGCTATTTTCTCTCTGACCAGATCCCCGACTTTTGGGATCCAGACAGGTCTTGCCGTGACTGATTTGACTTCCCCAGTGGCGGTCTGCTTCAGATGGACATTACTTTGTTGTGTCCTGGATTCATTTAGATCCTGTAAAACAGCCAAACGATCATGGATGTCAAAAGGCTTTTCATCCGCCACTGCGCCTTCACAATCAAGATCAGGTACCCACATTCTTGTCCTAAATAGGACCTCATAAGGAATGACACCCCCTAGAGAACTTCTTGGCATGTTGTTAAGGGCCCTCTGGACTCCATACGGATGTTTTACTCAGCTCTCACCTGTGCCTAATACTCTAGCTGTCAAAGATTGCTTTAAGTCTTGGTTTTTTCTCTCCACAACCGAATTTTCCTCAGGATGGTACGGAGATGAATACCGCAATGCTACACCCAATCCTCGCATGGCCTCCTTGTAAGCCCGAGAGCTAAACGCAGGGCCCTGGTCAGAATGTAATGTGCCAATTGCGTATGTCCCTATAAAGGCTCGCAAATCTTTGATAACAGTTAGAGCGTCAGCCGAGCGCTGCGGCCACACCCATAGGAATCTCGAGCAGGAATCCACTGCAACCATGATATACTTGTAAGCCCCATCTCTTTTTAAGAGGCCGCAGTGATCCAGGTAAACACATGCTAATGGTTTGTCAGATATTAACAGTGGTGTCTGCGCTGGACGTGTTACGGTGAAACCTTTCATCTGCTGACAGATGTCGCATTTCAAAACAGTCTATAGTCTGCTTTGCTAACCCAGGCCACCAATAGCGTTGTTTCAACAATGAAACAGACGCCGTAACTCTTGCGTGTGTAGAACCTGTCCCTTCGTGTGCCGCAAGGATTAAACCTAACCTACGATCCATGTTTGAAATTACTCTATCCCCCACTCCAGGAATCTGAGCAAATGGAATGTTATTAGCATCTAACCTGTAGGAGTACTTGAGTGGAAACCTCTTTGGTAATTCTTTGCTGTTTTTGCGTGAAGCAATGACAGCTACCATAATCTCACCGTCTATTCTCGTTTTAGAACGAGTGATTGCAGCTACGGAAGCCGTGCGTACAGCCCCCTTTGCGGCTTCAACAGCCAATGAATTCCCTTCAATGTGAACGCCATCACGCTGATGACTCAGTGTGTGTATCACGTGAGCCCTTGGTAGTTCCGATTTAAACTTCACTACCTGTTCCCATCGCATTTTATGCTTCATTGTGCCACCTTTTGCGTCTTTGAACCCGTTTTGAACCCAATACTGCAAATATTCATTATAAGACTGCACACAGTAAAAGGAATCGCACACAATTAGTGTGGGGACTTCTCGATCCGTATTCACTAGTGCAAGTGTTAGGGCTTTTAATTCTGCCAACTGTGCCGTGCAGTCTCCTAGAGATTGCGTTTTCGTCCAACTTGGATGGAACTTTCCATCCCGTATGCGACCTTTAACAATTGCACATGCTGCGCTATATTGTTGCTTACTGCCTATGGTCGGATCAGCAGATCCATCAGTGTAAATAATATATTCATACTGATCAAGAGGCATTAATTCGTTTGGCAGAGGATATTCTTGTCCGTATTGCAAGAATGCTTGTGTCTTTAGATTTGGGTCGTACCTGTATTCTACATCTGTTGCAGTGAGAGAATTAGCCCATTGAATCCATCTCGGATGTAAAGCTTTAGCGTTAGGAACGCCTGCCTTTGTCGCAGCCTCTAAAGCTGGAACCGGAGTCACTACTATTATTAGTTTTCCCTGAGCCAGTGCTCTCTCTCGCACTACAGCAAAACCAAAGGGGATGATGGACGGAGTGTTGAACATTGCAAACACTCACCCCCAGTCAACTGATCTGGGTTTAATCCATCATCATTCTTTAGCTCACTCCGCCACCCCAGTTCAGACATGGCCATATGCAAATCAGTCTGACCCTGTGCCTCATGGGAACAGTCCAGCCCGAACTGCCAAGCCATGTCTTCCCTGGACCGGAAACAAGCATCCTGGGACCGGTTTCTGGCTTAAAGCCGTCATCAGCCAGGCTATCTTGAATCCAGTGGCAAAGTGAGCAAGGGACCCACGTCTGGGCATACCCTGCCAACTTAGGGCGAACATAGCAAAACCAAAGGGGATGATGGGCGGAGTGTTGAACATTGCAAGCACTCACCCCCAGTCAACTGATCTGGGTTTAATCCATCATCATTCTTTAGCTCACTCCGCCACCCCAGTTCAGACATGGCCATATGCAAATCAGTCTGACCCTGTGCCTCATGGGAACAGTCCAGCCCGAACTGCCAAGCCATGTCTTCCCTGGACCGGAAACAAGCATCCTGGGACCGGTTTCTGGCTTAAAGCCGTCATCAGCCAGGCTATCTTGAATCCAGTGGCAAAGTGAGCAAGGGACCCACGTCTGGGCATACCCTGCCAACTTAGGGCGAACATAGCAAAACCAAAGGGGATGATGGACGGAGTGTTGAACATTGCAAGCACTCACCCCCAGTCAACTGATCTGGGTTTAATCCATCATCATTCTTTAGCTCACTCCGCCACCCCAGTTCAGACATGGCCATATGCAAATCAGTCACCAGAAATTCCAAGAGGTTCTGGCGAGCTATTGTTACTTCTGCCGCACTGTCTAGCATCATCAGAGCTCATTCCCCGTTCAGTAGTCGAGTCCTCAGAATTCTGGGCATGTCTGATCTTTAGACCTGCAACTTTCTTCTTTTTGAACTGTGGCTTTTGCTTTGGTTTTTCTTCTTTTTTAGAAGTGTAATCTTGAGCGTGCTGCTTGTCTCTGGACTTTGTACGCTCTTCTTGTCTTTCTGACCGTCCTTCGCTCTGAGTTTTTCGATGAACCCTGAAAGGAACGAGAGGAACGTGCATCAGTATCCTGATACCCGTCAGGTTTCCTAATATTATCCCTATTCCTGAGATTATATCTCTTTTCAGAGGGCTCCTGTGGAGGAGATCTACCTCGGGATTGAGATCGGTTTCCTTTAAAGTTTTGTTGTTTTTTATTATCCCACTTCTTCTTAGTTGAAGCAGGTGTCTGCTTGGAAGTGTCCTTTTCAGGACTGCCCATCAGTTGTGGTTTCAATGCCTTCCCACCCAAACTGTGTCTGCCTAATTCTGCATATACAGTTTCAATAATTTTTGGTAGTTCGTGTTCCTGTTCTAACGACTGAACTCCCTTAGGCGTTGGCGGATAGCCACTGATGATGCTTCCCCTTTAATATTAGCTAGTATTATGGCCGATTCCTGGGCATAGTTACCTAGTAACTTCATCCCTAAATTCAGAGCAGGCTCTGCTCCGTACTCGTTTTGTATTTGTTTTAATACATCAGGTACTACTGCTAATGATGGGATACCATGAGTTTTGGTATAAACGGCAGCAAAGACTGTACCCCAAGTGGTACAATCCTCTACTTGTGGTGTTATCCCCATGGGCAAGCAGATTGTGAGCATTCTGTGTTTTTCATACAGGGTAGTATTCGGGAATACTGCCTCGAGTGGAGTTATTTTCTGAGCTACCCAGAATGGCATTTGTTCACGTTTTGTGGGCATTTTGCCCATCACTGCGTGTAATGTTTGTGGTGTTATTTTAGTTGCTGTACCCTGAGATTGAGTTCCATTTGTTGCAACTATTGCCAGTTGGACAGTGAATGTCCTCATGACGAATTGCGTCATGTTTCTAGAGATTTTAATTAAATCTTTGTGCTGTATGAGTAAGTCTCCTGGTAGCATTGTTTCAATGTCAGGATGTGGTGTGTAGGCCGCTTATATCGGCCATGTTGCCCCTTCTCCTCCGAGCGGGCCTAATCTTACTCTTCCTCTTATGTGGGGTAGGGCGCCTTTAAACCAGTTTAAGTGTTCCTGGTAAGTGAGCGGGTGCATCTCCTTCTGTATAGTAGTGAAATGTCTGTGTTCTTGCATCTGCTGCTGGGAATGTAACCCACGTATAAAATACCTCTGTTTTGTTTGATTCGTGTGCCTCAATCACGAAAGCTACTAAGCCACCCCTAGCTGATAAACCATTTTCTAACAGTTTCAGGGTGACTGTATGTCTGAATTTTTCTGCAATCAGAATTGCGTCCGCATCTTCTTCTCCGGTTGAGATGTGTAGATTTACTATTGGGTTATATCTTGTCTCAGTCATTTTTGTAAAGAAGAACTTTGTTCAAGGGAACTAAGATAAAGGTTGTAATGCACAATTTTAGGAACACTGTCCTTCAAGCTTGATTAACCAACAGCCAATAAATAGGATTTTGTCTACTCAGCTGTGGCGGAGTTAGTGCCTACCCACTCCAGACGTCTCTGGTGTTTTGTGAGTAGGGGTCTCTGAGAATAGCACGACTGAACTACTCAGATTCTACTGTTAAATAAGTACCCAACCAACGTTGGCGGCGCCATGTCGTTTAGTTCTTATAGATCCTATACAGGACCTGCTCGTTTTGGATAACAAACTGTGGGTTTGGTGGCAGACTGATTCTGTGCACCCCCACCAGATACGTTAGCCTGTCTGTATCAGCTAGCTCACTAGAATCTCCTCTTATTGGGGAGAGAATAGTTCTTGGCAACCTCAGAACATGACAACCCTGATCCCCCAGGAACGTGGAAACAATATACTACTTTTCGCTCAGTCACTCGTGCTCACTTAGTTTGTCTCAGAGATACACAGAAAAAACAGGCTGGGCGTTTCAATAAGGATTTATTGAACAGTTATTCTAGTGTAGAATAGATGAGCTGCAACAACCATTAGACAGTAGCAGAGATATATGATCAGCAATACTACAAAAGTAAAGGGATGGTATAGTTCTACCATCTTGCAGAAATCATGAATATATACATGTACATAAACACATGATAAAAAGTGCAACCTATAAGTGCGTACTCCTACGATGTCTCCCTAACAAGATGTACCTAATTGTACCTAGCATCTGTGTAGGTGTTATGCCAAGAATCCCTCTAGGATCTAGTCAACCCCATTACCTGAGAGTTCGAGAATGTGGGACCCCGTCCTGGTCTCGAGTTGGACACCCTGCGAGGGATGTTAGACCTCTGCTAGCTGGAGCATCTGCATGGAGTAACATCAGCGTCTCTGGTCAGTGTGTCAGCCGGGAAGTCACGGTCTCCTCTGTCTTTCTAAGCAAGACATGATGTATATATACCCGCAGGTCTCCCCAGGGGTCTTACCTTGCTGTGTTACTGTGTCGGCCTAAAGTATGACGTTGGGACTGAACTTTATACAGAGATATTATACAGGAGATGGTAATCCTACTGTTAGTCCTGCTGTTCTTCCAAGAAGCCTCATGCATAATGTATGAGAATCGAACCAAGGAAAAACCCGCGTTCTGAATGCAGTGTCATATCTGGGTAAAAGGTCAGTGCCTAAGAACCGTTATGTATGTAGTGTAGGGAAGGATATAGGTGAAAGGTTGCAGTGTTACCAGCGCCTATATAGGGTACCTATATGGACTATAACAATGCCAGCATCACTGCCTCCATGAGGTAGGTAGTAACAGGTGAGATCAGTTTTGGAGTACCTGCTGCGATCTCAACAGAGAGACCCTGCAGTGGCTTCAACAAAACCACAGCTGCGAGATGTGTGGGCTGTGCGGAGGGCAGAAACGGGTGCAGGTGGCCTATTGCCTGCTGCTCCCTGCAGCAAGGGCAGAATGTGCCCTGGAGTGCAGGGAAGACCTAAGCTATGGCCGAATCGTGCCTGGGGCAAGTGATTTGATGACCTAGTGTACCCACTCTCCCCTTCGCTGAACGCTTCCAGGGGGGTATCTAGATTTTGAAGGATGTGATGTAGCCCAGCCAGGTCGTGGGGGATCCTGGGCCTGTAGGCATTTGTAATTCAGACAGCTATGCCAATGACACATGGAAGGGGGCTGATGGAGGGTAACCCACCAGAGTAGGAGGGATGTACTGGAGGATCCGCCCACCTTACCCCTCTCCTCTATTTCTATAAGCTGACCTTGTGCAGATGGTGGCTCCTTCTCCCCGAGGACTACGTCAGGGGGAAAAGAAAAGCCAATTGAATATGGGGAATGGCTCACGTCAACCAAGCTCAAATTGTTATTGCCAAAACACTGGGATACAGTTGAAGGGAGCTTGCGTCATTGCAACACAGAGCCCTAACCCCTCCCTAGACACTTCCAAATGTGTGCTGCTTTGGACAGACCATGTCCCAGTCTCTGACAGTGTACCACACAATCAAACTATGGTCAAAAACAAAGGCAGGTTGCTTAATTCGTAGAAAAGATTGATATAGGACTAAGCCTGCAACTGGCCCTGGTACCCATAAAACTGCCTTTTGAGGGGCACGGAGATAGGACAAGCAATGGACGGCCTATCTGCCGTAGCAATTCTCCAAGCCTTCCAAGGCATGGGCACCCTCACTAAAGGTCAAAGTCAACAAGGTGGGTTTGGACGTCTCCCTCACCCCGTAGGACCTGAGAAATGTAGTCGATCAAGTGACAGATGCTGAAGGAGGAATCTCCAGATCTGAAGATACAATCCAGGCCCTCCAAAGTCCTGCATCAACACCAGTCAAGCAAAAACTAAGGACTATGTTGACAAACTATGTGCTACTCTTTCCTGCCAGGCTGAAAGACAGACTATGATAGACACCCAGGGCCAATCCAACATCAGACAGCTGTGTGAGGAAATGGGGTGTATTATATGGTGTGGTTGTGCGACCTCACTGTGTAATACACTTAACAACCCTTTCAGGTCCAGTAGGTTTCAACTGGAAACCCCTCAGCTCAATCCTGGGTAGCTGTGGCACTGAGCAGCAAGGTTTACACAGAACAACAAGTGTTAGGCCTTTAAACAGCACCAAATAAATGGAAGAAGAAATCCGACATGACACTCAAGAAACCCAACACCAATTTATAAAACCAGACTGTATTTTTATAAAATTTTAGACACTAGACCGAAAAAGATTCACTGGAGGGTTCAGGATAAATAGATTTTCCAAGCAATAACAAGTTAGTGCAATTTTACCATGAACCAGCATAGGCAAAGTCAACAAATTGGACATTTGGAAACGTTTTCAAAGAAAACTTGGGTAAGTGTCAATGCGGTGGTTAGAGTACTTCGGGCAACCAATTGAGGCAGGGAGCCAGTCAGGGGGACCAGCAAGGTCATCCAGAACAGTTACCGTCACAGAAGAAGCAGTCCTTCAGCAGTTCGAGGCACTTCATCCGATATGTAATGTATCCCAATGGAATGGTCCCGATTCAAGGGATGAAGGATGCTGAAGATGCTCCAAGGATGCTGTTAATGGGATGCAGTCGAAGGGGGTCTTCCTGCAGATATTCCTTGGTCCACGAAAATGGTGAGGGGGGGTCATGGTTGCAGGGACGACGTCCCGCAAAGTCCTCTACGGTCTGTCCGAAGACGAGTCACAACTGGACTCCAAGCCACTCATTGTCGCGGACACAGGTTAATCCTTCCTGGGTCGATAACTCACCCTCTGAGAGTCCTGCAACTCTCAGATAGCACTTCCGCTATCCACCAAGTGCAGCAGGTGCAGTCCTTGTCGGTGCAGCCTCTTTTTGCTGGTCCCTTGGTGCAGCAGGGCAGTCCTTCTTTGTTCCTTCTTCCAAGTCGGTCGAGATCCGAGTTCAGGTTGCCAGGGGTGCCATATTTATCTTCTGAAAATGCAGTCAGGGTAGAATGCGGTTGGTAGCCAATGGGCTACCACGTTCCCTGCCTCCTGATGACCACTTCCTGGGAAGTATGTCATTTGGATAATCCCAGGATGCACTATTCTGCCCACTCCCAACATAGTGAGACCCCTCTCTGGACACTCAGAGCTCCCTAGCCCACCCCTCCAAAGGTGTGGCTAACAAGGAGAGACACCCGTGGAGAAACCGGTTTGGCAACTGACTTCTACACTCCTGTACCCAGTGCCAGCCTGTCTGCCTAAACAATAGAACAGCCCCTCTCCCAAGTGTTACCCATTTGCCCTATAAAGGCGACTTCTTTTTGAAGCTCACCTTTGGGGCGAACACCAGTGTGGCTTCCTGCAGAAGGGAGGAAGCAGCTCTCTCCCATGCAGACCCATATTGTGTTGTTTCCTGGGAGGTGTTAGCAGGTCTCCTCAGGAGGGCAGAAAGCTGTCTGCAGGACAATCCCTATGTACATCAGTAAAAGGGCACTGGAAACCTTGGGCAACTAAAGTGGCAACTTCTAAAGTTGTACTTTGCCCACCAGTGAATTAAATGTGATTTAACCTGTCAAATTGGATTTAATGCACTGATTCTTTTGATACTAAATAGTGCCTGTAGGATAGTGCCTCTTTTTGACATTGTCACCCCCACGTTTTGCAGGGTACCTGATGCAATTTTGACAGAAGTGAACAGGGTTCCTACTATCCAGGCCCCTGGTTCCCTAAAAACGGTACTAGTACTTCCTCCGTTGGCCATATTTTTAGCACCTAAGTCCCCAGTGAATGGTACCTCGAGTACCCCGGGCAAGGATACAAATGCGGGTCCCTAAAGGCTACAGCATGTATTGTGCCACCCTAAGGGACCCCTCACTTAACTCATGCAGACTGCCATTGCAGGCTGCCTGTCTTGGTGAAGAGTGTGTGACTCCTCCTCTTGGTAATACTGCTAATGGTCATCAACGCCATCTTCAGATTGTTTTGCCGTGGATAGGTGAGAATGTAAGAATGCTGTATATGTAAGCAATGAGATGTCCATGCGTTACTATGAAATAAAGTGTATGAACTGCAACCTACACAAGAATTATTGGGGAGGAGGGTTGGCGCATTTGAATCTACAGCACTAGATGCCAAAAACAGATGCTTACAGGATAAGTAACATAATTCGTTTGAGGCATGTGTGCTGTAGATACACATGCTTTGTGTAGACTGTAAAGCAGTCCCTCTCCCTAGGCAGTGGTTCACTTGTGGGGGTTGCAGGTGTTTGAAAATGAGTTTTAAGTACTGCTTGACCAACATTGGCTTGTTGGCGTGCAAATACATTCACAAAATAATGTTTTGTGAAAGTGTATGGAGAAGACCAAGTTGCTGATTTACAAATATCAGCAATAGGAATGTTCCCTAAGAAAGCCATTCTTTCTAGTGGAGTGAGCTTTGGGAGGGGTGAGGGTGCGGGGGGGGGGGAAGACAGGTAAAGTTGTTTCGCTTTTACATAGCATGTTTGGATGCATTTAACTATCCACTTGAAATACCCAATTTAGATATTGTCTTTCACATATGAGGAGGTGCAAAGGCAGCAAACAATTGTTTTGTCTTTCTGAATGAGTTAGTCCTGTTAATGTAGTACATTAGTGACATCTAAAGTGTGTAAAACTCTTTCTGCAACTGTGTCTGGTTGTGGGAAAAAAACAGGTAAGACAATGGATTGATTAATATGAAAATTCAAAACCACTTTTGGTAGGAATTCACTGACCCTTTTAAGAGAAGTAATAGTGATTAAAAAGGCAGGTTTCCATGAAAGGTACTGCAATTGACAAGAGTGTAGTGGTTCAAAAGGTGGACCCGTTAGTCTTGTTAGGACAATGTTTAAGCTGGAGAAGGTGGAAGTCTAGGATGAATTATCCTTTTAAGTCCCTCCATAAAGGCTTTGATAACTGGAATATTAAACACTGATCGGTGTTGTCTATTTTGTTGATATGCTGCAATATCTGCAGGATGTAATCATATAAAGGTGTATGCCACCCCTGCATTTTGTAAATGCAATAGGTAAAACATTGTCTGTCATTTTGCAAGAAGAGTGTTGATGTCTTTCTTGTTTGTGGCAGAACATAACAAAACTTTTCCATTTTGCTGCATAACATTGCCTTGTGGTAGGTTTATGAGCCTCTTTAAGAATGTTCTTACACTCTGGAGGTAAATTTAAGTATCCAAATTCGACGACTTCAGGAGCCAAATTGTAAGATTAATTTCTTTGGGATTGGGATGTCTTGGTGTTCCATGGTTTGGAATGAGAATGTCCAGGTTGAGGGGAAGCTTCTCGTGTGGGACTAGAGACCGTTCCAGGAGTGTTGAAAACTACGGTTGTCGAGCCCATGTTGGAGCTATTAGTATCATGACGAGAGATGTTTGTCTGAGTTTCCTGACCACTAATGGAAGTAGTGGAAGAGGTGAAAAAGAGTATGCAAATATCCCTAACCAGTTTATACATAGAGCATTACCCTTGGATTGATGCTGTGGTTACCTGCTTGCGAAGTGTGGGCATTTCGTGTTTTCTTTTTTTGCAAACAGGTCTATTTCTAGAAACCCCCACTTGTGAAAGTATGGTTGAAGAACCTCTGGGTGAATTTCACATTCGTGGACTTGTTGTTGTGTTCTGCTCAGAAAGTCCGCAATTTGATTGCTTGTCCCTGGGACATGTTCTGCTCGCAGGTGAATGCTGTGGTGTATTGCTAACCTCCATATTTGCCAAGTGAGATAATTGGAGTGTGTGTGTTCCCTCCCCTGTTTTTTGCAAATAATACATAGAGGTCATATTGTCTGTTTGAATTAGGACAGCTTTGCCTTGTAGATGAGGTAGGAAAGCTTGGATTGCTGGATGAACAGCTTGCAGCTCTAAGTGACCGATATGGAGATTCTTGTGTTTGGAATCCCATACTACCTGAATAGTGAGATTATGGAGATGTGCTCCCCAACCTGTTAGGAAAGCATCTGTTAGAATTATTTGGGGAACTGGGTCCTGAAACAGCCGCCCCTTGGAAAGATTCTGTGGATTCCACCATTGCAGTGAGTGATGTGTGCGGCTGTCTAATAACACTAGATTGTGATTCAGTGATTGAGTCCATAATTGAAAGAGATATTGTTGTAGAGGTCTCGTATTTAGTCTGGCATGTGGGACTATATAAATACAGGACACCATCATTCATGCCCAGAAGTAGGAGAACTGTTTTGGCAGGAATTTGACTTCCTGTTTAAAACTGTTGAATTAATGTTACTATGTTGTGTATTCGGTATATGTTTAGGTATGCTAACGCTAAGTGTGTGGTGAGCATGTCCTCTAGGTATGACTGAGTAGTGGTTGGTTGTAGATGCGACTTTTGTAGGCTGATGGTAAACCCTAGTTGATGGTAAACCCTAGTTGATGTTTAGGGTTTTTTGAGTGTTTTGTTGGCAAAGATTGAAATTGTTTGCTTTGATTAGCCAGTCGTCTAGATATGGGAAGTCATCAATATTTTGTCTGCGCAGATGTGCTGCTACCACTGCTAGATTTTGTGACTACTCTTGGTGCAGTGGTAATCCCAAAGGGAAGCACTTTGAACTGATAATGTTTTCCTTGAAATAGAAATAGGAAGTATTTCCTTAGTGCAGGATGAATTGGTATATGAAAGGAAAATGCTACTTACCCAGTATGCATCTGTTCTTGGCATATAGAGCTGTAGAGTCATATGCTTTGCATATATCGCCATCTAGTTTTGGGTACGGATGTTTGCACTTTGTTTTTCTTGGAAGAAGTCTTTTCCAGTCACGAGGTAGGTGACTCCTCCTTTCGGTGATAGTGCGCATGGGCATCGACTTCAGTGTTGGATTGTTTTCCAGCAGAGGGTGATAATGGAGATAGTAGGAGTAGTAAAAGGAGATGTCCATGAATGCATGTATCCAAGTAAGATATTACTACAACAGATATAGGTACCCGGGGAGGTGGGTGGGCGCATACGACTCTACAGCTCTATATGCCAAGAACAGATGCATACTGGGTAAGTAGCATTTTCCGTTCGAGTCATATGAGCTGTAGATCATATGCTTTGCATAGACTATACAGCAGTTATCTCCCAAAGCGGTGGCTAACCTGTATCTGTTGTAGTGGTTTGAAATAGTGTACATAAAACTGACTGGCCCACTCTAGCTTGTTGTCTTGCTAACGCACAAGTTATTAACTTGTGTAACGATATATCTGTAAGAGACAGTAGTTAGTGACAGATTCCTTACCTTAGAATATCCCCAGGCTGGATCCGGAAAGTTTTTGCGTAGCAGTACCCTTGCACGTCGGTAGGCGGCGTTGTGCGGCTCCGCGTCCGTCGTCGGGATCGCCGGGATGACGTCGCGGGCAGTACTTCGACGCCGCCCCTGCGCGCTGACGTCAGTTTTGTACACTACTTTCCGCGCCAGGAACGCAGAGCCATGCAAGAAGCTGACATAGGTGTCTGAAAAATACTAGGGCCCTGAAAGGATGTCCTTAACCCTAGAAATCAGTTCGCAGAACGGGGAGGATGGGTGGGCGGTAAGGAATCTGTCACTAACTACTGTCTCTTACAGATATATCGTTACACAAGTTAGTAACTTGTGCATCTGAAAGAGACACGTTAGTGACAGATTCCTTACCTTAGAATAGATACCCCAGCAATACCAACCCCGGTGGTGGGTCTGCGAACAGATTCAGACAAGGAAGTCCCGGTGGACAGAACGGCCAAAGAAGCCGTCCCTCCGGACCTGGCTGTCAAGTCAGTAATGTTTGGTAAACGTGTGCAGCGAGGCCCACGTAGCTGCCTGACATATATCCTGTAACGGAACACCGCGGCCTAAAGCCGTGGTAGCAGCCGTTGCCCTGGTGGAATGGGCACGCAGCCCAACAGGAGGCTCCTTCTTAGCCAAAGAATAGCAGGCTTTGATACACAAGGTTACCCAGCGGGAGAAAGGTTCTCTTGTGCACCGCCCGACCTTTTTGGCGCCCACGTAGCCAACAAAGAGCTGGTCATCCACCCGGAAGTGTTGTGTGCGCTTGATGTAAAAGGAAAGCGCACGTTTTGGGTCCAGACGGTGGAGCCTCTCTTCCTCTCTGGAAGGATGCGGAGGCGGAAAGAAGGTGGGCAAAGTGATGGTCTGCCCAATGTGGAAGGCAGTAACCACCTTTGGCAAGAAGGACGGACGCGTCCGAAGAACAACCTTGTCTGGATGAACAGACAGAAAGGGGGGTTTGCATGAAAGAGCCTGGAGCTCACTCACCCGCCGAGCGGAGGTGATGGCTACCAGAAAGGCTGTCTTCAGAGTAAGAAGACGAAGAGGACAGTTATGCAGAGGCTCAAAGGGAGCGCACATTAAGAAAGTAAGAACCATTCAAATATGCTATATCCAATGGGTTTTGTTTTTGTTATGTCTGGTACTGGTACATGCTATTGTTCACCTTTTCACCCCTATGCACCATTCGACCGTCACGGTGGCAAAGGGCATCCACCTGGATTATCCCCAGCCATGCCGGACTCTCATTAGACAGCTGCGATGACACGGGGACTGACACTTAATCTGTCCACTTGGAACGTTAACGGACTGGGTGACAAAATTAAGCGGGGTATTGTGTTGCAGTACATCAAGCGCAACGAACTGGACTTGGCCCTCTTGCAGGAGACGCACCTGATCGGGAATACCTGCGGTGCCTTGAACAGGAAAGGATACAAAATGGTGGTCCACTCCGGCTTTACTTCAGGCTCCAGAGGGGTGGAGGTCTTGCTGCGGAGGGGCTGTCCCTACATCGTCCACAATACCTGGACCGACCCTCAGGGCAGATACGCGGCGGTCTCTGGCTCTTGGGAGGGAAGGGTCGTTAATGTCGTCTGTGTATGCACCTCCCGGTTTACAGCGCTCCACGTTACATGATTTGGGGATCCTACTCATGGAGCTGCCGCGTGGGGTATTGATGTTGGGGGGAGATTTCAATCTTACGATGGAGGGTTCTCTTGACCGCTTACCTCCCCGGGGGGACCCATCTAGAGGGTCGCACCTGTCGGAGTTTGCGAATGCTCTGGGGGTTGTGGATGTGTGGAGATGGTTCAACCCATCGTCTACTCGCTTCACGTTCCAGTCGGGGGTACACGGTAGTCAGTCGCATACTACATATTTACTCATGCCCAAGACATTCAACTCTTCACGAGGTCGAGCTGTCTGGCCCGTGGGATATCTGACCACTCCTGTTCTAGCGACGCTGGGTTCTCACTGTGGGGGGCGCCCACACACTATTTCCGTCCACCCGTGGGCATTGAAAATTCCACACATCAGACGCTCTCCGCAAAGACGCTGAATATTATTTTGCGGAGAATGTGGGTTCAGTCGACTCTGCAGTGACGCTGTGGGGGGCCTTTGGGGTGGTTATAAAGGGCAGGGCTTTATCGCTCATGGTGGGTCACAGGGCGGAGAGAGCCAAGAGAGTACTGGAACTGGAAGCCGAGGTCTCGCGATTGGAGGAGTTGGCGGCCCGGGATCCTGACCCCGCCACCTGCCATAGCTTGGCACTTACGAGACTGGACTATCAGCAGCTCCTCGCAGAGGACGCTGCGGCGCGCTCGTTAAACTCCCAACACAGGATTTATGAGCAGGGTGAACGGACCGGTAAACTCCTGGCATGGCTTGAGCGACGGGAACAAGCTGCTAGATGGGTCCGTGCGATCGCAAATCCGCAGGGTACTCTCATTACTGACCCTCAACAAATAGCTGACATATTCGCCAGATACTATGAGAAGGTGTATGCTAGCTCCCCCACGTCTCAGGCCTCACTGTCTGCTGACCTCTTGGTCTCGATGGATGTCCCCACCATTTCCCTACAGGACAGAGAGGCTTTGGAGGCGGACGTCACAGTATTGGAGGTCCAGAAGGCCATCCAGGACGTTCGATCTGGGAAGGCCATGGGCCCCAACGGACTCCCCATTGAGCTCTTCAAGCCCATGTCAGTGCTATTGGCTCCTCACCTGTTAAATTTATACACTGAATGTTTCGAGTTGGGAGTCCTCCCCACTGAGGTCCGTAATGCAGCGATTGTAGTCATTCACAAACTAAATAAGCCTGTCGAGGATTGCAAATCATATCGCCCCATTTCCCTTTTGACGGTCGAGGCCAAAATCCTGGCCAAACTCCTTGCGAATCGTCTCCTCCATTATATCTCGGACCTGGTACACCCGGACCAATCCGGGTTCATGCCGGGACGGAACACTGCCCGCAATCTGCGCCGTGTGCATGGGGTCCTCGGCAGACTCCATACCACCGAGGAAGACGCGATTCTCTTGTCATTAGATGCCTCTATGGCTTTCGACACTATCGAGTGGGACTTTCTCTTCGCCGTTCTGGCTCGTCTGGGGTTCGGGCCCAAACTAATCCGCTGGATCCGACTACTGCTCATGTTGTCATCAACAACCATCGCTCCGCCACTTTTTCGCTTCATCGGGGTACGAGACAAGGTTGCCCCTTGTCACCGCTACTTTTCGCACTCGTCTTGGAGCCTCTTGCGGTGTGGGTCCGAGGTGACCCGGGGATAAGAGGCCTTAAGTGGACGCCACATCACGAGGATCGGATCTCGCTGTATGCCGACGATATCCTTTTATACCTGGCTTCCCCGGCGCGGTCACTGCGACGGGTGCTCCACATTTTTCATATCTTCGGCGCCCACTCTGGATATCAAATAAATTGGTCCAAGTCCCAGATGTTTGCGCTTTGGGGTCCCACTCCGGCGAGCCCGCGGGGCTATGACATTCCGGTGGCCCCCCATGGTTTTCGGTACTTGGGCCTTTTTTTTACTCCCGACCCCGATCTCTTCTTCAAGCACAACCTACTCGGGCCCCTCCAATGCTTCAAATCCGACGCGACACACTGGCACTTTCTCCCTCTCACCCTACTAGGACGCGCGTCCCTGTTCAAAATGTTAGCACTCCCGCGGTTTCTGTACGCCCTGCAGAATACCCCCATCCCGATTCCAGACTCTTACTTTGCCCCAATCGACGGGGTATTGAGGGGACTGCTGTGGGAGGATCGCACGCCGCGCGTTGCCATGAATAAACTTACCATGGGCTGGTATGACGGGGGCATCGGTCTACCTGATGTCAGATTATACTATCAGGCGTCCCAGCTGAGCGTAATTAATCGCTGGGTGTTCGAACCCCATGATGAGCCTACCTTCCGCACGGACCATTGGCTGCTGGGAAGGGGCTGCTATAACAGAGCACTCTATACCAACCCCCGCAAACTCAATTTAACAGGCCCCACAGCGCGTACAGTCGAGGTCTGGCACAACGTCACTAAAAGGCTAGGCTGGCATAAGCGCCTGACGAAGGCGACTCCCTTGTGGGAACCCGATATTCTGGGTCACCTCAGTACCTGTCCGGGGTTCGACAAATGGGATTTAATCGGCATTTCCGCGGTTAGAGACATATGGGTCAAGGGGAAGCTAGCATCGTTTCAGGAACTCCAAACTAAATACCAGTTGGCTCCTTCCGAGACGTTCAGGTACTTACAGATTAAGCACGCTGTGGCCGCCGCCGTGCCGAGCGAGGGCTCCCTCCCTGACTCGTCCCCTCTGGAAGACCGTTTGTTGCTGGATCCCATGGACTGCAAGGCCATCTCGCTGACTTACAAGAAACTGATCAACAACCGTGCTGATCCGATGATTAAACAGAGTGAAGTGGGAAGGGGATCTGGGAGTATTGAGGACGACGATTGGCGAGACGCCCTCGCGTCATCCCGCGAGATAGCCATTCCCATGCGCATGCGACTGCTCCAATTCAAGATCCTTCATCGAGCCTACTTCGATGCCAAACTCCTGTTCAAGTTGGGTAGACGTCCCGATCCGCTGTGTCTCCGACACTGTAATCAAGAGGGTACTTTCTTTCATATTATATGGGACTGTCCACATATCCAGGACTACTGGGCGGCAATTGCTCGTCAACTTCAGAGGGCGGGTGGCAAATCCCTGGGGTCATCTCCCCAACTATGTCTACTCAACATCTGGGAGACGTCTGACTTTACACGTGCTGAACGGACATGGGCCTCTATGGGCTTCATAATTGCGAAGAGGAATATTGCATGACACTGGGGGGTGGCGACGATCCCACTCCTGGGCGACTGGGCAAAAGACATGGACACAACCATGATCGCCGAAAAATCGGTGTTCAGGGGACGGGGTTGCCCCAAGAAGTGGGACCAGAAGTGGGGGAGGTGTAATAAGCACAGAGGAGACATCTGTATTTCCCCGACGATGGAGCTACACAGAGAAAGACAAACACTGACGGCCCAGTTGACGGCAGAGGTGCTGGCCTCGCCCCCTTAGGCGCGACATTCCTGTTCTCCTCAGTACTGGCTACCTGTTGCTTCCCGCTTAAACTGAATGGATAATCTGGTCTATTATTGACACTGGAAATGTATGAGTATATTATTAGAAGTGGATCCCTGCTCCGCCACGGGTTGAATGACATTCTAATACTGTATGTATGTATAGGTGGGGGTATTGCTTACAGAGGCCTGACTTTGTTGTACCGGCATTGGTTTGTTTTCTTATGCAATAAAAAGTTTAATAAAAAAAAAAAAGAAAGTTAGAACCAAGTTTAAGTCCCACTGAGGCATTATAAACGGAACAGGAGGAAAGAGGTGTGTAATGCCTTTAAGAAACCTGTTAACAACAGGGGACTTAAAAAGAGAGGGCTGATCAGGGAGCCTGAGGAAGGCAGAGATTGCACAAAGATAGCCCTTGATGGCACCCAGGGCAGAACCCTGTTGGGCCAGAGAAAGAAGGAACAGAAGAACCTCAGAAAGAGGGGCAGAAAGGGGATTCACAGCCTTTGCTGTGCACCATGCCACAAACTTGTTCCACCTGCAGGCGTATACCACCTTAGTGGAGGGGCGCCTGGCTGCCAGAATCACATCACAAACTTCGGGAGGCAAGTCGAAAGGAATCAACTGTTGTAGGGATTCTGCACATACACAGAGCTATGCACAGGATGATAGGACCTCGTAATGTAGGGTGAGCCAACCATAAACCTTAGCACCTCAAACCCCAACCCGACTAGCTGTAGCGTCTCATTAGCACCAATGTTACCAATGATTAGACAACCCAGAACACGGTATCTCTCTCTCAGGACTCGCAGTAGCAAGAACACCCTTTCATCACTCACTCATACCTGTCCACAACGTGCGTAAGAAGAGACACTGTATAGTTTAAAATGTTTATTTCAACTAACGTGCTCTAAGATACAGTACACGTGTCAGTACTATTAGCATAATGCATAAGAATAATATAAGCAGCATAGTTACAACACCATAGAATACAAACGGGAAAAGCATTTCATAAAGCAGTGGATATAGGGCTAAATGTCCTTACCACCCTCCCCGTGCTAGTAGCTAGTTTATTATAAAATAGAAGACCTCTGGGCATTGTCTAGCGAACCCCCATACCTCAGTATCTAGATGCAAAGTCTACATCGGCAGACAATCACAGCTCTTCTCCCTGGAAAGGTTTTTCTCCAAGTGTTTCTAAAGCGTGAAAACCGCAATATTAAAAGCACACAAATTTCTCCATGGCAGCTGTACATAGTGTTATGTCTAGGTGCGAGGGACTGGCCAGATCAGCAAGAACAAGGAACGTTGTTGTTCGACCTTGTACATGGTGTGCAGACGTAGCCCAAAGGGAACAGGAGAAAAGGTGAAAGACAGAAAATGCAGACAGTTCTAAAATAACTTGGCAGGATTAGAGGCCGGTAGAACAACGGCTCAGAGTAACGTGCGCAAAAAAGGCATCATGGCAGCCAGGCCTAAGTCAACGTAGCAAGGCAGGCCAGGAGGCCACAAACCACAAGACACAACTGCCGCCGCTCAATCTCCACGCAAGCAGGTGTAGACTGGACAGGTTTGGGTGGAGGACCGTCCCCTGCTGCTGCGACAGAAGATCCTCCCAAAGAGGCAGACGGATCGGGGGATCGACGCTCATACTGAGTAGCTCGGGATACCAAACTCTTCTTGCCCAGTCCGGAGCCACAATAATGACTTGGGCCCGGTCGCGCCGAATCTTCTTCAACACTCTGGGTAGAAGTGGTATAGGCGGAAAGGCGTACAACAGACCGCAACTCCACTCGTGACGAAAAGCGTCGCCGAGCTAGTGCCGCCTTGGAAATTCCAAAGCGCAGAACTGCTGACATTGCGCGTTCTCTTCGGTGGCGAACAGATCTAACCAAGGCTCTCCCCACTGTAGAAAGAGTCCTTGCGCCACTTCCGAGTGAAGACGCCATTCGTGATCCATCATGCACCTGCGGCTGAGTTCGTCCGCCCTGGCGTTCAGGGAACCTGTCAGGTGTTGAACCATCAGGAGGATGCCCTGATGTCCCAGCCATGTCCAGAGGCGCAGAGCCTCCTGACAGAGGGTCCACGACCCCACCCCGCCCTGTTTGTTGCAGTACCACATGGCGGTGGTGTTGTCTGTGAACACCTGCACTACCTTCCCTTTGACAGAGGGAAGGAATGCCTTGAGTGCAAGTCGGATCGCCCGGAGCTCCAGAAGGTTGATATGGAGCCGGGACTCCGCCGGAGACCAGAGGCCTCTGATCTCCGCTTCTCCCATGTGACCGCCCCATCCCAGAAGGGACGCGTCCGTCACAACTGTGTGCTCTGGCTGGGGAAGGGAGAGGGATCTGCCCATGACCCATTGCCGGTTCAAGAGCCACCACTGCAACTGTTTTGCAGTCCCCTCCGAGATTTGGACGTGATCGGACAGGTTGGCCTGGTGCTGCGCCCACTGGAACTTCAGGTCCCACTGCAGAGCCCGCATATGCCATCTGGCATGATCGACCAGCAGGATGTTATGTTATGTTAGCCATATTTATAAAGCGCGCAGCTGTCCCAGCAAAGAGGCGTCCCGGCGCTGCCAGCAACAGAGAGTAGCAGAGTCGAAGAGAGACAGGTAGGCAACAGAGAAGAGGGTAGGCGGCCTAAGCTTGTGGAAAGAGGAAGGTTTTAATAGCTTTCCTGAAAGCTAGTAACTCATTTAGGCAGCGGATCTGAGGGGGCAGAGAATTCCATAGTTTAGCGGCCGTGTGGTGGAAAGAACGATCACCAGCCCGTGCACGCTTCACCCGGGGGACAGTGACTAAGTGCTGCCCCGAGGAACGCAATTCGCGCAAGGGTTTGTAGGGGGTTAGCATATTGGCAAGGAGGCAGGGTGAAGCGAGTTTCAGGACCTTAAAGGATGGGCAGAGTGCCTTAAATTGGATCCGTTTGGCCACCGGAAGCCAGTGAAGCCGCCGAACGGCGTCAGTGGCGGAACAGTGACGTGAGAGCCCTAAAAGGGCTCTAGCAGCCGCGTTCTGCACACGCTGTAGTCGCATTACCTCAGCCTGATTGGCTCCTAAGAGGAGCGAATTAGCGTAGTCCAGTCTGGATAAAATAGCCGATTGGACGATCAGCTGGCGGGTGAGCGGATTGAAAAACTTCAGCAGCGGCTTAAGACCCCGCAAGAGACCGAAGCAGGTGCCCGCGACTTTTTTAGTGTGTTCTTGGAAGCTAAGGGAGGAATCCATCCAGACCCCTAAGTTCTTAACCACCAACTTAGGGGTGGGGGTGTCTCCAAGCACACTAGGCCACCACTGCTCATTCCAGAGGTTCCTGTCCTTCCCCACCAACAATACCTCCGTTTTAGTGGCATTCAACTGAAGGCAGTCAGAGTTCATCCATTCTGCTACGGCGGCCAGGCCACTCCTAAATCTGAGGGCGTCCAGCGAAGAACCATCAGATAGGGCCACCACTAGCTGCGTATCGTCGGCATAAGAGACCATAGTGAGGCCCATCTTCTTGGCCACCGTAGCAAGAGGCTGGACATATAAATTGAACAATACGGGGCTCAGAGCCGAACCCTGGGGTACCCCTTGCCCAATGGAGTGGGGCTGGGAGAGGAACGGGGGGGCTGACACGCGGAAAGATCTATCGCTCAGGAACGACTTAAGCCATTCGAGTGCGAGGCCTACTAGTCCAGCCGCCTCCAGCCGTTGTAGTAGAATCGCATGTGAAATCGTGTCAAACGCGGCACTGAGGTCAAGTAAAATCAGAGCCGCAGTATGACCAGAGTCCAGGATGGTCTGTAGGTGAACAGTCATTGCCAGCAGAGCTGTCTTTGTGCTGTGACCTGCACAAAAACCGTTTTGCGCGGGGTCCAAAATATTATTAGTGTTGAGGAATTTAGTAAGGATACTGTTAACGTGGGCCTCCGCAATCTTAGCCACCCACGGCAGGAGGGAGATAGGCCGGAAATTTTCCAGCTTTGCAGGGTCCAGTGAAGGTTTTTTAAGGATGGGGGAGACCCTAGCTTGTTTCCAAAGAGCAGGAACCACAGCAGTGGTAAAAGAGGAGTTAATAATCTGGCACAGAGGAGTCAGAAAAAGAGAAAGTGATTCTCTAAACTGAGCAGGTCTTAGAGGATCGGCCGGAGAGCCAGATTTAACTTTCTTACTCAAGAGAGTAAGCTCGTCCTGTGAAATACTGGGGATAGCTGTTAGAGAATGCAGAGGGGGGGGTACGCAGCAGGAGGCCGTAAAGGACGGCTTTTGTGGAAAAGAACGGTAAATAGTGTCCACCTTGTTAACAAAAAACAGCGCCAGGTCTTCACAATGTTGCTCAGTAATGATCGCAGAGACCTGGGGTTTATTTCTTCCTCTCAATTCTTTCAGAATTTTAAAAATACATTTAGACGGGTTAGGACTTAATTGTATTTCGTTGGCATAATAGGCAGCCAGGGCGATGCAGACATTTCTATGGTAGTTTTTAATCGCAGCCAGGTAGGTTTTTTTAGTTATAGTGTCGTAGTCTTTCCTCCACAAGCGCTCTAGTTTCTTACATGCTTTCCGCAGAGTGGCCAGTGTAACATTGTACCATGGGCTGGGGTCCGCAGAGCGGCCTTTCATCCATTTAGCTGGGATGATGGAGTCCAAAGATTGGACAATCCAGTTGCAGAAGTCACTGTAAGCCCCATCGGTATCATTCTGAGGTGCTGGAAGATTCGCAGAGAGAAGCGCATGGAAATCCTCCAACCTCAGTTTACGCCAAGGGCGCCTGAGGACAGGGGGATGTATGTCCCTAGCAAGAGGTTCAGGTGCCGGAAAGAGCATGGTTACCAAAGAATGGTCGGACCATCCCACGGGTTTAGGAATCATTACCATGGCAGATGGAATATTAGAAAAAATAGGGTCCAACAAGTGACCCGCTAAGTGAGTGGGGCCAGGGACCAGTTGATAGAGTTGGCAGGCTGCCAGGTCTGCCAGCACGCTAGTAACTGCGGCGTCTTGCGTCTGGTCAAAGTGCATGTTGAGATCCCCTAAGATGGTGAAATTGGCTGTGCCCATTGCAAGAGCATGGGTGGATTCTAGAAGGGCAGATCTAAAATACGTGGCTGGCCCCGGAGGGCGATATACTAATAGCCCAGAGATGGTCAGATGGGCACTGAGAGTGATACTAAATCGCGCACATTCACAGCCCTCCATGTCTTCTTTGACAAAACAGCAAGAGTAGCATGATTTAAAAATGACCGCAATCCCACCCCCTCGAGACTCACGGTTGACAGTAAGGATAGAGTATCCAGGAGGCAGTGCTAGGTTGGGTTCAGCTACCATGTCTACATTAAGCCAGGTCTCCGTGATAAAAAAAACATCCGGAGCTTCCTCAAGAATCAAATCATGAATATCAAGATAGTGTTTGGCCAATGACCGCACATTCAGCAGGAGAATTCTCACTGATGGACTAGTCTGGAGAGGAGGAGATGAAGGAAGCGGCGGCCTACAGGAGACATACCTGCAACTATGACAGCAGAAAGGCCCTTCCAAGGGACCCAACCGAGGCCCGCTACAAACTTTACCCAGGGAATTAGCAGCCAATAACTCCGCCCTAGAATAGGTGTGGCGGCCCAAGATACTTTGGTCAGCATTCCTGGCGAGAGGCGACGAACAGGCACTGACGGGCGCAGACGGGCTTGCCGAAGGCGCGCCAGCGGCGCGCCCGCTGCGCGGTCGCCAGCACATCTGATCTAGTAGGTGCCGGGCAAGGAAGACTCCTCCTTGACCGTTCCCCCGGAAGTGAATTACGAGGCCACGCCCTCCACGCAAACGCAGGAGGCCATGAGGCCCAGCAGCCTCAGGGTCATCCGTACCGAAACCCAGGATAGAGGCCGAAAGATCGGAATCATAGCCTGAATATCCCGGACTCGCCGTTCGGGAGGATAGACCCGAAACTGCGTCGTGTCCAGAACTGCTCCGATGAAAAGGAGCTGTGGAGAAGGTGCGACTTCGGCACGTTGATGGAGAACCCCAGCGAGTGCAGGAGTTCGGCCGTAGTCTGGAGGTGGGAGACGACTGCCTGGAACGAGCCCGCCTTCAGCAGCCAGTCGTCGAGGTAGGGGAAGACTGGAACCCCTGCCCGGCGCAGATGAGCTGCGACCACCGCCATCACTTTCGTGAACACCCGAGGGGCGCTGGTAAGGCCAAAGGGGAGCACGGTGAACTGAAAATGCTCGAGGCCTACCGTGAACCGCAGGTAACGCCGGTGGGCCGGCAGGACGGGGATGTGGAAATATGCGTCCTGCAAGTCCAACGCTACCATCCAGTCTCCAGGGTCGAGGGCAGTCAAGACCTGAGCTAGGGTGAGCATCTTGAACTTCTCCTTCCGGAGGAAGCGATTGACGTTCCGGAGGTCGAGATAGGACGCATGTCCTCCTTGTCCTTTTTGGGCACCAGAAAGTAGTGGGAGTAGCAACCACGACCTACTTCTGGGGTCGGAACGCGCTCGATGGTCCTCTTGGCCAAGAGGGCCGCAACTTCCTTCTGAAGAAGCACCAAGTGATCCCCTGACATGCGGTGGAATTGAGGTGGCATGGCTGGGGGGGTGGTCTCGAAGGGGAGGGAGTAGCCCCTTCGGACAATGTCCAAGACCCACCTGTCCGAGGTGATGGCACGCCAGTGGTGAAGGTGATGGCGGACCCTGCCCCCTACTGGCGTGCTGTGCACCTGAAAGGAAGGACTAGGAGGGCTTGGAGGCCGCGGACGGGGCGGGGTTGGTGGCCTGACCCGCACGCTGGTTGCCTGACCCGCCACGGCGGGAGCCACGTCCTCGGCCACGCGAAGACACTTGCTGCGCGGGCCGGTGGCTGGGCAGCGGACGTGACTGGGCACCTCTTCCGTGGCCACGAAAGGGGCGAAAAGTAGATGGCTGCGGAGGGCTACAGCAGAAAGGCCCAGGGACTTGGCCGTAGCCCGCGAGTCCTTGAAACGCTCCAGCGCAGGGTCTGCCTTGTTCCCAAAAAGACTGACCCCATCAAAGGGCATGCCCATAAGAGTGTTTTGGACATCACCCGAGAAACCAGTGGTTCTCAGCCAGGCGGGACGGCGCAGCGCCACTGTCGTTGCAAGCGATCTGCCTAGCGAGTCGGCGGTATCAAGGCCACATCTGATGGTGTACTTTGCCGCATCTCTTCCCTCCGCAATGGTGCGGGTAAGCAGTGTCTGGACCTCCTCAGAACACTGGGGCAGAACTTGCGCCACCGAGTCCCACAAGGAGTGGGAATATCGGCCCAAGAGGCAAGTGGTATTGACGGACCGCAAGCCAGCACTGGAGGAAGAAAAGACCTTCTTCCCAAATTGATCCAGGCGTTTGGATTCCCTATCCGGGGGAGCGTTAGGGAAGGCGCTTTGGGAAGCAGAGGCTTGGACAACCAAGCTCTCAGGGGTGGGGTGTTGGAAGAGGAACAGGGGGTCGCCCGGAGCAGGGCGATGGCGTCGGGCTACGTTCCTATCCACAGGAGCCCCTGTGGTGGGCTTGGACCAGGTGCCCAAAAGAACGTCTGAAAGCGCCTCGTTAAACGGCAGCAGTGGCTCCGAGGAGGTAGCCGCCGGCTGAAGCACTTCCGTCAGGATGTTAGTCCTGACAGCCACTGTAGGCAACTGGAGGTGTAAGGCCCCAGCTGCTCTACGCAACACCGTTGCAAAGTTTGCTCCCTCCTCCGTTGCCACGGAAGGAGGAGACAGCATGCCAGAGTCAGGGGAGGTGTCCAGACCACTGGCATCCCCAAGCTCCTCAGCCCAGTCCTGATCAAACTCACACTGCTGTGTGAGAGGGTCATCAGACCCCTCCCAGTTCTCTTCGTCCTCCAATTCTGGTTCAAAATAAGGAGGAGGGACATGCGGGACCCAAGGTCTCATTGGCGTCGGAGCCGGCGTCGAGCGACGCCGGTCCGGCGCCGTGTCCGGATCCGGAGAGAACCGGGGAACGATGCCGCCCGGAGCCCCGGGCGGCGTCGGTAACGGCACCGGAGAGATCGGCGCCGGTGGAGGTGTCGTCAGGTCAACCGGCGTCGATCGGGGTTGTGGCAGCACCGGAGCCGGGGTCGAGGCCGGAGCCGGGACCGAGGCTGGTGTGACAGGTGGCGCCGGAAAAACCCCATCAGGGCCCGCGGGGCCCGAAGGCGCACCGGGGGGACCTTGAGGCCCGAAGAGGCGGGCCATGGCCGACAGGAACTCCTGTATCTCGGCCGGAGTCGCCCCCGAACCCGGGAAGGACGGGTAATGCGGGGGCGGCTCCACTGGCACTCCCGGAGCCGCGGGGACGGTGCCGACAGGACCCTCAGCCGAGTCGCGAGACCGGCGAGGGGAAGTCGTCGAGCGATGACGCTTCTTCGACTTCTTATGCTTCGACTTACCGGAGCAGTGCGAAGACTTGGACCCCGACGACCGATGAGGACTCCGCGACCGGCCCCTCGACCTCTCGCGTGACCGTGGCACGGAGCCGACTGCCGGACCTCGAGAAGCTTTCGAGACCGCTCTCGCAAAGCCTTCGGATGCAAGGCCCGGCAGTCGGGGCACGACTTCGTGTCGCGGCCGAGGCAGTAGAGACATTCCTGATGTAGGTCTGTGATCGACATCATTCGAGCCCAGGCGTCGCATGGCTTGAAGCCGGGCATCCCTACCGACACCTTCGGAGTCGAGAGACTCGAGAAAACAGTGAAAAAAATCGCCCAAAAACTTAGTCAAAAAATGACTAGGGCACTGCTCTTCCCGGATCTGCGCTTACTGGTGCGGAAAAAGAAAGAACTGACGTCAGCGCACAGGGGCGGCGTCTAAGTACTGCCCGCGACGTCATCCCGGCGATCCCGACACTGACGACTGACGCGGAGCCGCACAACGCCGCCTACCGACGCGCAAGGGTACTGCTACGCAAAAACTTTCCGGATCCAGCCTGACGCCTGGGGATATTCTAAGGTAAGGAATCTGTCACTAACGTGTCTCTTTCAGATACATCTACACAATAGTGTTTTGTGAATGTGTGAGGCGTAGACCATGTTGCAGCTTTGCATATGTCATCTATGGGTATATTTCCTAAGAATGCCATAGAAGCCCCCAGTTTGCGTGTAGAGTGGGCTCTAGGGGGAACTGTTAATGTTCTTTTTGCTTTTGCGTAACAGATTTGAATGCACTTGACTATCCACCTAGCAATTCCTGGTTTTGATATGGGATTGCCCTTGTGTGGTGGAGCAAAAGCGACAAAAAGTTGATTTGTGTTACGTAAAGGTTTTGTTCTTTCTATGTAATCTAGCAATGCTCTTTTTACATCTAATGTGTATAGAGCACGTTCTGCTACTGAATCTGGTTGAGGGAAGAACGCTGGTAACTTAACCGATTGATTGATGTGAAAAGCAGAAATGACTTTAGAAAGGAATTTAGGATTAGTACGAGGAACTACTTTATTTTGATGCATTTGTAAGAAAGGTTCTTCTATAGTTAATGCCTGAAGTTCACTTACTCTCCTGAGTGATGTGATAGCCACAAGGATAGCATTTTTCCATGTAAGAAATTGTAGTTCACATTTGTGCAATGGCTCAAAAGGTGGGCCCATTAGTCTGGTGAGGACAATGTTGAGATTCCATACTGGAGCAGGTGGACGTCTCGGGGGAATAACTCTTTTGAGTCCTTCCATAAATGCTTTATGACAGGCACTCTAAAAAGAGATCGATGTTGTCTATTTTGTAGGTATGCAGCTATTGCAGCTAGATGTAGACGTATGGACGTGTATGCTAAATTGGAACGTTGTAGATGTAACAAATAGCATATCATATTTTGGACAGAAGCATCAAGCGGGTTGATGTGGTTGTTATTGCAGTAAATTACAAACCGCTTCCACTTTGCTGCATAGCAGGCTCTTGTGGTAGGTCGTCTAGCTTCTTTGATGATATTCATACAGTCTGGCGGTAGATTAGGATAGCCAAGACTTCAGGTGCCAGATCGCCAGATTGAGTTGACTGGGATCTGGGTGTGTCTTATGTCTCCACGGCTCTGTGTGAGGAGATTGGGTGTAAGACATAGTTTTTGATGAGGAACTACCGAGAGCTCCAACAGGGTTGTGAACCATGGTTGACGTGTGGGAGTAACTAGGATTAGTGTCAGGGATGCTTGTTTGAGTTTCCGAACCACTAATGGAATGAGTGGGAGAGATGGAAAAGCGTAAGCAAATATCCCCGACCAGTTCATCCATAGAGCATTGCCTTTGGACAATGGTGTGGATACCTGGACGCGAAGTTTGGGCATTTTGCGTTTAGATGCGTGGCGAACAGGTCTATGTCTGGAAAGCCCCACATTTGGAAGAATGGGTGGAGAACTTGAGGATGTATTTCCCATTCATGGATTTGCTGTGTCTGACGACTTAGCAGGTCTGTCATCTGATTGTTTACTCCTGGGAGATGTTCTGCTAGGAGATAGATCTTGTGATGAATGGCCCACCTCCAGATGCCCTGGGCTAAGTGGGACAAATGGGGGGAGTGTGTTCCCTCCCCGTTTCTGTATGTAATACATGGCTGTCATGTTGTCGGTACGAACTAGGACAGTTTTTCCTTTCAGCTGGGTCTGAAAAACTTTGAGGGCTAGAAATATGGCCATGAGCTCTAAGCACAAGTTACTAACTTGTGTAACGATATATCTGTAAGAGACAGTAGTTAGTGATAGATTCCTTACCTTAGAATATCCCCAGGCGTCAGGCTGGATCCGGAAAGTTTTGCGTAGCAGTACCCTTGCGCGTCGGTAGGCGGCGCCGTGCGGCTCCGCGTCCGTCGTCGGCGTCGTGATCGCCGGGATGACGTCGCGGGCAGTACTTAGGCGCCGCCCTGCGCGCTGACGTCAGTTCTGTACACGACTTTCCGCGCCAGGAACGCAGAGCCATGCAAGAAGCTGACACAGGTGTCTGAAAAATACTAGGGCCCTGAAAGGGATGTCCTTAACTCCTAGAAATCAGTTCGCAGAACGGGGAGGATGGGTGGGGCGGTAGGAATCTGTCACTAACTACTGTCTCTTACAGATATATCGTTACACAAGTTAGTAACTTGTGCATCTGAAAGAGACACGTTAGTGATAGATTCCTTACCTTAGAATAGATACCCCAGCAATACCAACCCCGGTGGTGGGTCTGCGAACAAAGATCAGACAAGGAAGTCCTGGAGGACAGAACGGCCAAAGAAGCCGTCCCTCCGGACCTGACTGTCAAGGCAGTAATGCTTAGTAAACGTGTGCAGCGAGGCCCACGTAGCCGCCTGACAGATAACCGGCAGCGGAACACCGCGGCCCAAGGCCGTGGTAGCAGCCGTTGCCCTGGTGGAATGGGCACGCAGCCCAACAGGAGGTTCCTTTTTAGCCAAAGAATAGCAGGCCTTGATGCACAAGGTAACCCAGCGGGAGATGGTCCTCTTGTGCACCGCCCGACCTTTTTGGCGCCCACGTAGCCAACAAAGAGCTGGTCATCCACCCGGGAAGTGTTTTGTGCGGTCAATATAAAAGAGAGCGCACGTTTTGGGTCCAGACGGTGGAGCCTCTCTTCCTCTCTGGAAGGATGCGGAGGCGGAAAGAAGGTGGGCAAAGTGATGGTCTGCCCAATGTGGAAAGCAGTAACCACCTTTGGCAAGAAGGACGGACGCGTCCGAAGAACAACCTTGTCTGGATGAACAGACAGAAAGGGAGGTTTGCAAGATAGAGCCTGGAGCTCACTCACCCGCCGAGCGGAGGTGATGGCCACCAGAAAGGCTGTCTTCAGAGTCAGAAGACGAAGAGGACAGTTATGTAGAGGCTCAAAGGGAGCGCACATTAAAAAGGTAAGAACCAAGTTCAAGTCCCACTGAGGCATCACAAACGGAACAGGAGGGAAGAGGTGAGTAATGCTCTTTAAGAACCTGTTAACAACAGGGGACTTGAAAAGGGGAGGGCTGATCAGGGAGCCTGAGGAAGGCCGAGATAGCACAAAGATAACCCTTGATGGTACCCAGGGCAGAACCCTGTTGGGCCAAAGAGAGAAGGAACAGAAGGACCTCAGAAAGAGGGGCAGAAAGGGGATTCACAGCCTTTGCTGTGCACCATGCCACAAATTTGTTCCACCTGCAGGCGTATACCACCTTAGTGGAGGGACGCCTGGCTGCCAGAATCACATCACAAACTTCGGGAGGCAAGTCGAAAGGAATCAACTGCCGCCGCTCAATCTCCACGCAAGCAGGTGTAGACTGGACAGGTTCGGGTGGAGGACCGTCCCCTGCTGCTGCGACAGAAGATCCTCCCGAAGAGGCAGACGGATCGGGGGATCTATGCTCATATTGAGTAGCTCGGGATACCAAACTCTTCGAGCCCAGTCCGGAGCCACAAGAATGACTTGGGCCCGGTCGTGCCGAATCTTCTTCAACACTCTGGGTAGAAGTGGTATAGGCGGAAAGGCGTACAATAGACCGCAACTCCACTCGTGACGAAAAGCGTCGCCGAGCGAGTGCCGCCTTGGAAATTCCAACGCGCAGAACTGATGACATTGCGCGTTCTCTTCGGTGGCGAATAGATCTAACCAAGGCTCTCCCCACTGTAGAAAGAGTCCTTGCGCCACTTCCGAGTGAAGACGCCATTCGTGATCCATCATGCACCTGCGGCTGAGTTCGTCCGCCCTGGCGTTCAGGGAACCTGCCAGGTGTTGAACCACCAGGAACATGCCCTGATGTTCCAGCCATGTCCAGAGGCGCAGAGCCTCCTGACAAAGGGTCCACGACCCCACCCCGCCTTGTTTGTTGCAGTACCACATGGCGGTGGTGTTGTCTGTGAACACCTGCACTACCTTCCCTTTGACAGAGGGAAGGAATGCCTTGAGTGCAAGTCGGATCGCCCGGAGCTCCAGAATGTTGATATGGAGCCGGGACTCCGCCGGAGACCAGAGGCCTCTGATCTCCGCCTCTCCCATGTGACCGCCCCATCCCAGAAGGGACGCGTCCGTCACAACTGTATGCTCTGGCTGGGGAAGGGAGAGGATCTGCCCATGACCCATTGCCGGTTCGAGAGCCACCACTGCAACTGTTTTGCAGTCCCCTCCGAGATCTGGACGTGATCGGACAGGTTGCCCTGGTGCTGCGCCCACTGGAACTTCAGGTCCCACTGCAGAGCCCGCATATGCCATCTGGCATGATTGACCAGCAGGATGCAGGAGGCCATGAGGCCCAGCAGCCTCAGGGTCATCCGTACCGAAACCCAGGATAAAGGCCGAAAGATCGGAATCATAGCCTGAATATCCCGGACTCGCCGGTCGGGAGGATAGGCCCGAAACTGCGTCGTGTCCAGAACTGCTCCGATGAAAAGGAGCTGTGGAGAAGGAATTAGATGCGACTTCGGCACATTGATGGAGAACCCCAGCGAGTGCAGGAGTTCGGCCGTAGTCTGGAGGTGGGAGACGACTGCCTGGGACGAGCCCGCCTTCAGCAGCCAGTCGTCGAGGTAGGGGAAGACTGAAACCCCTGCCCGGCGCAGATGAGCTGCGACCACCGCCATCACTTTCGTGAACACCCGAGGGGCACTTGTAAGGCCAAAGGGGAGCACGGTGAACTGAAAATGCTCGGGGCCTACCGTGAACCGAAGGTAACGCCGGTGGGCCGGCAGGACGGGGATGTGGAAATACGCGTCCTGCAAGTCCAACGCTACCAACCAGTCTCCAGGGTCGAGGGCAGTCAAGACCTGAGCTAGGGTGAGCATCTTGAACTTCTCCTTCCGGAGGAAGCGATTGACGTTCCGGAGGTCCAAGATAGGACGCATGTCCTCCCTGTCCTTTTGGGCACCAGAAAGTAGTGGGAGTAGCAACCACGCCCTACTTCTGGGGTCGGAACATGCTCGATGGCCCTCTTGGTCAAGAGGGCCGTGACTTCCTTCCGTAGAAGCACCAAGTGATCCCCTGACATGCGGTGGAATTGAGGTGGCATGGCTGGGGGTGGTCTCGAAGGGGAGGGAGTAGCCCTTCGGACAATGTCCAAGACCCACCTGTCCGAGGTGATGGTGCGCCAGTGGGGAAGGTGATGGCGGACCCTGCCCCTACTGGCGTGCCGTGCACCTGAAAGGAGGGACTAGGAGGGCTTGGAGGCCGCGGACGGGTTGGAGGTGGTGGCCTGACCCGCACGCTGGTTGCCCGATCCGCCACGGCGGAATCCACGTCCTCGGCCACGCGAAGACGCCTGCTGCGCGGGCCGGTGGCTGGGCTGCTGACGTGAAGGGCGCCCTACCGTGGCCACGATAGGGGCGAAAAGCAGAAGGTAGCGGAGGGCGGTAGCAGAAAGGCCCAGGGACTTTGCAGCAGCCCGTGAGTCCTCAAAGCGCTCCAACGCATGGTCTGCTTTGGACCCAAAAAGACCGACTCCATCAAAGGGCATCTCCATGAGAGTATTCTGGACATCCCCTGAAAAACCAGTGGTTCTCAGCCAGGCGTGGCGCCGGAGCGCCACCGTCGTTGCAATCGACCTGCCCAGCGAGTCGGCGGTGTCAAGGCCACAACGGATAGTGTATTTGGCCGCATCCCTTCCTTCCGCAATGGCGCGGGAAAGCAGTGCCTGGACCTCCTCAGGGCACTGGGGCAAAACATCCGCCACCGAATCCCACAGGGAGTGGGTATATCGGCCCAAAAGACAAGCGGTGTTAACGGACCGCAAGCCAGCACTGGAGGAAGAAAAACCTTTCTTCCCAAACTGATCCAGGCGTTTGGATTCCCTATCCGGAGGAGCGGTAGGGAAGGCGGTTTGGGAAGCGGAGGCTTGGACAACCAAGCTCTCAGGAGTGGGGTGGACAGAAAGAAACAGGGGTCGCCCGGAGCGGGCGATGGCGTCGTGACACGTTCCGATCCACAGGAGCCCCTGTGTTGGGCTTGGACCAGGCGCCCAAAAGAACGTCAGTGAGGGCGTCGTTAAACGGCAGCACAGTCTCCGCAGAGGAGGCTGCCGGCTGAAGCACCTCTGTCAAGATGTTAGTCTTGACCGTCAAAGTAGGGGAGCTGGAGACGTAAGGCCCCAGCAGCCCTACGCAACACCGTACCAAAATTGGCCCCTCCTCCGTAGCCACGGGAGGAGACAGCATGCCAGTGTCAGGAGAAGTATCCAGACCACTGGCCTCCCCTAGACTCTCTGTCCAGTCCTCATCATACTGACAGTTGCGTGTCAGAGGGTCATCAGACCCCTCCCAGTCCTCCTGGTCCTCCTCTGGTTCAAAATAAGGAGGAGGAGGGACATTTGGGACCCAAGGTCCCATCGGCGCCGGGAGCCGGCGTCGAGCGACGCCGCTCCGGGTCCATGTCCGGAGCCGAAAGGAACTGGGGACGACGCCGCCCGGAGCCCAGGGCGGCGTCGAGAACGGCACCGGAGACATCGGCGCCGGCGGAGGTGTCGTGAGGTCGACCGGCGTCGATGGGGGTTGTGGAGCCGGGATCGAGGCCGGGCCGAAGCCGGAGCCGGGATCGAGGCTGGAGGCTCGGGCGACGCCGGGCCGGAGCCGCCGGCGACGCCGGAGCAACCCCATCAGGGCCCGCGGGGCCCGAAGGCGCACCGGAGGGGCCTGAAGGCCCGAAGAGGCGGGCCATGGCCGACAGGAACTCCTGTACCTTGGCCGGATCCGCCCCGAACCCGGGAAGGGCGGGTATGACGGGGCGACTCCACAGGCAAGTCCGGGGCCGCGGGGCGGGGACGGTGCCGGGAGGGGCCTCAGCCGAGTCGCGAGACCGGGCGAGGCGAAGTCCGAGAGCGACGATGCTTTTTGGACTTCTTGTGCTTAGACTTACCGGACGAAGAAGTCGACGACCGGTGTGCACTCCGCGAGCGACCCCTGGACCTCTCACGCGACCGGGGCTTCGCGGAGCCGAATGCCGGGCCTCGAGGAGCTTTCGAGACCGCTCTCGCAGCTTTCGGGTTGAGGGCCTGGCATTCGGGACAAGACTCGGTGTCGTGGCCTCGGCCGAGGCAGAAGAGACACTCCCAATGCGGGTCGGTGACGGACATCATCCGCGCACAGGCGCCGCATCGCTTGAAGCCGGGCATCCCTACGACACCTTAAAGTTGGAAAAACCAGTGAAAAAATCACCAAAAAGTATGGTCAAAAATTGACCAGGGCACTGCTCTTCCCGGATCTGCGCTTGCTGGCGCGGAAAAAGAAGAACTGACGTCAGCGCGCAGGGGCGGCGCCTAAGTACTGCCCGCGACGTCATCCCGGCGATCACGACGCCGACGACGGACGCGGAGCCGCACGACGCCGCCTACCGACGCGCAAGGGTACTGCTACGCAAAACTTTCCGGATCCAGCCTGACGCCTGGGGATATTCTAAGGTAAGGAATCTATCACTAACGTGTCTCTTTCAGATATGGTTTATATAAAGCAACTTTTGTTGGTGGCTCCACAGTCCTTGTACTGTGTGTTGATGTAGATGGGCACCCCAGCCAGTTAGAGAGGCGTCCGCTGTTAGTACCGTCTGTGGAACCGGGTCTATGAAGGGCCGTCCTTTTGACAGATTGTGTGTGTTCCACCACTGCAGAGAGCGATGAGTACGGCCGCTTACCAACACTAGATCGGTTAATAGACAGTTTGACTGGTTCCACTGACTGGCTAAGCATTCCTGGAGCAGACGCATGTGAAGTCTGGCATGAGGCACGATCATTATGCAGGATGCCATCATCCCTAGCAGTTGCATGTAAGCCCGAGCTGGAAGAGATTGATTGGGTTGAAACTGACGAACCAAAGCCGGTTGAGAATTCTGGCTGCGTTGGGAAACGCTAGAGCCTTTTGAGTATCTAAAGTGGCTCCTAGGTAGTTCTGAATATTGGTTGGTTGAAGATGTGACTTTGGCACATTGACTGTGAACCCTAGTTGATGTAGTAACCTGATGGTTACGGAAGTGTTTTTGAGACACTGTTGGTAGGTGCTGGCTTTGATGAGCCAGTCGTCCTAGTATGGGAAGACATGGATGCTTTGTCTCCTGAGATGAGCAGCTACTACTGCCAGACATTTTGTGAAATCTCTGGGGGCACTGTTGACCCCGAATGGGAGGACTTTGAACTGGAAGTGTTGGCCCGCTAGCACAAACCTGAGAAATTTGCGATGAGCAGGGTGGATTGGGATGTGAAAGTATGCGTCCTTTAAGTCTAGGGTGGACAGGAAGTCGCCTTTTTGCAACAGAGGTAGTACCTGTTGAAGTGTGACCATGTGAAAATGGTCTGAATGTATGTAAAAATTGAGTTCTCTGAGATCTAAGATTGGTCTGAGAGACCCGTCCTTTTTTGGTATTAGGAAGTAAAAGGAGTACACGCCCGACCCTTGGTGTTGCAGTGGTACGGGCTCTATAGCTCCTTTTAAGAGTAGAGACTGTACCTCTTGTTTGAGGTGGTGTAGATGGTCCGAGGAGAGTTTGTGCGACTTTGGGGGAATGTTTGGAGGAGTATTGATGAACTCCAGGCAGTAACCAGAACGGATAATTTGTAGAACCCACTTGTCTGTTGTTATTGACTGCCAAGCTAGTAAGAAATTTGACAGTCTTCCCCCGACAGGTGTTAGGTGGTCGGGGGGGAAGGAGAGGTGAGTCACTGTTTTGTATTGGAGGGAGGTGCGTGTGTTTGAACCTCTACCTCTTCCCTTACCGTTATTTCCTCTGTAACCCCCTCTGAAGTAGGTCTTAGAGCCAGAGGGTTGATTATTACCCTTATAGGTGGAGGTATTTTCTGAGGAAGAATTCTTGGACCCCGCTTGATAGAAAGATCGTCGAAAGGAACCACGTCCTTGTGGTGACTGAAGCGCCCCCATGGATTTGGCCACTTCGGGGTCTTTCTTCATTTTTTCCTAGTGAAGAGTCCACCACCGGTCCAAAAAGGTGTTCCTTATCAAAAGGTGTGTAAGATATAGGTTTGAACCTCGGGTTTGAATCCAGAGATACGTAGCCAGGCATGTCTTCTTAAAAGGACACTGGTATTTCCTGCTCTGGCAGCTGTGTCTGCAGCATCGAGGGAACACCTAATTTGATTATTGGAAATAAGTTGTCCCTCCCTTATTAGGTCTTCAGCCTTAGATTTGTGTTCTTGGGGTAGATATTGGATTAATTGTTCCATCTCGTCCCAGTGCGCACGGTTGTATCTAGCTAGCAACACTTGTGTGTTGGATATGCGCCAGAAGTTTGCTGCCTGAGATGTGACTCTTTTCCCCGAAGCATCAAGAAGCTTAGATTCTTTACCTGGGGGTGGAGCATCTCCTGTGGTTTGGGAGTTAGCCTTTTTGTGTGCGTTAGACACTACTAGCGAGTCTAACGGTAATTGTTCCTTAATGTACGCCGAGTCAGATGGTGCAGACTTATATTTTTTGTCTACCCTAGGTGTAATGATACGTGCCCCGACAGGATCATTAAATATATCATCCACATATCTGATCATACCCTTGAGCATTGGTAAAGTGTGTGATGACTTTTGAGTAGTGCTAAGGGTCTCGAAAAGGAAATCTTCGAGGGAATCTTTGTGGAGCTGCACCCCATGATAATTAGCAGCCCTACCGAGCAATTCAATGTATCCTACACTATCGTCTGGAGGAGAGGGTTTGGTAGGATACAAGTCAGGATCATTGCCTGTGGGCGAGTTAACATTATAATCGTCCCATCGGTCTGCAGGTATTGGTTGGTCATCATCATCCACGTCCCCATTATCATCCCCATCATTCTGGTTATCAGGTGTATGTGGTGAGTGCTGAGGTGAACTAAGCACAGTTATAGACTGTGGAGAAGGGGGAGATGGGATAGGAGGAGGAAGAGAAGGAGAAGGGTTAGTTTCGACAGTTCTCTTCTTCAAAGGAATGTGATATTCCTCTTCAGCATCAGTTCGTCTTTTTAGAGTCACTGTGGTGGTAATATGTCCAGCTGTTGGATGAATGTAAAGCATTTTCTGTTTCAGGTCCGGTTTATCGAGCGGATCGTCGAAACTGTGCTTTTTTGGTGATTTTGGTGCCTGTAGTTGTTTCGGCGCCGAAGGTTTCGGTGTCGAAGGTTTAGGGGCCGGTGTTTTCGGATCCGAAGTGCGTTTCGGCACCGAATGCTGTGGATCAGAACCGGACTTTAGATTTCGATCCCGAAGGTTTTGGCTCGGTACCAGATTTGGCGTGGGGTTTTTCAGAGCCGCAAGGCTTTTTCATAGGCTTCGGTGCAGTGCCAGAAGACGGGGCGTTAGAAGCGTGGTCTTGGTGCTGACCGGAGCCCGAGGGCGCGGGTTGGTCCGTAGCCGCCTTTTTTGTTTGTTGTGGATTTCAGGTCGAGGTAGGGTCTGTACTTACAGTACGCTGTCCCTGTGGGATGTCTTCATCCTGGTCGGAGCCGTACTCGGAAAAGGAGATCGGTTCCTGTTCTTCCTCGGCCCCGATAGCATCGCCGGCTTCTTCCTCCGATTTAGTCCCGAAGAGGTCAGGAATGGAGCCTGTGTGTTGACTCTGCATGTCGCAACATCGAGTCCGACGGTCGCGAAGCGTCTTCTTGGAGCGGAAGGCTTTGCACGCGTCGCAGTCCTGTTCACTGTGCTCGGGGGACAAGCACAGGTTACACACATCGTGTGAGTCGGTGCAACGGTACTTCACGTGGCACCGAGAGCAGAATTTAAATAGAGTTCATTCCATCGATTGCGAGTCGAACCGACGCGGGTAGGCCAGATGGCCTACCACAAGCTCTCCAATCGAAAGAGGGTTTTTTGTCAGCAAACACGAAACGTGAAGAATGGAATACGCGATCGGAAACAATACCATTGAGGTAGAATGTCTTGCGCGCCGAGGGAAACCGAAGAACGGTGTCGAACCGGAGCGTATCCACTAACATCTGAACCCGATGGCGGAAAAAAACAATCCAACAATGGAGTCGATGCCCATGCACACTATCACCGAAAGGAGGAGTCGCCTACCTCGTGACTGGAAAAGACTTCTTCGAAGAAAAACAAAGTGCAAACATCCGGACCCAACACTAGATGGCGATATATGCAAAGCATATGATCTACAGCTCATATGCCTCGAACATAGACTTCCTTTAGATCTAAATCCGCCATGAAGTCCCCTTTTTGTAATAAAGGAATGATCTCGGAGAGTGACCATTTGGAAGTGTTCTGATATGATAGAATGATTTAATGGTCAGAGATCGAGAATGGGCCGCAGGGATCCATCTTTTTTGGGGATAAGGAAGTATAGTAAATGTACTTCTGTTCCCAGAAATTGTTGTTGAACTGGTTCTATTGCTCCCTTTTGTAACAGAGCTGTTCTCTTCTTGCATGATGATTTTGTGTGGATAGTTTGTGTTTGCGAGGTGGGATATTTGGAAGAGTTGTTATGAGTTCCAGACAATAACCATGTTGGATAATGTCCAAGCCCAACTGGTCTGTTGATTGATTTCCAATTGATGAGAAACTGTTGAAGACGGCCTTTGACAGGTGTTAAGTGGTCTGGTGGAATGGTAAGGAAGTCATTGGTTGTTATTGGCAATTGATGAATTCCTCTACTTCTTCCATTAGATTTCTTTCCTCTATAAGAACCTCTGTAGAAAGTTCTAGATGTAGAGGTTTGTCACTTATTTTTGTATTGTGATCCAGAGGTGTCTGGTAATTGATTTTGCACCTTGTTTGTAACTGGACCTCACAAAAGAACCACACTACGTGTTAGTCTGTAGAGTTCCTATTGATTTTGCTACCTCAGTTTCCTCCTTCATCTTTTTTGAAGGGCTGTGTCCACTTGAGGTCCGATGAGATGTTCTTTACCGAAAGGGATATTTAGTATGGCTTGCTGTAACTCTGGCTTAAATCCTGACACCTTTAACCATGCAGGCCTAAGTAATAGGATATTGGTGTATATACCCCTAGCAGCAGAGTGGGCTGCATCCAGTGCACATTTAATAGAATTGTTGGTAATAAGGTTACCTTCATTTACTATTTCTTGACCTCTTTTTCTATGTTAGTCTGGTTTTTCTATGTTAGTCTGGGAGGCGTTGGACGAAACCCTCTATTTCACCCCAGTGGGCCCTATCATACCTTGCGGATAGACCCTGGCTATCGGCCAATGATTAGCTGCTTGTGCAGCAACTCGTTTACCAGAGTCATCTATTAGCTTGGACTCTCTTTCTGGAGGTGGTGCATCTCCAGTTGTTTGGGAGTTAGCCCTTTTCCTTGCGTTTGACACTACTAAAGAGTCTGGGGTTAGTTGGCCTCTAAAAAAAAAAATGGGGTCTGATGATGCTGCTTTGTACTTTTTGTCAATACGTGGAGTAATTATCCGCACTTTGGCTGGGTCTTTAAAAATGCCGTCTGAATGACGTGTCATATCCTTGAGTAATGGTAAATATTGTGCCCCTCTCTGTGCATTAGACTAAGTATCAAACAGAAAATCCTCCTCTATTGAATCTTTATATAGAGGTCCATGATGGAATGTGGCTGCACGAGCTATTAGGTCCTGATAAGGAGAGGCATCATAAGGAGGAGATGGGCAAGTGGGATATAAGTCCGGGTCAGTGTCGCCTTGAGGCTCAATATCAAAATCATCCCAGACATCCCCTAGTTGTGTATCATCTAGGATATTCTAATCTTCTTCGACTATTGATTGAGGGGATGTTACCTGCCTCAGCCAAATATGGTGAGTGAGGTGGTGGAGTAGGTGGTGTTTGTGGTATAGGCGAAGGGGGCATGGGAATGTGCAATGGAATAGTTGCAGCAACCTTCCTTTTCTTCTTTACAGGTTGGACAGGAATGTCCAAAGCCTCCTCAAAACTCAACTGCTTCTTAGAAGTGCGCTGTCTTGGTGGTTGTATCATTATTGCCAGTTCCAGACTGAATTTGCAGTCTTTGTTGTTTCAGATCAAGCTTTTGATGAAACTGCTAAAGGATTGGCTGTGGAGGCTACGGAGGAGCGTTCTGGTGGTGGAAAGCTTTGTTTTCGATGGAGGAACATTTGGTTACGAAATAGGAAGTCTTTGTTTTGGTGCCGAGACCGAAAACCGAGATGTTGTGGCCTCAGATGTAAAGGAGGTGGAGGCCCTGCTGCAGGCTCAACTTTCGGAGATGGAGGGCAGGGCTTCGGAGTCATGTTTTCGGTGCACGCCATGGCTTGTCTGCAGTAGCGGCCCATGAGCAGGTTTTTCAGTGGAAGCCAATGGTTTGGGCATGGGATTAGGGGTAGAAGTACTCACCGAAGGTTGCTTTTTTGCTGGCTGAAGAATGGTCGAGTCATCCTTGGACTGAGACTGGGACTCGGAATCTTGGATAGAAAGTGATTCCTCATGTGCCGCTGAAGCCTCTTCCTCATCATCTTGTCAATTGAAGATGTCCCGGCATCATCCGCTTGCCTGCGCTGCATTTTCTGTCGTTTAGCACATTGGTCCCCAAGAGTCTTTTTGGGCCGAAAGGAATTGCAGGCCTCACCGCTATCTTCTCAATGCTCGGGCGAGAAGCATAAGTTGCAAATGGGATGTTGTTCGGTGTGAGGGTATTTGGAGTGACACTTCAGACAGAAACGAAACGGAGAGTGTTTGAAATGAAGAAGTTTTGCCCGGCCGGGCGCGGTCCTTGGGCCAAGGAAGTGAGCCAAAGACCCGCTATAGAGGGGGTGTATGGGACACAATCGTATACCGATCGAGACAATACCATCAAAAGATATAAACGGCTCGAAGGAGTCTCAAACCGCAGTGCGAGATACTACATACGAACCCATCCTAAAGGATCGGAGATCAACGGTGTCACTTGATGGTTTTGACTCGGCCCCTTATATCTTGCCATGTGGTGTGCCACAGGGCAGTTCATTAAGTCCTTCTTTGTTCAATATTTACGTTTCCGAACTGGCCCCATTGATCCGTGAATTTGGGTTTAGTTTGACGTCATACGCTGATGATACTCAGATTGTGGTAGCTGCATACAAACATCAAACCTCTCCTATCCAGCAGTTTCAAAACTGTATGGGTACAATCAACAAATGGATGAGTGCACATTGCCTCAAACTTAATTCTGAAAAGACCGAGGTTTTGATCTTCGGTAATATGCAGCCAACCTGGGGTAATCTGTGGTGGCCGGCAGAGATGGGTACACCTCCCATACCAGCAGCCAAAGTTAAGAATCTAGGTGTATGGATTGGACAATAAACTAACACTTTGTCAGCAGACCAACACCATCGTCTCGGCCTCCTATTTTCTTATAAAGAAAATAAGGAAGATACTTCCGTATATCCCCGCGGATACCAGAAAACGGTAGTTACCTCTCTTATTCAGTCCAAACTGGACTACTGTAATGGGCTATATCTGAATGTGCAGAAGCAGTGTTTAAAGAAGCTTCAGATGGTCCAAAATTCAGCTGCTCGTCTTTTGCTTAACATCCCCAGGCATAAAACGGTATCTAAGGAAATCCGCAATTTGCACTGGCTCCCTGTTTCCCAGCGTATTAAGTTTAAGGCACTGTGTCTTGCCTATAAAGCTTTGAATTGTGCAGGTCCTTCTTTTCTCCAGAATCTTTTTGTATGGTACAAACCGACCAGACACCTACGTTCGGAGGGGGCTAGACTTCTTACAGTCCCCAGAATCCGCACGGCGCATTGGGGTGGCCGTAGCTTTCACTACGGCACCTCCAAACTCTGGAACACCCTTCCAATGGAACTCAGGAATGCTAGCTCCTTAATGAGTTTTAGAAAAAAGTTAAAGACCTGGCTATTTCAGGTCTAGACGCTAAATATGCTCACTGTGGTCCTCAGCGCCAAGACACCTCCGGGTATTCGTGCGCTCTTATAAATTTCATTAACATTAACAAGATGGAGTCGATGACCACGCGCAATATTACCAAGAGTCGTTACACAGACTAGTGACTCGAAGAAAACTTCTTCGAACAAAAACAACTTGTAATCATCTGAGCTCAACACTAGATGGCGGACTTACGCAAAGCATGTGTATCTACAGCACACATGACTCAAACACTATTTCTGGAGACCTATCTACATGATATTGAAGTACTCGAAGACTGACTAAACTAGGGGGGTTGGGGTATTGGGGGTGGGGAGAATGGTGTCTCGGGTGCAAGAGAGCCTGGGCACAAAATGGCCATCCTTTAAGGAGGCGCTGCCTGCCAGGAATGAAATATGTAATTTATCCTTACCTGCTGCTGCTGTACAGGCTGCAGGGGTGCACGGGGACTCTGCTTAGGTGTGCGGAGGAGCCGGGCACACCGGTAGCCTGCATCGTTGACACGTCTGGAGTGCGTGCAGCCCGCCTCCCTCTCGACGCAGAAGGAGACACGGGTGAGGCTTGCGGCTCTGTCTGCCCCATGCTGAGGAGCCCCATGAGGCGCCCGGGCGCTGCGTGAGGACAGGAGAACTGTACGCATGCTATCAATGTTAACTGTAAAGTCTCTGCAAACCCTACTTTACTGAAGGGCGATGTGCTCAGTGAATGCATATGTATACCTGTTATACTACTTAAACTTTCAATAAAAAATAAAAAAATGTAAAGTGACAAATCCAGTAAGCAGAACAGGCCCACATTGTGATGAAAGCTGAACAGTGGCGTGACTATGTAAAGCTTGTGTACAATGTCCCCACTATCTAGCAGATCCAGGGCAGGAAGACTGCGGTCACCAGCTACCAAGTGCAAATCATCAATAGCAACCAGAGCGATTGCCTCTGCACATATTGGGATTCTACAAATCATAATGAAACACTGTGGATCTAAAGTTCTACACACACCCATAATACAGACAGACACTTGTTATGCCTTCCACAAGAAGCTTACCTGAGCAGAGACTACATGGTCACCAAAGTGGCGCATCACGTCCCCTCGAAGTACAGTCTGCAGCTGGTCTAAAGAGAGCAAGGGCAAGGCAGCCCCCAGCAACCGATAACACATGTAGCTAAAACCATCAGAAAACAAAAAATTAGCAAGATATTTCAGAAAATTACAAACTTTTTCTTTATGAAATGGAGTGCTTAAAAGTTAGATATCTTTCAAAGTTTTGAACACATTGCCTTAGTCAACAAATGTTTTTTTGCAATTTGAAGATTAAATTTAAAAACATAACCTACCAGAGGACAACAGCAGAAGCTTCAAGCATAGGCAAGTAAGAGGCAAAACAATAATGAAACAGAAATACAATTCTTCATGAACTGATCAGTTTGGCTTATGCTCACCTTATACATCTTCCAAGTATAGACAGCCCCAATCTAACCCTTTTGTGGATAAGCACACAGCCAGTGACTAGCTTATTGCAAGAAAAGGTACACCCTTGAGGTAGTTTTAACAAGTTTGACCAAATGCACGCTGCTCACATACTTCATCTTTCAATTAACTGGGTAGGCACCTGGGTAGGTTATGTGAACTAACCATGCAAATGCCAATAAAGCGCTCTCTACCTTCAGCACAAGAACTAGTCAGGCACATTCAAAATTCTGATAGCATTTTCTGGTCTCTGTGTCAGAGTCCAAGATGTAAAATTAGTAGTACTGAGAGCCAGGCTGTCTTAACTGGAAAGGGCAACTCTGATAAGCTGAATCAGCTTATCACCTATACAGTCTTTAAATAAGAACCCCAGGTTAGAGGCTCCAACTAAAACGGAAGCAGCCAATCCAGAGTACCAGCCAACGCAGGAAAAAAATGTTGCAAGTGAAAACTAGTCAGTCATGTGCTAATATAACTGAAGGAAGGCATGGACCTCTGAGGGTTTGACCATGTTGAAAGGAACCAGCAGAGGAAATTTACCTTCCAAACCGTACCGGCAACCTACCTTCTCTCTGAACATTCGCCTACTTTGAAACAAGGTAAAAATGTAATTCAACCACTCTACAACCAAGCAAGAAGAAGGAACTCACCTACTTCCATTTTACTGGCAATAACAATCCTATCCTTCTCCACTTTAGTATCCACATCAACATTATCTCATTATACCTTTACGACATGACCCCCTCCTTTCTTTATTGTGAGATGTGTCCAATTCGTTTTTGTGGGAAATAAAGTATATATGTATACTAAAGAACATAAGGGCCATAGTAAGAGGCAGTTACTATTTCTTTCAGGAAGTCAGAATCCTGGTGAAGCACTCCGACAGCTGAGGTTTGGACCGTCCGTGGGAAATCACGGGTGGCCAGACAACGATTACAAGAGAAGTGAGAGACCTGTGACACGGCTGCCCAGGGGTCATGGAGCGTGCAGCCTAGCTGAACGGAGGCAGTAGACCTACAAACCCAGAAGTGCAGCAGCGCACATCGGGCGGGGTGGGATAGCGGGGTGGTGTCACATAGGCACTGGAAGTAGGGGTGCTGGGGGTGCTGCAGCACCTCCAGAAATATGCTGGAGTCCAGAAGGTGAATGAGCACTAAAGATGCCTTTAAATTTTGTGCGTAACTTGTCAAATTTGCTGTGCGCTCAAAGACAAAGGCCAAATGTCAGGTTATGTATTCTTACAAATTCCTGCTGATTCTGAAACTGGTGTTTACTTTTATTTTTATGGCTGCAAAGTGAGAGGATTTCATAAAAGTGATCTTAGGTGACAATCCTTCTAGGGTACAGAAAATGAATGGAAAGGCTGTCCAATGTCCGTTTTTTTTCTAAAATATTTACATTTTGGTAAATGAACTATACACATTCCAAGTTAGAAAAGCACAAATTCAGCACTTATTTGTAATTCCGAAGTGTGATGGAAACAAAGATTTTAATAGGGTCAAAACAAATCAAGACACTTGGTGATGAGCGAGTGATACTCACTGAAAACTGATTTCCACATACTCGTTTTTGCATTGTAAATGTTCACCATAAAAATTGCATTTCTATGCAAATTTAGTGGCCATTTCAACAGAACATTTACTGTCTGTAAATGCCAGTGCACTACCTAACCAGTGGTCCAAAATGCACCACCAGCTACATGTCACACCTTTACCAGTCCAATGTTGAATAGCACATTTGCTACACTTGATTTTTGTATGATGCAAGGATTTTTCACAATCCTTATGGCATCAGAGATATAATATTAATGGCAGCACCCCCACTCTGAAAAGAGTTCCAGCACCACTGTCATGCCAGAGCCCCTATTTGCCACATTCCCCCCAGCATGGAGATACAACATGGCGATATGTGCTCAAACCTTCATCTTTCTGGGTATATGGTTGGATCAAGATATGAGCTTTAGGACGCAGGCTAGGAAGACGGCAGGCCTTTGCTATGGCCTACTTAGAATGGCTCGAAAGGTTCTGCCCCTCCTCCAACCCCAGGCCAAAAAAGTACTGGTCCAATCACTCATACTGTCTAGATTGGACTATGGGAACGTTTTGTATTTAGGCGCCCCCATTTCAGTAGTTGCTAAACTTCAATCGGTCCAAAACAGCGCTGCCAGACTACTAACTGGCACTAACAACAGACAATCCGCAAAACCCGCTCTTCGTTCCCTCCACTGGCTTCCAGTACAGGAACGCATTAGATTTAAAGCCCTATGTCTGGCACATAAGTCTATGCAGGGGTTAGGGCCACCCATTAATTCAACTATGATCTGCCCTTATAAAGTAAGCAGGAACCTCTGGTCAAATAACCTGTATTTAGCAGAAATCCCGAGGATCAAGAGGTCCAGAAGTGGTGGTCGGCTGTTTTCTTATAACGCCTCCAAACTCTGGAACGCCTTGCCCCTACACCTTCGGACAGTCTTCAACCATCTGGCTTTTCGTAAACAATTAAAGACAGCGCTGTTTCCATAGTCCTCTGCTCTCCTCTGTATCAGTCTCATAGCGCTGGGACGCTTAAGGGTAGCCATGCGCTCTATAAATGTCTTTCCATTCCATTCCTACGGAAGCCGAGATGAGCATGGGGGAGTGGCAGGAACCGGATGGCATAGTCGAGTGCTCCCAGGATACGGAGGAAACCTTTTTATTTAGCAACAATATTTAATGTACACACACAGACTGAAATTACAAGGACATAAAATGAGCCACTACTCTAGTGCTGATCTTCTGCACAAAGTGAAACCTACGCGAATGCTTCAATACTTATTTAGCACCAGCCGCCCCCCAAACCCACCTGCTCTTGCTAGGACGCCAGAGGGCTAGAACTTATCAGCAGGTACCGCCACATTGCCATGTCACTGGACTAATCAATTGTCCAAGACCAAATGGTCACCTGCTACTTTTCAATGAAGTGGTGATGGGGAACTCAAAACCAGTGCCAGACATAAAACTAACACCCATCAAAACAGTGACTGATTTGGTGAGAGAAAATGCCATGACATCAACCAGCGTACTAAAAACCCTTAGGTCAGACCTGGGCACACTCGAAACAATGGAATGGAGAGTGCAGGCCCTCAAGAAACATTAAAAGGATTAGCAGTGGCCCAGATATTGGTCTGGAACTATGGCAAGTGAAGAAGAAACTGGTGGAGGTAATGGACCAAAGCCGAAGAACCAATGTTGGCTCGTTAGGTGTCCCAGAGGGCATGGAAGCCTATGACCTGCTCAGTTCTTTAACTGCGTTCAAACCAAAATTAAAAGGCCTACAATTTGTTCCTCCCTTAGTTTCAACAGGCCCACAGGATCCAATTTAAGGACTGCCAAAAAACCAGACTACTTCACGGCCAATCAATGGTGTTTCCTGTGCCACTAGTAGGTAATTACTGTGATGAGGAAGCATAATGGATCCTTTCATTACAAGGATTCGAAAGTCTACGTGGCAACAGACCTCTCACAAGATACAATTATAAAAAAGGAAGAAATTTCCAGCACTGTGTCATGGCTCAGGCCACATCAATACACCAAAGGTGCCTCAGTGGCAAGGTGTACTGACTGTAGGTCATGAGGAAGTGTTGATCAAATGTTGGTGTCATTTTCATTAACTGCATTCTGACCAATGTACATGCTGACGCAGGTGTGCAGATTCATTATTGGTGCGGACTCATTCGTTTTCGATTACCAGTTGGTTTACTACTAAACAATGCTATCAGAGGACATCCACGACAGTCCAGCAAGTGTGGCCAACTGAGCACCTGAGATCGAACCAATCTCCTTCGGTAAGAGAGCTTTTGTGATTTCTGTAGGTTACCGAATAGACCATGAATACAGTGTAACTCTTGGCTGAAGAACAACCCACTAGTTATTTGACAATTTTTTCTGAGGAAAGATATAATTGATTCTTTTAATGGTAAAAGAATAATTGGGTATTTGGTATAGTGTTTGTTGCATCAACTACAGCGGAGGTAATTAGGGTCGGCTTGCTATTGTTTCTGAACATATCTCAAAGACTCACAACAAACGAGTCATTGCATTCAGCAGACAGAAAGTTTTAGAGCTACTCCTAGTCTAGAAAGATCGAGTGAGAACTTGTATATCAAGACTTAAAAGAATCTAAGAGCTCGATAATGCAACTAAAAGCACAACGAAGTAGTTGATGCGCAACAGAAGACTAAGGTTATGGTATGTATTACGCTTTAGAACCTATTCTCAACCTGCTTGAAATGCTAAGTGTATTACTACAAGTATCTGTAAAGCACACAGTCACCCACGAAGGGGGGGGGGGGGGGGTCTGTCGGTGTCTAGTCCTGCCTTTGGCAGGTTGGCTAATTGAAAAGCCAGGTGTTATATCCTGAATTAGGGATAATGCATTCTCTCCCTAGTTGCCATGATACCTGTTGCTCAGCCGGTGTATGTGAGATGTCACAGAATGTTTATGTATGCCTGAGTGATTAGTTGGATAGAGCGGGCCGAGTAGCAGGAGGCTGCTCCTGCTGGGGCATTGATATTACATTTATATTACATCTGTAACCTGCAAACCTACATGACCTGCCTACAAAGGATCTTTTATTGATTGCAACAATGGTGACGATTGGAGAACTTACCTGTGAGTGAAAACGTCAAGTCAAAATGAAACGAAGTGCAAAGAGTAAAAGGAGGAGGAAAGTCTACTAGTAGGTGAGAGGAAGACAATATAAGATAAAAACAGAAAAAGCCCTGGAAGCCCCACCAGTGTCTTTTCTACCAGACAGCCTGCAGCTTACAGACCTACTCCCTTATTGCTTAATTGTGATCCCCATCCCCAGTCAACCGCCCCCCCACCTACTGGGTCACCCCTGCAGTGGCGTTCTCAACACGCACGGGCAAGATGACGCTCGCTCCCCAGCCCTCTACCAGGACCCCCTACTAATTGGGCTATCTCTCCACCCTCTATTCTTTTGGGCTCCTTTAATCGCTGCCCACTACGCTCCTCAGTCAACATGGCACAAAATACTTATCATGCCTCTAACCCCTTTGTCCAATCTGGCGTAAACTCAGTTAAGATTATCTACCCCCATCCCCCAACCTATCGGTAAAGGCGAAGAAGACCTTTAAGCATAATATACTCAAGAGATGGCCCAAAACACTGATATCGGACACATATATCTCAAATAAGGGCACTATAGTGACTGATCTCATCTTCTACACCAACAGAAGAGCGCAGTGGAGAAAGACCCTCACCTCTATGCTGCGCTCCAAACAGACCAAAACTCCACATGGCTTTCGTTTAACCACGCTTCCATCCCCGGCCCTTATGGCAGAGCTGACTATCTCCCTTTACAATAATGGTAATGTCCTTATCCAAGCATCGGACCTGAACCTCAAGCGATTCAATTATGCCTTTTTGAGGTTCAAGAACACTAACTCAACACCTCCACCGACAGTCAAAATGTGCCACTCACTGGCTCTGATCCCGAGGCGATTGACGGCCCCTCCTCCCCACGCTCCTGTGTATTAACACGCTCCCCACAGCTCGACCCAAGTTAACAGATGCCATCCCAACCCCCCACAACACGAACCCGAAAAACCCACGTCTGTCTCGTGCTGAGGAAGGTTTAACTGACCAGAGTACCTCCCACCTTATTGCTACCCGCACCAACGCTGCTCCTCTACCTTGCCTCATCTCCCATCCTCAATCCCCTGTATCACACACTATTCATTCCAATAACGGGAGTGATGACCACCCTACCAACCCTAACAGTCAGGTTGGATTGGATACTCGCCCCTTAGGCCCTGTATCTTCCAATCTCAGGGCTAGGAACCTTGTTGATGTCGCCGATACGTTGACCAATAACAGACACTCACCCACACTATCACTACACGCCTCACCACCCTCTACTCCTCCTAATTCCACTCCGCCTCTCCCCATTCCAAGCTCTGATCCCCATCTCGAGTTTGATCCAATCTCCCTATGTAACTGTGCCAATGGTCCTACCCAACCCTCTACTAACCCTACAAAAGCGGATCTTATCCCACCTGCGCAGGCTACTCCTGCGAATAAGTGCTTGAACAATCATGGCCTTGAGAAGAAGATTGATGACCTCAAGCATGATATCACGGTAGTCAAAGAGTTGGTGCAAAGCATTCTGCAGTTCTCCTTGAAGATGGAGAAGCGTTGGGTTTCACCCCCCGCGATGAGGAATGATATCCACAACTCACAGAAGCTGTACTCTACCAAAGACATTACCTCCTTCTGCTCCTATCTTCGCTCTAGCTGGAGCTCGAGGCCTCTACCTAACCACCACTCTCAGCCCCACAGACCCCCACCTCAGTTATCTGATGAAGACATTCTCGCCCTGCTTGGGTCCTACACCGACTCTAAAACGGTCTCCCAACCCAACTCTACTCTCAACATCCCCTCAATCATTGCAGACCCGGACAGGGAACCGAGCCTTAATCTCAGAAAATTGAACATAGAGAACCTACGTCATATAAACACCTCAACTCAAGAAGTGGTCACTTCCAACCTGCACATCAACGCGATGCTTCTCAATTGTAGATCAGCTGTGAAACATGCAGCTGATATTTCTGATATCATTGCACATAACTTGGACCTTCTGATCATCACTGAAACCTGGTTCAATGATACTTCCTCCTCAATTCTTGACATCTTAATCCCTCCCGACTACTCTATACTCAGAAGTGATCGACTGGATAAAACAGGAGGGGGCATTGCCTGCATTCATCACTCCAACCTCACAGTAAAACAATCCTCTTGTACTGTCTTATCCTCCTGTGAACAGCTAGTCTCTGAAATCTGGAACAAAGGCAAGAAGATGTGTGCTGCACTCGATCTATCACCCTCCCGGTGACAATCTAGTCTTCACAGAGCAAATCATGGAAGTCCTTAGCTCGAGCTCGGATCAACCCTGCCACATATTCCTCGGAGACTTCAACGTTCATAGGAATGACACAAATGATCCAATTGTCTATTCCTTTAAGACTTTCCTCTCTGACCTCAATTTCTCACAGCTCTGTAAAGGCCCTACTCACAATAAAGACGCCACTCTAGACCTCATCATTGCCAAAGACAACTTCATACAAATAGGAGAAATCCTACCCTGTGACCGGTCTGATAATTTTCAAATTCCCTTCCTCAATTTAGACAAGGGACTGGGTCAACAGGGTCAACCCCTTAAAGCGAAACAAAAGACTCGCAATATGAGAAACCTCGACATTAGTATGATAACCTCAATCACCAAAAATAGACTACAGCCCCCCTAATTTGACCAACCTTGACGATCTCTCTGAGCATTACATTAACACTTTTTCAAACATTCTTGACTCGGTTGCTCCGAAAACAGCTCAAAAGGATCCCAGTCAAACTTTCTAAACCATGGTTTAATGGTGCCCTAAATGATGAACGGTGCAATCTAAGACTCTGAGAGACTATGGAGAAACTCGCCTTCCACCACAAATCTCTCAACTGAGGAACATGAGAAGCGTTTACAACAAACACATACGTTTGGCGAAAATCGAACACTTCAGATTTCAACTGGATGGAGCCAAAAATAGACCAAAAAAACTCTTCGAAATCATTAAGGAACAAGCTAACCAATCTTCTAACCAGAGCTCGACTCGGTTATCCCTGCTCCCTAGTGGTGATGATTTTACAGCTCACTTCGCTGAAAAAACAATGAAAATAGAGCTGGAGCCATTACCCACCACCCAAACTTTGCTATCCAGGATACTGCCCGCAGGATCAGGGGAGGCGGCAGAATCCACGACAATACACTCGCCTTTGGGCCTTAAAAACGCCTCTTGGAGCAGTTTTCTCCTACCAGACTGCACTGAGATACTTTGCAACATGGCATCCATCAAACCCTCCAACCACTTTGGTGATGCTCTACCTGCCAAGCTCTATAAAGATTTAATCTCAGCCGTTCTCCCTCTTTGGTCCAGGATCATTCATGAATCCCTTTTACAGGTAAAGATTCCGGACTGCCTAAAAGTTGGGCAAGTTACTCCCATTCCTAAGAAGCCCAATGCGGACCTATCAGATCCAAACAACTTCCGACCTATCACCAGCAGCATGACTCGCGAAATTGCTTGAAAAATGCGTTCATTCGCAGCTCTGCAAACATATTGAGAAATATCAACTCCTGGATCCTCATCAGTCAGGATTCAGAGCAGGGCACAGCACTGAAATGGCACTAACTCACATTGTTGATGACGACGTGAGAGCCCTTGACCAAAATATCCCTTGTCTCCTGATCCTTCTAGACCTGTCTTAAGCCTTTGATACCATCAAACACGAAAACTTGATTAATCTCCTACAACATAGGATGGGATTGTCGGGCCCGGTCCTAAATTGGTTTGCCTCCTTCCTTCACAACCGCACGCAAAGGATCAAAGTTAATCATGCCCTCGCTTCCAGTACCCCTGTCCTGATTGGAGTCCCCCAAGGTTCTACGCTCTCGCCCACTCTCTTCAACCTATTTATGGAGCCTCTTGCGGTCATTCTGAACAGAGCCAACATCCAATACCACATGTATGCGGATGACACGCAATTGTACCTGAAGATCTCCTCGCAAGAGGACATAAAAACTTTAAATGCTGCACTTGCCCAAACTCAACAATGGCTAGCTCAGAACCATCTCCTACTAAATACTCTCAAAACGGAATTTCTTTTGATCACCCCACCTAATCACTCAGCTCCTACCCTTGACTGGACTAAACACCTAACTGCTCTGAACTGCACTCCTCACGTTGTAGACTTTGCCAAATCTTTAGGTATCACCTTGGATAAACACCTAAACATCACTGCTACTACTAGGGGAGCTAATTGTCAACTCAACACACTGAAGAAAATCAAACCATTCCTCCCCGCCGAAGATCTCAGGCCGGCGGTTCAATCCCGGATTATCCCTAGATTGGAATATGGGCTGGTGACCCTCGCAGGACTTCCCAAACCTAGTCTGGCCCCACTCAGAGCTACCTTGACTGCATCGGCCAGGCTTTTAACGGGTTCTAGGAAATTTGATCACATTGCACCCGACCTTTTGCAGCTAAACTGGTTATCTATTGAAGCTAGAATCCGACTCAAGATAGCTTGTCTGACTCAAAGCCATACACCACAATACCCCATACTATCTAGCAAATAAACTTGAGCTATCGGGCTCCAGTCAGAACCTCAGAAGTACGTCCACCCTTCTCTTGAAACCTCCAAGATTCAAAAAGAAAAGATCGTACAACCGTGCGTTCTCCAGTCTTGCTCCAAGAATCTGGAACTCCTTGCCATCAGCGAACAGATCAAATCCTTCCACTACTTCCTTTAAAAAACTGGTCAAAAGACTACTAATGAACGAACGTTAACGCGCTGATCATGCTCTTGTGTTTTGTTAACCAAAATCTTGAAATATTTTCGCTGATGTTCTATGATATGTTTTTACCTTCTTTTATTCTAGTCCTCGATAGCTCCTTTAACTGCATCAACTGTTGACTTTTGCTCGCTCCCTTTTTGTTAATATTCCATGATGCACATCGCACATCTTGGTTCTTTCTATTTGTATGATGTTTTACTCGGAGCGCTCTATGGTACCACTGATACACCCTACTCTTCGTGAATGTCTTACCTTCTTTATGTTCTGCACAATTGCTGACGACACCGCTATTCAGCGCTCCGATACCCCTTTGGGTCATGTTCGCGCTCTATAAAACTTTCAAAATAAAATAAAAATTCTGCATGTGAGGGGCATTTTAGACTTTCAAATGTATGCAGTCTCATTCATATTCTGGAGACAACAAGGTTGGAGTTGACTTATACTGCATTACACAGCTTCGTGGCGAGTGTGCTGGCAGCTACATCCTGTAGTCAACTGAAGTATGGAAGGTGTTGAACCTGGATGTTTTTGAGCCTGCAGTTGAGGAAAGAGTAAGGGCATGGAAGCTGGTTATGTTTGCTGATTAATGCAATTATGAGCCAAGCATTTCGAGAATGTACAGGAAGTGTGAAAGTACGTGAGGCATGCAAAATTTGAATAATCTCTTACTTGCTGGGTAACTCGGATTAGCATCGTGGTATTCAGTGCTGTACTGTTAGCACTTAGATCTGCAAGAGTACTCTTGCTCGGGTACGCTGTTTTTCAATCCCTATCGCGCTGCGGTCCAACATCTCACATTCCAGAAACCTTGCATTCCAGGACCTTTGTATATTTCCTTAATTCCCGCGCACAGTCAGCACAGGCGGTTTTGTGACTGTTCAAGGTGCGATCCTCTTCCCTGTGGTGTGCCTCCTTCTGCAGTAGTGAACGAGGAAGCCATTTTTTATAACGAGAGCCTGTAACCAGCGATTTGAGGCAGATTACTTAGTCTGCAGCACCATGTACTGGCCACTTTTGGATTTGCAGGTCGGTTTTATTTTTCCAATTAGAGGATTTTAGAGACTGTGTCAAGTGCACTGACTATGTGGTGTACAGCGAGACACTGGGTGCGTGTTTTGGAGAATTTTGCAGGGAATGGAGATGAATGATTGTAACTTCATTTATGAATTCTATCTGGAACTACCATGCGATATTTCGGGTGAGATCGCTCACCGCAGCAGAGAACTCTATGTTTTAATGTGCTGAGGTGAGAAGTCGCTCACCGGTGTGGAGAACTTTACTCATTTTGTAGGAAATATTGTAAATGTTGTTTCTGCCATATAGTGTTGAATTTTGAGAATGCCTTGGTGAAATTGTGTATGCAGTACTGCATGTCAAGTGTTTTGATGCTATTCTGAATTCTATTTTAAAGTATTGTTTTCGTTGCTTTGTCGAAACTACGCATGATGCTGGTGATGCTATCTATGCGGGATGTATGGGTATAGTGCTTTCTTGATGCCATGCTGAACGTTAGAAATGTTTTATGGAGTTGTATGCTAACTGTTTTATTTGTAACGGTAAAATAAGAGTCACAAGGAAGTTACATTTTATGTAGTATCCGTAGAGTAAGGATGAGCGAGGGTGGCGGGATATACCCTTTGCATTAAATACTTTTCAGTAATAAGTTACTGGATATAGAACAATTGAAAAATGCAATAGAAATTGTACTTTGTTTGATTTACAGGGGAGCAGTAGTATGCAACACTTCGCAAATACAGTACATTGAAATGAATGGGCTTTTTCAACAAATTGCAGGTAAGATACTTTTACGTTACTTTTTCTAACTCAGTGCTGGATGCCTAGATTCAGCACTGGGACATTTCCTGCAAACAGGTGAGAAAACACATTTTCGTTAATTGTACGATTTTTAAATAATATCTTTAGTTTTCAAAACTCCACACTTAGTCGTTTTTTTGGAAGAAAAATTGTCAATGTTATCCTATGGAGGAAAAACAGGTTATGGGTTTGCAGGTAAATAAACAACTGTGGGAGTTAAGGTTCTGGGGTTAGAACAAGGGTTCCCCCAGTGTCAGTGATGTACTGTTGTTGCACCCTCAGCGGCACTAGGGCGGCCGGGTGCAGAGTGTTGAGGCCCAATGTTATCCTATGGAGGATAGGGGGTCTCCGGTTGGGTGTCTGCTGGCAAGCAGGCCACTGGGTTGTGGGAGCAAAGCTCCTAGGGTTTAGGTCAGGGCAATTGGGGGAAACAAGTTGGCACAAAAAGTGCACCCTCAGCGGCACTGGTGCGGCCGGGTGCAGAGTGCTGTTTCGGCGTCGGAAGCCCTGTTGTTTTCTATGGAGAACATCCGGTTTGAAGAAGCACTGCAGGCTCGGGGACGAGGATCTTCTGGGTGCGACCACCACTTCGAGGGATAAGTTGGGATATCATGGGTTGGTTAGGCACCGTTGGTTTGGGCACACAAGGCCGTGGGGCGCCGGGTGCAGAGGTGCCTTTTAGGGTCGGATTTTCTTACCCACGCTGGTCGCGGTAGAGGGGATCCTCTGGATTGAGGCTGCAGGCGTCGTCTGGAGGCAGGTCAGGAGTCGCCGGATCTCGGGTCAGGATCGCCGGGGTGACCACCTCGTGGTGTTTTTCCACTCTAGCTCGGGCTGGGTTCGGCTGGTGCATAGTGGGCTGGATTCGTGGTGTCCGGCCGGAGCCAGAAACTGCAGTTTAAACACGTCCGGTGTTCATGGGAGAAACAGTCTTGAAAGTGAAGGCAGGCAGGTCCTCCGGGGTTTGTGAGGTTGCTGGCTGCTGGACACGCCGGGATTTCGCAGAAGCAGGTTCGAGGGGAGACAGGCCTGTAGGGCTGGGGCCAAGTCAGTAGGCGTCGTCCTCTTGTTCGCTCTGCACGGCTCTTCGTCCTTCTTTTCTTCTTGTAGGTAAGCTGGATCTGAGGAAGTAAGGTTCAGTGTGCCCCCTAAATACTAGATTTAGGGGCGTTACAGGTAGGTAAAGGGCAGGGACCAATGGGTCCCTTCCCTGGGTGGGTACACCCCCTATTCTGCCACTCTCCAGTGGGAGGGGGGCTGGAGCCTATCCCTGGTTGGCTGGGTCCCCCATCCTCAAGATGGCGGGGATTCGAGGTTGTGCTTCACCTCGCCTCCCCCACCTGAGGGGTGGAGTTGGCAGAGGTGGGCACACCTCCCTTCCTCACTTGTTTTTCCCGCCGGTTCTCCCGCCCAAAGTGGGGGGGTAGAACCAGTGGGGACCAGTTGCTGAAAGCAGCAAATGGTCTGGAGAGGCTCACAAAGGCGGCATGCCTTTGAAGCTTCTCCTTCGTGAACCCTGCCCATCCTGGGGGAGGAGGCTTGGCACCTGGTCCCAGGATGTGCATTGTTTCAGGCCCCCGAGAGCACCAGACTCTCGACCCAGGGGCCCAGAAACATGTCTGGTGGTGGCAGCTGAAGCAGCCACTCAGCCTGGACACTAGAGGTGAGTTAGGTTTAAGGGGGCATCTTCTAAGATGCCCTCTGTGTGCATTTTTCATTAAATCCCACACTGGCATCAGTGTGGGTTTAATGTGCTGAAAAGTTTGATACCAAACTTCCCAGTTTTTAGTGCAGCCATGTAGGAAAGTGGGTTTCTGTTGCAGTAACCCCCACTTTTTGCCTGATAACTGATGCACTTTTCCTTGGTGTGCCCTGGATCCCTGCCAATCAGGTACCCAGGGCCTGTGTTCCTTCCCTAAAAACTGTACTCAGCCTAAACCCAATTGGCATCTCTGGCCACAGGTAAGCCCCTGGTAAATGGTACCCTAGGTACCCAGGGCACTGTGACCAGAGAAGACCCCTAAGGGCTGCAGCACTTATTGTGCCACCCTTAGAGGCCCTGTACCCTGACACACACACACTGCCCTTGCAGGCTGAGTGTCTTGGTGCAGAACAAAACAGAGAGTCGACATGGCACACATCCCTGTGTGCCATGCCCACAAACACACTGCCCTGGCATACCTCAGTCACCCCTCTAGCTGGGTGCCCTATGCCAGTGGTGAGGGCACAGGTGCATGAGCCCTGTGCCCCTACAGTACCCAGGCCCATTCCTGGGCACTGTAAGTGCAGGGCTGCCATTCCGAGTATATGGTGCTGGGAGGTCGTCAGCACGTACTCCACAGCACCATGATGGCTGCACTGAAGACTGAGAAGTTTGGTATCAAACTCTCAGCACAGTAAACCCACACTGATGCCAGTGTGGGATTTACTGTAAATGCACGTCAGAGGGCAACTTAGAGTTACCCCTGAACCTAACCTACAATCCACGTCTTGTCTGAGGGGCTGCCTAGGCTGCCACACAGCAGACATGTTGCTGGACCCCTGGGTAGAGAGCCATCCGCTCTCCCGGGCCTGCAACAATGCACGTCCTGGGTGAGGTGCTAGGCCCCCTCCCCCAGGATGGGCAGGGGAAGCTTCAAAGGCATTCCGCCTTGTGAGCTTCCCCAGACCACTTGCTGTACTCAGCAACTGGTCCCCACCGGTTCCTCCCCCATCCTGGTGGGAAGACTGGAGGGAAACACCAAGGGAGGAAAGGGGTGTGCCACCCTTCTGCCAACCCCACCCCTCAGGTGGGGGAGGCGAGGTGAAGCACATCTCCGGGCTCTCGCCATCTTGAAGATGGGGAGCCCTGCCCAATCAGGACTAGGCTCCTGCCCCCTCCCACAGGAGAGTGGCAGGATAGGGGTGTACTCACTCTCAGGGCAGGGACCCATTGGTCCCTGCCCTTTACCTACCTGTAACGCCCCTAAATCTAGTATTTAGGGGCACCCTGAACCTTCCTTCCTTAGATTCCCGCAACCTAAGAAGAAAAAGGACGAAAGAAGACGCCCAGCAGAGGAGACTGCAGAGAACAACTGACTTGGCCCCAGCCCTACCGGCCCGTCTGCAGTTTCCAGAGATCCTGCGCCAAAAATAGTCTTGTCCTGCAGCCAGCGACCTCCAGAACCCCAGGGAGGACTGACTGCCTTCAACAAAGACCGGATCTCCTGTGAACAGCAGCTCTGTTCAAAAGAAACACCAAACAAAGACTCCGAGCCTGCTGAGGAGAAAGAAACCCGACGCCTGGAACCACCACTGCACCCGTCGCCTACAGCCCGAGTTCAAGTGGCCCACCGGTCCCAGCGAGGTCCCCCAGCTCTCCAGAGTCCGAGTCCACCGTGGGCTGACCCCTCCAGGACTCCCCGACGTCGCCTGCAGCCTCTGCACGGAGAACCCCCAACCGCGAGTGGCCCGGTAAGGTGAAATCCGACCTCAAAAGACACCCCTGCATCCAGACGCCCTGCGCCCTGGAGAAAGGAACCCGAGGTGCACCCACGTCCCCGAGCCCTCCAACTTACCTGCCCAGCTGTTGGTTCCTCCTGGAAGTCTTCCTGGACCGAGCCTGCAGCTGAAAACCAAAACCGAAAATTTCCATTGAAATCAACAGGGCACCCGACCTCAAAACAGCACTCTGCACCCGGCCGCCCTAGTGCCGCTGAGGGTGCCTCTTGGTGCTAACTTGGTCCCCAACGTGCCCTGAGCTTAACCCCTAGGAGCTTTGCTCCCACAACCCCGTGGCCTGCTTGCCAGCCGCCACCAACCGGAGTCCCCTATCCTCCATAGGATAACATTGGGCCTCAACACTCTGCACCCGGCCGCCCTAGTGCCGCTGAGGGTGCAACAACAGTGCATCACTGACCCTGGGAGACCCCTGAGTCTAACCCCAGAACCCTAACTCAAAAGACCGATTACTTACCTCGAGACCGATAACTCATTTTTCCTCATAGGATAACATGGACACTTTTTCTTCCAAAAGTTTCTAAGTGTCGACTTTGAAAACAAGAATATTCTTTAAAAATCGTACAGACTACCAAAACGTAATTACTTACCTGTTTTAAGTAAATGTCCCAGGGCTGAACCTAGGAGTCCAGCACTGGATTACAAAAGTAACGTTAAAAGTAACTTACCGGCGAATTGAATTTTCTTACATAGGGATCCATTGACTGGTTTTCTGTGAAATTTCTTCTAAGTGTCCACTTTTGAAATACCAAAATATTGCTTAAAAATCACAACAGTAACGAATTCCGAATTACTCACCTACTATCAGGAGAGACCTCAGTACTGCATCTTTAGTCCAGTACCGACCATGAAAAGTAATTTTTACCGTACTTACCAGTAACTGGAAATTCCTCTCATAGGATATCATTGCCTGCTTTTGTTGAAAAGTTTCTAAGTGTCGATTTCTGAATCATACAAATATTCTTTAAAAATCGTACAAACTACAAAAACGTAATTACTTACCTGTTTTAAGTAATGTCCCAGTGCTGAACCTAGGAGTCCAGCACTGGATTACAAAAGTAACGTAAACATACTTTGCTTGCAAACTGTATTTCCTTCCCTAGGATAACATTGGTAATTTTACCCAGAAAAGTTTCTAAGTGTCAACTTTTGAAATACAGTAATATTCCTCAAAAATCACTACCATAACCAAAACGCTTTTTCTCACCTGTTTACAGGAGTGTCCCGGGACTGAATCCAAGATCCAGTCCCGTGGTTAGAAAAGTAATCCAAAAGTAATCTATTGCATTTAACCAGAAATTTCCATTGAGCTCAATGTATAATTGTGTTTAAAATTGTGTTGCATATTGCAACAACTGTAACTATTGCATTCAAAAGTCTATTGCCAATTGAACAGTAGTTAACTAAAGCATCTCATTCTGAGAAAGTATATTTTGACACCCATTGTTGGTTCTAAAATAAAACAACTATATTTTTATATACAAACCATTGGCCTAGAGTTCAGTTCTTGAGTGTGTGGCTTCATTTGCTGACTGAGTGTGTACAACAAATGCTTTACACTGTCCTCTGATACTGCCTTACTGCTCGACCAAGCTACCACTTTAGAGAGTAAGGTTATATCTAACTTTAGCCTCTGCCAAACCTCTGGGGACTGTGGACTCTGTGCACACTGAACCTTACCTTGGTGCAGTATATACAGAGCCACTTTCTTACAAGCCATTATGGTGCTGTGGAGTTCGTAATGACAAACTCCCAGCACCATATACTCTTAATGGCAGCACTGCACTTACAATGTCTAAGAATGGACTTAGACACTGTAGGGGTACAGGGCTCATGCACCTGTACCCTCACCACTGGTATAGTGCACCCAGCTAGAGGGGTGGCTGACCTATGCCAGGGCAGTGGGTTGTAGGCATGGCACACAGAGGTGTGTGCCATGTCGACTCTTCACTTTGTTCTGCACCAAAACACGCAGCCTGCAAAGGGGGGTGGGTGTGGGTGTGTGTGTGTGTGTGTGTGTGTGTGTGTGTGTGTGTGTGTGTGTGTGTGTGTGTGTGTGTGTGTGTGTGTGTGTGTGTGTAAGTGTGTGTGTAAGTGTGTAAGTGTGTGTGTGTGTGTGTGTGTGTGTGTGTGTAAGTGTGTGTGTGTGTGTGTGTGTGTAAGTGTGTGTGTGTGTGTGTGTAAGTGTGTGTGTGTGTGTGTAAGTGTGTGTGTGTGTAAGTGTGTGTGTGTGTGTGTGTAAGTGTGTGTGTGTGTGTAAGTGTGTGTGTGTGTAAGTGTGTGTGTGTGTAAGTGTGTGTGTGTGCAAGTGTGTGTGTGTGCAAGTGTGTGTGTGTGTGTGTGCAAGTGTGTGTGTGTGTGTGCAAGTGTGTGTGTGTGCAAGTGTGTGTGTGTGCAAGTGTGTGTGTGTGCAAGTGTGTGTGTGTAAAGGTACAGGGCCTCTAAGGGTGGCACAATAAGTGCTGCAGCCCTTAGAGGTCTTCCCTGGTCACAGTGCCCTGGTACCGGTGGTACCATTTACCAGGGGCTGACCTGTGGCCAGAGATGCCAATTGGGTACAGTTTTGGGAAAGAACACAGGCCCTGGGAACCTGATTGGCAGGGACCCAGGGCACATCAAGTCAAAGTGCATCAGTGGTCTGGCAAAAAGTGGGGGGGTTACTGCAACAGAAACCCACTTCCTTACAAGTCTCACCTGGGATATACTGGTTTGAGAGTACCAACCTGTAATGCACAACAGTGTGACTGGCACAGGTATCTCAGGGCAGTGGCTGGGATTCCATTCACCAATAGGAAGTGGAAGGGTCTACTCCCCTCTTGAACCTGCAACTCATCTTTTGGGCACACTTTCCAGTTGAAGGCTAGGAGGACCTCCTCATCTGAATAATTATCTTCAAAGCTTTACCAGCAACCAACCCCTGGAGGTACACTAGTGGGTTTGTTTTTAGGACAGGAAGGGGTCCTTGGCTAGGTGCCCTGTCTGCTTACAGTTAGGGCACGAAGCCTTCTTGGGGTCCCAGTTCTTACCCTGGTACCCACTTTTTTCTAGGTCTCGCCTGAGCCAGCGCATGCGCTGCTCTGGCGAGAGTTTTAGTAAGCGGGTTTTGGAAGTGTAAACAGCAGTGGCTTTTGCTGGCGACCAGCTTGCGTTCACGCGAGCGTGCACGCGCGATCAGGCGCCATCTGGCTTCCCTCGCCATCTGGCTTCCCTCGCGATTACTTTCACTTTCGCGGCCGTGTCAGTTTCACGGCCGCGCGGCCAATGCTTGTTTTTACTTTTAGCGCGAGGCACGCGCGCTTCTTGGTCTCCCTTTTCTTTCAGTTACAGCTCCCCCGCCGTTTGCATTGGTGCTTGCTTGTCAGCGGTGGCTTTATTTTGGCTGTGTTTCCTATTACAAATGTGATGCGATGTTTTTGTTTTCATTTTAGCTTTAGCTTCCTCGCGCTTATCAGACCGCATTATTATTACTCCGTGCCTCTGCAATAACGACTTTGCGTTTGTTGTGAGGCGATGTTTTTGATTTCGTTTTTGCTACAGCCCCCCGCCGTTGTACGACCGCCTTATTGTTTATTGTTTAGCTACAGCCCCCGCCATTATCTGACCGCCTTACTGTTACTATGTGCCAATGGAGTTATTGTAGACTGCTGGGTGTTTACCGATATTATTTTCATAGTTTTGGACCCAGCTAGTGGACTTGAAGAGAAGCCTGCTTTACTTTTGCATTTTGCTCGAGGCAAAGTTTTTCTTTTAGCTATAGCTTCCTCGCGCTTATCACACCGCATTATTACTCCGTGCCTCTGCAATAACGACTTTGCGTTTCTTGTGAGGCGATGTTTTTGTTTTCGTTCTACCTACAGCTCCCTTGCCTTTGTCTGACCGTATTATGAGTGCTACGTGCCTGTGCAACATGATGTTTTTGTTTTCATTTTAGCTACAGCTTCTCCGCATTTGTCTGCCCGCATTCTTATTCTATGTGCCTGCGCAACATTGGCTTTGCGTTTTGCGTGAGGCGATGTTTGTGTTTTGGTTTTAGCTACAGCCCCCTTACAATGCTATACTTACACCGGTCTTAGCGTAAACTAAAAAAAAGTCTGCATTAGTTGGTGCGCTCAGCAGAAAGGACAAAAAGGTAACGAGCAAATATTGTTAACACCTTTACACTCCGCATCACTCGGTGCGCTCAGCAAAAAAGCAAAAGAGTTAGTGAGCATGTATTGTAACAAGCTATATGGACATGCAACTGCGCCTTTTTTACAGTGTTGTACTCAATCTGATGTTAGTGTAAGCAAACAAAACAGCCTGCATCAGTTTGTGCGCTCAGCATAGCCAACGGCGCACATGAAGCCTGCTCCTCCCTACCTTAGGTTTCCGGTGTTGGTATCTGAGCAATGGTTTAGGTGGGGGCAATGTCGTGCGTTTGATTTCTGGCTGCTGAGAACCTGCAAAAAGAGTCTCTAAAACACCCAAATAAACTCACGTTGCCCTTCGAATGCTTCCTAAACACACAAACTTTTTTTTTTTTTAACTACGTTAGTGTCTGCCTTAACGTCCGTTTTGTTGTAGCCACAGCCAAGGAATTCACAGGCCTCCTTTTGATTGTGTGCTTCTCTTCTACAATACAAACACATCATTGCACCCTTGCTGCTTGGCTTGGTGTTAAAGCCGCACCCAAGTACTTCGCAGGTCTTCTTCACATTGTGTGCTTTACGGGCACAGCTTGGCGTCCGTCTTCTTGGAGCCCAAGGTAACTACTTCACAGGTTTATAAAATACCATGTATATGTTAACAAGGCTGTATTGTTGCTGTTAACTACAAGGCTTGCTTTTTCTCTGTGTTTCTCCATTGCCAATTAAGTGCCTCCAAGGCACAAATTTATGTCGAATGCGCGATCATCCGTTATTTTAAATTTTAGTTTATTTGGCAGTTTGGCCACTAGTTCTGCCCCTCCCCTCCTCCCCTTTTACTGTGTTATAAGCCGTCCAGTCTCTGCGTAAGCAAACAGAACATTTCGTATCACTTGGTGCGCTTAGCATAGAAGCCAAAGCGTTAATATGCAAAGTGTCAGAACCCCTTTATAGTCCTGATTATTTCATACGTTTAGCAAGGAGGCAAAAAGTTTACTGTTTTAACATTTAACACATAATGTTCATTAAGTGTCAAACGTTGTAGCCACTGAGGATTGTGTGCCTTTAGTACAATCTTCAGTTACTAAGAATTTTGGTAAATTGGACTGTTTGGACACTAGTACTGTGCTCCTCCCCTTTAAATGCTATACTTTCCCGGTTTTAGCGTAAGCTAAGGTAACAGTCCGCATCTTTTGGTGCGCTCAGCACAAAGGCCAAAATGTTAATGAGAAAATATTTTGAACACCTTTACACTCCACATCACTCTGTGCGCTCAGTAAAAAGGCCATAGAGTTAGTGAGCAGGTATTTTAAGCAGCTATATAGGCATCCGACTGCGCCCCCTTTTACAGTGTTTTACTCAATCGGATGTCAGCGTAAGCAAACAAAACAGCCTGCATCACTTGGTGTGCTCAGCAAAGAGGCCAAAGAGTAAATGAGCAGGTACTTTAAACACCGATATCAACATCTCATAGGCACTGCTTCACCCATGCAGCACAACAATGTACACACTGTATGCTGCAACATCCGTTAATGTAAATGTTCGTAAATTGGGCAGTTTGGATACTAATACTGCCCCCCCTTCCTCCCTTTACTATGCTATACTTAGCCCGATCTTAGCATAAACTAAGATAACAGTTCGTATCAGTTGGTGCGCTCAGCACAAAGGCCAAGAAGTTAACGAACAAATATTGTGAACACCTTTACATTCCGCATCACTTGGTGCGCTGAGCAAAGAGGCCAAAGAGTAAATAAGCAAATAGTAAGAACCCCTTTACAGTCCGGATCATTGCGTTCATTCAGCAAAGAGGCCAAGGAGTAAATAAGCAGGTATTTTTAACTCTGATAGCAACAACCTATAGGCACCGCTTCACCAATGCACCATAACAATGTGCACACTTTATGCTGCTACATTGTTTATAAAGTGTGAAATGTTTCACCATTGCCGTTTGTGTGCGTCCAAGGCACAAATTTATGCCGAATGCGCGATCATCTGTTATTTTAAATTTAAATTAATTGGACAGTTTGGTTATTAGTACCGCCTCCCCCCCAACCCTCTCCCCCTATACAGTGCTATAAGCAGTCCGGTCTCTGCGTAAGCAAACAGAGCATTTTGCATGACTTGGTGCGCTCAGCAGAGGCCACAGAGTGAATGAGCAGGTATTGTAACCAGCTATATGAACATCCGACTTCGCCCCCTTTTACAGTGTTATACTCAATCTGGTGTCAGCGCAAAAAAAAAAAAAAGGCCGCATTACTTGGTGCGCTCAGCAGAGAGGCCAAAAAGTTAACAAGCAAATAATCTGAACATTTTTACAGTCCGGATTACTTGGTATGCTCAGCAAAAAAGCCAAACAATTAATGAGCACGTATTGTACACATGTATATCAACATCCAATAGGCACTACTTTCACCTATGCAGCATAACAATGTACATACTTTATGCTGCTAAATTGTTTATAAAGTGGCAAACGTTTAAGCTTTAGTTAATTGTATGGCTACAAGGCATAAATTTATGACAAATGAACGTGTTCCTTGCCAAATTTATACGATATTAAAGTAGAGGCAGGCAATTCCCTAAACTGCAGTTTCTAAACATTTTAATTTACACCACGCTAAAATCACGTTTTTCTTTTTTTGCTAAGTTAGTGCCTGCCTTAGCGTCCTTTTTTAGGTCGAGCCTCGAGTAGCGCGCAAGCGCTGCTCTGGCAAGACTATGTTAGGGGGTTTGAAAAGCTGACCAGACGCTCGTGCGTCATGGCCTTTTCCCTGCGGTTACGCGCAGGGCAGACATCTGTTTCCAATTATCGTGCCCAGACGCGGGGGCGATAATTGGAAACAGATCGCTCGCGCACCACTCGCGTCCTTTTCCCTGTCTCTGCTCGGTTCCTCGTGGATGCAGCCGGTTACGTCAGAGGTCCCAAAACACCGATCTGTGAAACTCTCTGGCTAGAATCTGGATCTTCCGCAACCATTGCTTTCACGCCCTTTTCTTGCCACTCTATGCTGCGATAGATTGGTGTGCTTGTTTTAATGTCTAGTTGTGCCTCCTCTGATAAGCTTAATTCCTCTGAAGGGATAGCTGCCCTCTCCCCCGCAGGAACACGCACGACTGGTCAGCCTTGTACACAGTCAGCTGGGGAGGTTCCCTGGGGGAGTCATTGTCAGTCAACAGAGGTGCACCTTGGGGTTTCAAAGGTCACGCGTTGCAGGTGCGAAAGCCTGGGCCGTAAAAGGGGGGAGGGGGGCAGTAACGCGGATCTCTCTTCATAGTGCATGTGCGCACTTTTTAAAAAGCACAGAGTTGCTACCTTTTGAACTGTTCTGCAAGTCCATTTGCTTTTTTTTTTTTTAAACCAAATTCGAGAAGTTGTATGTGTAATCTTGAAGCGTAGAACTTAACTGCTAAGTGGTTCAAGAAGTCCAGACGGGGAAGGAGGGGGGGGGGGCGCCTCGAGGCACGGTTCACAGCCGGTGTGGTTCATTTGACCGTCACACCATCGGCCTGTACTCTTTTTCTTCGCACAGAACAGACCGGATTTTCAGCCAGACTTCACATCTATGTGTGTCCCCTTTCAGCCACTTTCAAAGGAAAATTCATCACTTTGACTTAATGTCTTTTTGTTCCAATCGTCTGTTCTCTGCACCACCTCTCTAGCGTACTTTTGATTCCCCGGCACATTGTTTGCGTTGTATTTATTCCTTGACAACTTGACATGTTTTTATATCATCTGCCCTTCTGAGCTCTAAAGCTCCCGCTGTTTTAGCTACACTTGCAAATCGCTTTCTCCACGAGTCTTCGGTGAACACAAGCACTTGCCCAAGCGAGGGTAAAGCCAGGGTATGTCGGGCCTGGGCGCTTCTTGTATTTCTACCATCATGTCGTATAGACATTGACAAGGTGACTTTTGCATCTTGGGTTCACGTGAGTTCCCAGCAAGTGCTTTCAACTTTTGTCCCAATCTTCAGAACTGTCTCCATGACAACCGCACACCCTCCGGGTTTCCTGTGGAGGACACAAAGGCAGCAGGATCCCAGCATAGAGATGCCCGAAGACTAAAGACATCAGAGGACCCCCTCAAAACACGGAGGACTCCCAGCTTTACTGCACTCGGAGAGCTAGGGCACCGCATTTCAACATCTGAGCGAACTTCTGCTAAAATAGAGAAATCCGCACAGCTGAAAGGAAAACCTTTAAATAAAGGTCGGGCAGGACTTAGATGGGCAGAACAGGAAAACCACATCACTGGACCACTCATTTGGGCATATCGGAATTTTAACCAACCAGCACTTAACACAAGGGACTGGCTGCTTCTAGGAAACAAAGTACTCAAAGTCTAACAGATGAAAGGCTGAGGTCAACCCTGTGACGATTCAAACCACTCTCAGCCATATTCGGCATCTGGCAGATGAAATGCTGGCTCGGCTTGGGTTGTTTCAAACCTGTCAACAGCAGATACCGCAGAAGTCTCTACTATGCCACAGCTGCATAAGCCCGCTGAACTATAGTACCGGGCAACTTGATTTATCAGTTAGCACGTGTACATCATTGAAATACTATTTACAATGCTGATAAGGGGAAGGCACAGGCGATCTTCCTCGTGACACGTCTGGTCACGTGCAGGAGGGGTTCAAAACCAATTTCCACACACATCGTGATTCTTACAAGCATGTGCGCAGGACTGTAATAAGGATGGTAGATACAATAAACGCGGGCACAAGGGTGAAATCCTCTAGATTGAGTATACCAGAGATCAGCCGTGCATGCGTGGGGCATACAGATATGTTCGGTGAGGCCAGCACGGGGCAGTGTCTCCTGAGCATGTATGTATGTTACACGGCTGCCCTTGCACCAGACTGTAGACTTCAGTGGGCGAAGGGCGAACAGAAAACTCCCTTCTGCATCTGGAGATGTGTGTTTTCTGCCACCTTGCAAATTCAACGGGGAGGGAAACTTCACTGAGAGCCGCCGTTATCATAACTTTAAAAATGCTGACACAAGGGCCTTCAGACCACGTCTGGTTTATACGAGAAAGGGGCCAGGGAAAAAGGGGTACAGAAAGAGAACAAAGACAGAAAGCAAGAAAGAAAAATATATGAACTAAGTAACAGAAATACAATTAAAATTAAAGGCTGTGGTGATGTCAAAAGCAAAGAAAACCGTGAGTGGGAAAGTGAGAGAAAGAAATATAGTTTGCAGGAAATAATAAACAAGCATTGGCATAGCCAATAGGTCTAGCTTTTGGGACCTTATAAGTATTTAATTATGCAGCACAATATACTTGGTGCAACAACATCAACTGTTGCATGGGTAAACACTTATAAGGTCCCAAAAGCGAGACCTATTGGCAATGCCAATGCTTGTTTATATTATTGCTGATTACATTTTTTTTTTTCGATCAACATTTTTAGTTAAACGTTTGATGTTTATAAAATGTACAAGGTTACAGCCCATGCTTATCGTATGCCTTCTAAACAAAAACACACGTTTTTATTAGCAGTTGCTTACAGTCTTTCCGGCTTTTTCCAGATTACATTTTATTGTACTGTGGTGTTGTTTTATAGCCTAGCGTGTTATGTTGATAAAGTACAAAGGTTTTAGCCTTTGATAATTATCTTCCTTCCAGGCACACACACCGATATTTGTTTAGCTGGCATGATGTTTATACAGTTCAAAAGGTTACAACCCCTACTGATCCTGTGCGTTTTATACACAAACATACATTTGTTTAATAGCAGCTGATTAGTATTTGTCTGTGTTTTTAAGGTTACATTTTAGCGTACTGTGTTGTTGTTTTTTAAGCCAAACGACTCATGTTAATAAAGTACAAAAGGTTTCAGCCTTTGATCATTGTGTGCTTTCCAGGTACATACATACACAGTTTTGAACTAAATTCCAAATTATTTTTCTACTGTGTAACTTTTCGACCAAGCACAAAATGTTAGAAAAAGTACAAAACCTTTCGGCTACTGCCCATTGTGTGCTTCCGGGCACACAAAAACATGTTTTTTACAAATCTGTTGCTGCATAGCCTGCCAATCATATGCCTCTAAGGTACAAACATAAATATTTTGTATGTGCTGCTTCATTTAGGTCCGTGTTGAATAAATACATATAGTTTTGTAGCATGTATTACATATATAAAAAAGTCTTGGTATTATTAGTATCCTTCTAAGTATAACTTTCTGCTATTTTCAATTTTGCCCCATCCAACAGTTTAAAAGCACTGCACCTCCACACCACCCCCCCTTTACAGTATTATACTCAGCCCAGTCTTGGTGGAAGCAGCCGTAATCAGTAAAACAGTTGGCAACCATAAACAAGCATTGGCATAGCCAATAGGTCTCGCTTTCGGGACCTTATAAGTATTTATTTATGCAGCACAATATCCTTAGTGCAACAACATTAACTGTTGCATGGTTAAACACTTATAAGGTCCCAAAGGCGAGACCTATTGGCTATGCCAATGCTTGTTTGTGAGATGTCTCGGGCCCTCCCTCCTGGGCAGATTTTTGGGGGCCTGCAGAGGACTCCTTGATTTTATCTCTGTCTTCAGAGTGGTTCACCTTCTTCTCTTGGAGTGGCTTTTTGGCCCCTTTATTTTGGTCACCCCCACCATGCCTAGTTTTGGACCCTCTTGTTTTTACCCTATGATCAGCCTTCTTCCCCAACTGTTGGGGAGAGACGGGCCCCAGGTGTGAGAAAGTGCCTGGTTTGACATGTTTAGCCCCCACTTTTGAGTGTAAAATGATGTGGTTTCGATTGAAAGTGCACAGGGTCCCTGCCCACCAGGTCCCCTGTGCCAAAGCTCCTTCCCTAAAAACGGTACCATGAGTGGCACTTCAGACCCCCTAGTAAGTCCCTAGTAAATGGTAGCCTTGTACATAGGGCATTGGGACTGAAGGGGGTCCTGTAGGGCCACCTCACCAAGGCCATGCAAACTGCCACTGCAGCCTGCATGCCTTGGTGCAGAGAAAAACGACAAAATCGACATGGTACACGGTCTGTGTGCCACGCTAAGCAGAACTACCTAAGGTATAGGTAAAGTCACCCCTCTACAGGCCTTACAAGCCCTAAGGCAGGGTGCACTATATCTCAGGTGTGGGCATATCTGCATGAGTAGATATGCCGCTACAATATTTAAGTCTATTCTTAATACTGTAAGTTCCAGTGAAGCCAAAGAGAATGCATGTGTTGGAAACTTGACAACTCTAGTTCCTCAGCACCATGATGGTTTTACTGAACCCAGGAGTGTTTAGTACCAAACAACTCCTCTCAATAAATCCCGACTGATGCCAGTGTGGTATTTATTGAAACATGTACCCAGAGGGCACCTCAGAGCTGCCCCCTAAAAACCTACCAACCCTAGTGTGGTCTCAGACTGGCTTTAGGCAGCCTGCCACCTCCAGACAAGTTTCTGGACCTCTGAGTCGACAGCCCCCTGCTCTCCGAGGCCAGAAACAAAGCACATCCTGGGCAGAGGTGTCACACCTCCTCCCCCAAGATGAGCACAGTGTTCGAAAGGGAACTTCAAAGGCCTTGCTGCCTTTGTAATACGGCCCCAGCCTCTGCTGCTAGCAGCAGATGGCAGCCCCGGATTCAAACCCCCACTTTTAATGGAGAACCAGTGGGAAAACGTAGAAAGAATAGGAGGTGTGCCCCCCTTCGCCAACTCGACCCTTCAGGTGCAGGAGGCGAAGTGAAGTACATTTTTCAGTGCCCACCATCTTGAAGATGGTGGGAGTTATCCAATCAGGGCTAGGGCTATGCCCCCCCCCCCCACACACACAATAGGGTGGCATAATAGTGGGTGTAAACACCCCAGGTAAGAGACCCATTGGTCCCTACCCGTCACTCCCCTGTAGCGCCCCTAAATCTAGTATTAAGGTGGCACACGCAGAACCTAAAATCAGATTCCGGATGACCCAAGAAGAGCCTGACACTACAGCGTCGCACCAGCAGAGAAGACTGCAGACACCAACTGACTTGGCCCCAGCCCTACCGGCCTGTCTGCAGCCCTCAATGAGCCTGCGCCAAAAGACGGCCCACCCTGCAGCCCAGCGACCTCCAAAGCCTTGGGAGGATTGCCTGCCTTCGACAAAGATTAAGATCTCCCATCAACAGCGGACCTGTCCAGACGAAACCAACTTTAAAGAATAAACAACCCTGCCCTGAGGTATCGCAAAACCACCGCCAGACCCACCTCTGCACCCGATGCCCAAGTCCCGAGTCCAAGTGGCACACTGGTTCTGTGAAGGTTCCCCAGCGCTTCTGAGCAAGAGGCCACCATGGGCTGACCCCTGCCGGACTCCACTTCGACGCATGCAACTTCAACTCGAAGACTCCCCCCGATCGTGACCTGCCTTGTAAGACTTTACCTTTACAGATGCCTGAGGACACCTCTGCACCCAAAGCCCCTGGGGAGAGCGACCAACAGTGTCCCTACGTCCACTAGCATTTCTACTTACCTGGGAAGCTGTGGGTTTTCTTCATTCAGCCTCCTGGCATAAGCCTGCAGCCTTTCTTCAAAACCGATCTCCCCCATTGGTTTGTATTGCATGTCCCACACTGTGTTGGCACTATGCACCTGGCTGCCCCTGTACCGCTGAAGGTGTCAGTTTGGTGCTGCCTTGTGCCCCCCCACCCACTGTGCTCATCTTAACCAGTGGATACTGGGCTGCCAAACCGCTTTGATGACCTTTGAGCAGCATCTCTTCAATTACCCCCTTTCTCAATTGGATAACACTGGCTCCAGATTCCGAATTTGACCCCTGCACCCAGCCACCCCTGTGCCGCTGGCGGTGCAGATTTACTAGTTACATGAACCTTGACTGATGCCGATTCTTCATCCTAAAAACCAAGACTGTAAGTTGTATACTTACATGCAAAACTGCATTCTTGTTTTCCTCCCATAGGTTAACATTGCTCAACTGAAAATTGCTTTGTGCCCACTTTTTAAAGGGAAAAGTATTTCTTATGAAAAACATCCTTACATTTTTACGTATTTCTTAGTCTTAAAATTAATCTTGAATGAAGCTTATTTTTATAAAATTGGTATGGATCGCCTTTTGCGTTGTGTGTCATTTATTAATCAATGTGTATATAACAAATCTTACACTCCTCTGTGTTAGGCCTAAGACTGCTCGACCACACTACCACAAATAAAGCACTTTGGGTTTACATTGAGCCCTGTACACTTCTGGGGGAACCTCTGGACTCTTTACTCAATATAACCACTTAGTGGTATATCACGTTAAGTGCCAGCTTCCTACACCAGGTCCACCAGGTATTGATGCTACTTCTCATTTACACAATTACTTAACAGATGATCTTTCATAATTAAATTATAAAGTCCATCATAATAATGCACATTGCTACCTTTTAACCAAACACCTAGTGTTTTTACTGATAAGTCTACAAAATCAACTCAGGACTGACTCTGGGTTTTCTGAGTCTCCATGAAACTGATACTGTATTCCTCAGTGTAGAGTCCGAAGCCCTCTGAGATCATAAGACATCCTAATCTACCTCATTCAGTGTCAGAAGCCTATCCTCCTACACTTTCCTCAGAACAGCTACAGTGGTGGCTCTTCCGCTATGGTGGAGGAGCGTCGTCCCACTGCTTTTAAGCAGTGCGAAGCAGAAACATCAAATGATAATAACTTTGCATTATCATTATTTTATGCTGCTTCCTGCTGCTTTGCAGGCGAGTGGGTGAGTGGGCAGGGTTGCTCTGCTCTTGGAGCAGGGCAGGGGAGGAGTGGTTTGCCCACTCCTAAGTGCGCAATGACTGTTTGGTTGGCCCTCTCGGGCCGCCCAAACCAATCATGCGCATTTTCCCATGCAGGCTGCATTACAGCCTGCATGCTAAACATGCCCAGGCCCCCAGTCCCTGGTGGAGCGTCGAACCAGGACGCTCAAAACCAATCACAACACTGCATTGCAGCATTGATTGGTCAGTGGGGCCTGCTTCCTGTTCCTAGAGGTGCACGAGGAGAGGAGGGGCAGAGACGCGGAACCCGGCCGGCGGCAAGATAAGTATATTTAAAAACTACCCCGCTGCGAGAAACCCCTCCCCCCCACCCATGTGTCACCCCCTCCAACGTGTCACCACCCCAGCGCCTGCCTCACCACCCGCGAGCCATGCCGGCCACCACTGAACAGCTCTCAAAGAAGAGAGCCACAATACTTCTTGTTCAGTGGTCTCATTTTACAGGCCCTCTCAAAGGCTACAAACCATTTGGTTATAAACCCCCTCTGAATATTTTGGGACAATCCCTTTGGGGATTTTAGGGTCAAAAAATTCTTCCTCATTTATAAAGTTGCTGCCAGCAGAGATGGGGTCTATGCCTATCTCAATTCTTTCCTTTTCCAGAGTCAGGGGTTTAGCCTCTAATGCTATCTTTCTCGCTAGTTTCTGAAAATCTGAATCTTCAGTGTCTACCTCTTCTGGGACACTGCTAGGCGTGCTCCCAGTGGTATTGGTTTCTGAGTCAACATCATCCACTTCTTGCTCTTCGACATTTTCCCCAGTAGGTAAACCTTTACTTGCCAAAGCCTTGTCGTTTTCTGCCAGCAACTGCTGCAGATGAGCTTTTGTGGGTTTAGGTCCCATGGCACGTTTCTATGACTTACAAAGCTCCTTAAGTTGGGAAACCGTAAGGTTGAGTTCCTAGGAGGTCCCTTCTACAGACATGGTGGTGTTAAAGTAGGTGGGAACTTTTTAAGAACTTACAAAAAAAAATGCTAAGTACTACTAAAGGCCTAACATACTTTACTACTCTTTAAATTCTAAACAGTTTTGCAAAGGGACTTAAGGCCATAATAGCTACATAAAAAGAATTGATTAGAATCGAAAAATTGTTTTTACCTAGAGACAATTTTGGATTACTCTGTGCAAACACTTATTAACCAGCGGCACGGGGCAGCCGGGTGCAAAACAGCGTTGGCAGCCCAAGGTATTTCAATGGAGATCTGTCCCTGCGAAAAAAGAGGCTGCAGGCTCTGAACATGAGGCCAGTCGGGCTGAACCAGCAAGTGCGATCGGGTCTTGTGAAGCTCTGGGACAGGGGGACACCTTTGGTCCAGGGGCAAAGGGTCGGGGGACACCTTAGGAGTCCGGTTTTTCCTTACCATTTGATTTGTAGGTGATAAGGTGTAGTGATTTTGTAGTTCACTCCACACTCATTCCACATAGGTTTCAGGTATGCAGACATGAAGTTCATACCTCTGTCTGACACCACCTCCTTAGGAAACCCTACCCTGGTAAAGATACCAACGAGGGCTTTCGCTATTGCTGGGGCTGTAGAAGTTCTAAGGGGAATTGCCTCAGGATACCTGGTAGCATGATCCACTACTACCAGTATGCATTTGTTTCCTGATGCTGTGGGTGGCTCCAGTGGACCCACTATGTCCACACCCACCCTTTCACAGGGAACCCCAACCACTGGCCGTGGAATTAAGGGGGCTTGGGATGTCCACCTGTTTTGAAAGTGGCTTGACAGGCGACACAGGAGCTGACAAACTCCTTTACTTTCTGGGACATGTGGGGCCAGTAGAAATGGCTGACAAGCCTTTCCCAGGTTTTAGTCTGGCCAAGATGCCCAGGTAGGGGAATGTCATGGGCCAACAAGAGTAGGAACTCCCTATATAGATGAGGCAGTACCACTCTCCTAGTGGTACCAAGTTTGGGGTCTCTGGCCTTAGTATACAGCAGCCCCTCCTCCCTATAGGTCCTGTGGGAGCCACTGACATCTTCCTTTTCCTGTGCAGCAGCTCGCTGTTGCAGGCTCTCAGGAGTAGGACAGACCTGCTGTCCAAGGCACAGCTGTTTCCTAGAGGGTCCCCCTGTGACAAGGAGTTCAACCTGTTAAGGTCAAAATACTATGGGTTCAGTTCCCCCTTGGACTGACAAGTCCTCTCCCTGAGGAGAGGGGTCCTGGACTTTTTGTTTTTCAGAAGCTGGTCCCCCAGTCTTCTTACCTTTCCTCTTGGAAGGTTGGGCAAGCTTTTCAGGCTCCACCACTTATTTTTAACGCTGTGCTAGGCTTTGTGCTCTGGTTTTTATACACACTATCTCAGGGATTTCCAGCATGGCTGCATGGGTCTTTAGCTCTACCTCAGCCCATGCTGAGGTCTCCAGATCATTTCCAAGGAGACAGGCCACTGGGAGACTTGGAGAAACCACTACCTGTTTCAGGCCAGTAACCCCTCCCCAATCTAATGTTACCATAGACATGGGATGGTCTGTTGTGACACTACTTGCATTAGTGACTGGATAGGTTTTTCCAGCAAGGTACTGTCCTGGGGAAACCTGTGTATCTCTAACCATGGTGATACTGGCACCTGTATTCCTCAGGCAATCTACTCTGGATTAGTTCCATTAATGAAGGTGAACTGCTGGTACTTCTTTAAGTTAGTGGGCCAGACAGCTAAAGTGGCAAAATCTACCCCTCCACCCGCCTCAGAGACTAAAGTTGCTTTAGTGTGGACCCCGATTTGCTCTGGGCACACTGTTGATCCCATCTGGATACTAGCTACAACAGTGGTAACTGGAGGACTACTAGGGGCATTTTTGTTAGGACAGGCAGTGTCTCCAGTGTGGTGTTCCACTTCTTACAGTTGTGACACCAGGCCTTTAAGGGATCAAACTTTTTAACCTTGTACCCACCACTGGGCTGGAAAGATTTCTAGGGCCCGCCCTTCTATGCAGGCTTTTGGGGGCCTTTAGAAGACGCTTGTTTTTGGTCTTGGAGGGGGGGCAGGAAGGGGAGGGGGGTGAGATCACCTCCTTTCCCCTGTGGAGGTTTTGTAACCCCTTTCTTTTGGTCACCCCCAGTGGTAGTTTTGGTTACCCTTGTCTTGACCCAGTGGTCTGCCTTCTTTCCCATTTCTTGGGGAGAAATTAGACCTAGGTACACCAGATACTGATGCAACTACTTAACATGTGTTCTTTCATAAAAAGATTATAAAGCACCAACATTGTCATGCACATCACTTACAGTTAACCAAACATCTAGTGTTTTTACTGAGTAGTCTATGAAGTCAACCCAGGACTGGCTTTGGGTTTTGTGAGCTCACCTGAATCTAATTCTATACTTCTCAGTTGTGAGTCCAAAGCCCTCACTAAGGACTCAGCATCTGACCCCAGTAAGGGTCAGAAGTCTGTCCCTGCAGTTACCCGTGAACAGTTCCCAAAGCAATGCTCCCCAGTGTGACTTCATTTTTCTCATTTCACAGGCCCTTTCAAAGGCAGTGAACCATTTGGTGATATCATCACATTCCTCACATTTGGGGATTTTAGGGTCATAAGAACTTTCTTTTTCCCTACGTTTTAAGTTGCTGCCACATTTATGGGTGAAAGACCCATTTCTGTGCCTTCTTTTTCCAGAGCTAGGAGTCTGGACTCTAGGTTAGTCTTTTGGTCAACCTTGCTAGAAGAACGTCCTCTTCATTGAGGCTGCCCTCAATGGTCTCAGAAGAACTGTCCTTGGAGTCAGGGGCACAGGGACCCTGCTCTCCCTTTCTAGTGAGGGAGGTGGGTGGGGGGGGGGGGGACCTTCCCCCTCAGAAGGGTGGTCCTTAGCATACTCTGCCAACAGCTCATGGAGGTTGACCTTGGAAGGATGGGACCCCATGGCAATCTTTTAACTTTGCATAGACACCTTAACTTTCGCATTTCAAGATGGAGGTAGGGTGGGAGGTCGAGCTCCTCAACCACATTCTCTATGTCAGTCATTATTTTACTAACAATTGGAATCTTTTTAAAGAGGTCTAAAAAAAAACAACTTCTATATACTTTTACCCCTAACTTTAGTAAGTTGTTCGGTTTAAAAATACTAAAGGGATGTAACCAAGGCCCTAAAAAGACTTTAAAAGAATTTAGAAAAAATTGTCAACTCAAAATTTAGTTCTACTAAAGGTAATTTTTGGATTGTAGTCGTGTGATCAGGTGTTGACCAAGCAGTCCAACAAATGCAAAGTCATAGACCCTACCACTGATCCACCAATGCAGGAAGCTGGCTCTGTACATACTATATCAAAAAGAGATATAGTGTGCACAGAGTCCAGTAAGTCCTTAAAGGCATTGCAGAGAATAAAGTAGATAATACCTTACTCTCAATTTAGTGGTAGGGGGCTGAGCAGTTAGGCTTATCAGAGGGTAGTGTGAATGCATTTGTTGTACATACTCAGACAAGGCAGGAACACACACTGTATGACTAACTCCAGGCCAATGTTTTATAAAAATATTACTTAGTTACTTTTATTTTAGGAACCAAGTAGAACTCAGTTACAGGTAAGAAGACTTTTCAAAAATGCTATACTTTCAAGATACAGTTAGCAAATGTTTTGTATAAGCATTAAAAATACTTTACATGTGCATTAAATACTTTTTAATGTCAAAGAGATACTTTGTACTATTCTCGGAATCAACATTTAGTGCAATACAGAGAGAAACCAATAAAATCCTATGGGAGAAAAGTCAGGTAAGTAATTTTCAGGTAAGTACTCGGCTTACAAGTTCAGTCTTCAGGGGGTTGGACCAACACTGGGCAAGGGTCGGTTCATGGTAGGAGCTGCACCACCGGTGGGTCTGGGGCGGCCGGGTGCAGAGGTCACTGGGCCCAATGTTAGCCTTTGGGAGCTGGGGGTACCTCGAAGAGAATGGTTGCAGGCAAGTACCCGTGGTTCAGGCACACAGGCCCTGGGGGTTGAAGTCAGCACTGTAGGGGCCACCAAGTAGCACCAAAGCTGCACCACCAGCGGCACAGGGGCGGAAGGGTGTAGGGTGCAAAGGGGGCGTCGGGTGCCCAATAAAAATCAGTGGAGATCCTCGGTTGGAGACAAAGGCTGCAGGCTCAGTCCAGTAGACTGGCTGAAGGAATCCAATGACTGGAGAGGTGAGTTGGATAGTGGTGGGATGCCGGGACACTGTCGGTTGGGCACCTTAAAGCCTGGGGGCGGAGGGTGCAGGGGTGTCTGTAGGCGTCTGGTTTCTCTCACCGGACCCGGTCGAGGGGATCCTTCAAGGTGAGGCTGCAGGCGTCATGGGGACGTTCAGGAGAGATCATCCAACGCTGGATCCCAGGTCAGGATCGCCGGGGAGACATCACTGGGTCGCTGCACCACTTGGACTCGGGCTGAGGGAGACGGGCACTAGTGGTGAAGACTAGCGGTTCCAGGAGACAGTGGAGTCTGTCCCCTAGGTTGACTACACCCTTTAGGTGCCCCCTCCCTTTAGGGAGAGGGGCACATACTTACCCCTATTGGTCCTAATTCTCCAAACCAAGATGGAGAAATCTCAAGAAAGGGGTTCACCTTAGCTCCTGGCCGCCCTAGGGGTGTGCCAAGCTAAGGTGGACACTCCACCTCTGCTTATTTATTTTCCTGCCTGCCCTGCCACCAAAAAGTGGGGTTGGGACAGGGGGGCGGACATCTCCACTAGTTGGAGCTGCCCAAATAAGCATAACACAAGGTTAGAGTCTTTGAAGCTCTCCGCCAAGTGCTGCTGTTCCTGCAAGGGGGAGGTGGGAAGCACCTCCATCCAGAGCAGGCCTCGTTTCTGACCTCCTGGTGCACAAAGGCTTGCACCTTTTGAGGTCAGAAATCAGTCTGGTGGTGGCTGGCTGGCTGGCAGGGACCGGTCAGGCAATAAACTAGAAGCTGGTTGTTTTTCAGGGGCATCTCTAAGATGCCCTTTGAGTGTATTTTATAATAAATCCATCACTGGCATCAATGTGGGTTTATTATTCTGAGAAGTTTGATACCAAACTTCTCAGTCTTCAGTAAAGCCATCATGGAGCAGTGGAGGTCGTGCTGACAAACTCCCAGCCCATGTACTGTATGTCCAGTGAATGGCTTCACTGCACTTAGTGTCCAAGAATGGATTTAGACACTGTAGGGGCATCCTGCTCATGCAGCTATGCCCTCTCCTAGGGTATAGTGCACCCTGCCTTAGGGGTGACTTACCTATGCCACAGGAAGTTGTGTGTAGGCATGGCACCCAAGATGGTGCCATGTCAACTCTTAGTTTAGCTACACCACAACACATAGCCTGCAATGGCAGTATGTATGTGTTGGGTTTGGGCTCCTTTAGGGCGGCACAAAACATGCTGCAACCCTAAAGGACCCTCTCTGGTCACAAGGCCCTTGGTACCACTGGTGCTTTGTACAAGGGACTTATATGTGGGCCAGAGGTGTGCCAATTGTAGAAACAATGGTACATGTTTTGGGAAAGAACACAGGTGCTGGGCCTGGTTAGCAGGGTCCCAGCACACACTCAGTCAAGTTAGCATTAGGTATCAGGCAAAAGGTTAGGGGGAAACCATGCAAAAAGGAGCACTTTCTTACACCAAGCATCCCTAGTTTTAGTGAAGCCATCATGTAGCTGGGGGACTCGTTTTCCAGCACATGTTTAAAAATGGCTTCCCTGTCTAGTTGCACTGGCAGTAATGCACAAGTTACTAACTTGTGTAACGATATATCTGTAAGAGACAGTAGTTAGTGACAGATTCCTTACCTTAGACTATCCCCAGGCGTCTGGCTGGATCCGGAAAGTTTTTTGCATAGCAGTACCCTTGCGCGTCGGTAGGCGGCGTCGTGCGGCTCCGCGTCCGTCGTCGGCGTCGTGATCGCCGGGATGACGTCGCGGGCAGTACTTAGGCGCCGCCCCTGCGCGCTGACGTCAGTTCTGTACACTACTTTCCGCGCCAGGAACGCAGAGCCATGCAAGAAGCGGACACAGGTGTCTGAAAAATACTAGGGCCCTGAAAGGGATGTCCTTAACCCTAGAAATCAGTTCGCAGAACGGGGAGGATGGGTGGGCGGTAGGAATCTGTCACTAACTACTGTCTCTTACAGATATATCGTTACACAAGTTAGTAACTTGTGCATCTGAAAGAGACACGTTAGTGACAGATTCCTTACCTTAGAATAGATACCCCAGCAATACCAACCCCGGTGGTGGGTCTGCGAACAAAGATCAGACAAGGAAGTCCTGGAGGACAGAACGGCCAAAGAAGCCGTCCCTCCGGACCTGACTGTCAAGGCAATAATGCTTTGTAAACGTGTGCAGCGAGGCCCACGTAGCTGCCTGACAGATAACCGGCAGCGGAACACCGCGGCCCAAGGCCGTGGTAGCAGCCGTTGCCCTGGTGGAATGGGCACGCAGCCCAACAGGGAGGCTCCTTCTTAGCCAAAGAATAGCAGGTCTTGATGCACAAGGTAACCCAGCGGGAGATGGTCCTCTTGTGCACCGCCCGACCTTTTTGGCGCCCACGTAGCCAACAAAGAGCTGGTCATCCACCCGGAAGTTTTTGTGCGGTCGATATAGAAGGAGAGCGCACGTTTTGGGTCCAGACGGTGGAGCCTCTCTTCCTCTCTGGAAGGATGCGGAGGCGGAAAGAAGGTGGGCAAAGTGATGGTCTGCCCAATGTGGAAAGCAGTAACCACCTTTGGCAAGAAGGACGGACGCGTCCGAAGAACAACCTTGTCTGGATGAACAGACAGAAAGGGAGGTTTGTAAGATAGAGCCTGGAGCTCACTCACCCGCCGAGCGGAGGTGATGGCCACCAGAAAGGCAGTCTTCAGAGTCAGAAGACGAAGAGGACAGTTATGTAGAGGCTCAAAGGGAGCGCACATTAAAAGGTAAGAACCAAGTTCAAGTCCCACTGAGGCATCACAAACGGAACAGGAGGGAAGAGGTGTGTAATGCCTTTTAAGAACCTGTTAACAACAGGGGACTTGAAAAGGGAGGGCTGATCAGGGAGCCTGAGGAAGGCCGAGATAGCACAAAGATAACCCTTGATGGTACCCAGGGCAGAACCCTGTTGGGCCAGAGAGAGAAGGAACAGAAGGACCTCAGAAAGAGGGGCAGAAAGGGGATTCACAGCCTTTGCTGTGCACCATGCCACAAATTTGTTCCACCTGCAGGCGTATACCACCTTAGTGGAGGGACGCCTGGCTGCCAGAATCACATCACAAACTTCGGGAGGCAAGTCGAAAGGAATCAACTGCCGCCGCTCAATCTCCACGCAAGCAGGTGTAGACTGGACAGGTTCGGGTGGAGGACCGTCCCCTGCTACTGCGACAGAAGATCCTCCCGAAGAGGCAGACGGATCGGGGATCTACGCTCATATTGAGTAGCTCGGGATACCAAACTCTTCGAGCCCAGTCCGGAGCCACAAGAATGACTTGGGCCCGGTCGTGCCGAATCTTCTTCAACACTCTGGGTAGAAGTGGTATAGGCGGAAAGGCGTACAACAGACCGCAACTCCACTCGTGACAAAAAGCGTCGCCGGCGAGTGCCGCCTTGGAAATTCCAACGCGCAGAACTGATGACATTGCGCGTTCTCGTCGGTGGCGAATAGATCTAACCAAGGCTCTCCCCACTGTAGAAAGAGTCCTTGCGCCACTTCCGAGTGAAGACGCCATTCGTGATCCATCATGCACCTGCGGCTGAGTTCGTCCGCCCTGGCGTTCAGCGAACCTGCCAGGTGTTGAACCATCAGGAACATGCCCTGATGTTCCAGCCATGTCCAGAGGCGCAGAGCCTCCTGACAAAGGGTCCACGACCCCACCCCGCCTTGTTTGTTGCAGTACCACATGGCGGTGGTGTTGTCTGTGAACACCTGCACTACCTTCCCTTTGACAGAGGGAAGGAATGCCTTGAGTGCAAGTCGGATCGCCCAGAGCTCCAGAATGTTGATATGGAGCCGGGACTCCGCCCGGAGACCAGAGGCCTCTGATCTCCGCCTCTCCCATGTGACCGCCCCATCCCAGAAGGGACGCGTCCGTCACAACTGTGTGCTCTGGCTTGGGAAGGGAGAGGGATCTGCCCATGACCCATTGCCGGTTCGAGAGCCACCACTGCAACTGTTTTGCAGTCCCCTCCGAGATCTGGACGTGATCGGACAGGTTGCCCTGGTGCTGCGCCCACTGGAACTTCAGGTCCCACTGCAGAGCCCGCATATGCCATCTGGCATGATTGACCAGCAGGATGCAGGAGGCCATGAGGCCCAGCAGCCTCAGGGTCATCCGTACCGAAACCCAGGATAAAGGCTGAAAGATCGGAATCATAGCCTGAATATCCCGGACTCGCCGTTCGGGAGGATAGGCCCGAAACTGCGTCGTGTCCAGAACTGCTCCGATGAAAAGGAGCTGTGGAGAAGGAATCAGATGCGACTTCGGCACATTGATGGAGAACCCCAGCGAGTGCAGGAGTTTGGCCGTAGTCTGGAGGTGGGAGACGACTGCCTGGGACGAGCCCGCCTTCAGCAGCCAGTCGTCGAGGTAGGGAAGACTGAAACCCCTGCCCGGCGCAGATGAGCTGCGACCACCGCCAACACTTTCGTGAACACCCGAGGGGCACTGGTAAGGCCAAAGGGAGCACGGTGAACTGAAAATGCTCGGGGCCTACCGTGAACCGAAGGTAACGCCGGTGGGCCGGCAGGACGGGGATGTGGAAATATGCGTCCTGCAAGTCCAACGCTACCAACCAGTCTCCAGGGTCGAGGGCAGTCAAGACCTGAGCTAGGGTGAGCATCTTGAACTTCTCCTTCCGGAGGAAGCGATTGACGTTCCGGAGGTCCAAGATAGGACGCATGTCCTCCTTGTCCTTTTTGGGCACCAGGAAGTAGTGGGAGTAGCAACCACGCCCTACTTCTGGGGTCGGAACATGCTCGATGGCCCTCTTGGCCAAGAGGGCCGTGACTTCCTTCTGCAGAAGTACCAAGTGATCCCCTGACATGCGGTGGAATTGAGGTGGCATGGCTGGGGGGTGGACTCGAAGGGGAGGGAGTAGCCCCTTCGGACAATGTCCAAGACCCACCTGTCCGAGGTGATGGTACGCCAGTGGGGAAGGTGATGGCGGACCCTGCCCCCTACCGGCGTGCTGTGCACCTGAAAGGAGGGACTAGGAGGGTTTGGAGGCCGCGGACGGGTTGGAGGTGGTGGCCTGACCCGCACGCTGGTTGCCCGATCCGCCACGGCGGAATCCACGTCCTCGGCCACGCGAAGACGCCTGCTGCGCGGGCCGGTGGCTGGGCTGTTGACGTGAAGGGGCGCCCCTACCGTGGCCACGATAGGGGCGAAAAGCAGAAGTCAGCGGAGGGCGTGTAGCAGAAAGGCCCAGGGACTTTGCAGTAGCCCGTGAGTCCTTAAAGCGCTCCAACGCATGGTCTGCTTTGGACCCAAAAGACCGACTCCATCAAAGGGCATGTCCATGAGAGTATTCTGGACATCCCCTGAAAAACCAGTGGTTCTCAGCCAGGCGTGGCGTCGTAGGCGCCACCGTCGTTGCCAATAGACCTGCCCAGCGAGTCGGCGGTATCAAGGCCACATCGAATTGTATATTTGGCCGCATCCCTTCCTTCCACAATGGCGCGGGAAAGCAGTGTCTGGACCTCCTCAGAACACTGGGGCAAAACATCCGCCACCGAATCCCACAAGGAGTGGGTATATCGGCCCAAAAGGCAAGCGGTGTTGACGGACCGCAAGCCAGCACTGGAGGAAGAAAAACCCTTCTTCCCAAATTGATCCAGGCGTTTGGATTCCCTATCTGGAGGGGCGGTAGGGAAGGAGGTTTGGGAAGCGGAGGCTTGGACAACCAAGCTCTCAGGGGTGGGGTGGACAGAGAGAAACAGGGGGTCGCCCGGAGCTGGGCGATGGCGTCGGGACACGTTCCTATCCACAGGAGCCCCTGTGTTGGGCTTGGACCAGGCGCCCAAAAGAACGTCAGTGAGGGCGTCGTTAAACGGCAGCACAGTCTCCGAAGAGGAGGCTGCCGGCTGAAGCACCTCTGTCAAGAGATTAACCTTGACCGCCACAGCAGGGAGTTGGAGATGTAAGGCTCCAGCTGCCCTACGCAACACCGTTGCAAAATTGGCTCCCTCCTCCGTAGCCACGGGAGGAGACAGCATGCCAGTGTCAGGGGAAGTATCCAGACCACTAGCATCCCCTAGACCCTCTGTCCAGTCCTCATCGTACTGACACTGTTGTGTCAGAGGGTCATCAGACCCCTCCCAGTCCTCCTGGTCCTCCTCAGGTTCAAAATAAGGGGAGGAGGGACATTTGGGACCCAAGGTCTCATCGGCGCCGGAACCGGCGTCGAGCGGCGTCCGGTCCGGGTCCATGTCCGGAGCCGGAAGGAACTGGGGAACGACGCCGCTCGGAGCCCCAGGCGGCGTCGAGAACGGCACCGGAGACATCGGCGCCGGCGGAGGTGTCGTTAGGTCGACCGGCGTCGATGGGGGTTGTGGAGCCGGGATCGAGGCCGGGGCGAAGCCGGAGCCGGGATCGAGGCTGGAGGCAAGAGCGGCGCGCGGGGCCGGAGCCGTCGGCGATGCCGGAGCAACCCCATCAGGGCCCGCGGGGCCCGAAGGCGCACCGGAGGGGCCTGGAGGCCCGAAGAGGCGGGCCATGGCCGACAGGAATTCCTGCACTTTGGCCGGATCCGCCCCCGAACCCGGGAAGGGCGAGTATGGCGGGGGCGACTCCACAGGCATGTCCGGGGCCGCGGGGACGGTGCCGGGAGGGGCCTCAGCCGAGTCGCGAGACCGGCGAGGCGAAATCCTAGAGCGATGATGCTTTTTGGACTTCTTGTGTTTTGACTTACCGGACGAAGAAGACTTCGATGCCGGCGACCGGTGTGGACTCCGCGATCGACCCCTGGACCTCTCACGCGACCGGGGCTTCCGCGGAGCCGAATGCCGGGCCTCGAGGAGCTTTCGAGACCGCTCTCGCAAAGCTTTCGGGTTGAGGGCCTGGCAGTCGGTACAAGACTCCGTGTCGTGGCCTCAGCCGAGGCAGAAGAGACACTCCCAATGCGGGTCGGTGACGGACATCATCCGAGCACAGGCGCCGCAACGTTTGAAACCGGGCATCCCTACGACACCTTGATAGAAAAACAGTGAAAAAAATTCACCAAAAAGTATGGTCAAAAATGACCAGGGCACTGCTCTTCCCGGATCTGCGCTTGCTGGCGCGGAAAAGAAGAACTGGCGTCAGCGCGCAGGGGCGGCGCCTAAGTACTGCCCGCGGCGTCATCCCGGCGATCACGACGCCGGACGACGGACGCGGAGCCGCACGACGCCGCCTACCGACGCGCAAGGGTACTTCTACGCAAAAAACTTTACGGATCCAGCCTGACGCCTGGGGATATTCTAAGGTAAGGAATCTGTCACTAACGTGTCTCTTTCAGATAGGACTGACAAGCACAGAGGCATATCTGCTTATGCAGGTATACCCACACATGTAATATACAGCACCCTGCCTTAGGGCGGTCAGGCCTACTGCAAGGATGACTTATAAATATTACATGCAGTGTTAGGGGACATGGCACACAGGGTTGTGTGACATGCTGTGTTTTCACTTTTGTCTACATCAAGACATGCAGCCTGCGATAGCAGCCCTGCATGTGCTTGGTGAGGGGTCCCTTAGGGTGGTACAATTCGTGCTGCTGCCCTTAGGGACTCTCTTTAGTACCTCAGGCCCTAGGTACCAGGGGACCATTTACTAGGGACTTACAGTGGGTGCTAAAGGTTTCGTCAATTGGGGAAAACAATTGAACCTTTTTAGGGTAAGAACACTGGTACTGGGGACCTGGTTAGCAGGAACAGAGTACACTTCAGTCAAAGTTGCATCAAATACTAGACAAAAAGCGCTTGGGGTGGGGGGTACTGCAACAAAAACCCAGTTTCCTACATGTAGGAAAAAAAAAAAAAAACGAAACATTATATTCAAGAACATAAAAACATGATCATAACAAATAAATCAAACTACTTCACCGAGAAAATCAAACTTGCCAAAAACTCAGCCAAAGAATTTTTCATAACAGTTTAAATGCTCTACAGTCCAAATACTCCAAACAGTTTGATACACGATCAAGTTCTTTGTAACAAGATAACAGCCTTCTTTCAAGAAAAGGTAAAGGAAATATACTGCAAATTCGATCCCAGCCAGAATACCAAGTCTATGGATTCTAATTTGGAGGGCACACATCACTTGCATGGTACCCTCTGTGAGTTTCCTCCTCTTAATGAGGAAATAAATTAGGATACTCAGATTCCACTAGATCAGCCACCCCTTCAGACCCTTGTCCACCAAACATCCTGCATATGGCAATAAGTACAGTCTCAGCTTATCGTACTAAGCTCTTAAATGCGATCATCCACGCAGGATTTTGCCCCACTGATCGAACGAAAGCCTCCATTCTTTCCTTGATGAAATAACCTTCACTCGACCCATATGAGGTTAAAATTACAGACCTATCTCCTGTCTTCCCATAACAGCCAAGATCATGGATGAAACACCTAAACTTTGAACTCTCATCCTTTCTGGATGAGAATGAGATATTAGATAATGCACAGTACGGATTTATGAAAAACCATAGCACGGAGTCAGCACTTGTCACAGCATCTGAAGAACTTAGAATGATCATGGACAGCAAAGGAAAAGTGGCACAGATCCTTGTGGATATTTCTGTTGCATTTGATACCGTTTGTCACTCTGTACTCATTGAAAGACTATAAAGTATATGTATCGGCGGGAAGGCCCTTTGACTTTTTTACATCTTTTCTCACAGAGAACAATCAGTGGCATTTGGCGACTTTACATCCAAATTTTTCACTGTACAATTCTGAGTCCCGCAGGGATTCTCGGAGCTGTACCCTTTGTAATATTTATATGGCACCTCTGGCCAAATTGATCAGATCCTTTGGCTTTTCCAGTTTCTTATGCGGATGACACAAATTGTAGTCCTGATCTCATGTGATACTAGTGAGGTTGCCAAACGCTTCAGTAATTGTATGCGAGAGGTAGTAGGATGGATGAGTGACAATTGTCTCAAGTTAAACTCCGAGAATACAGAGGTTCTTTTTGGAAAGTATACCGCATTCTGGGATTCAACGTGGTGGCCTCAAGACTATGGTGACTAGGTGGGGGTGTTAGGGGGAGGAGGGGTAAGGGACCAAAGTCAGGAATCTGGGAGTAATCTTTGATAGAAATCTTACTTTCTCAGAACGGATTAATCAAATTACATGCTCTTGCTTCTATTTATTGAGAAAACTGAAAAAGATCCTCCCTTCCATCCTGTACGATCTTCAAAAAACAGTATTTATCTCTTTAGTTCTTTCCAGGATCGACTACTACAATGACCTATAGATGGGAATCCAACAAAGGCAGTTAAATAAATTGTAGCTATTCCAAATTGCAGCGGCCTGCCTTATGAAGATCCCAAAACATACATCAGTTTTTCGAACTATTGAGGAGCTAAACTGGCAACCGGTCAGAAAAAGAGTAGCCTTTAAGGAGCTCTGCCTGGCGCATAATATAATTCACAATACCGGCCCTAACTATTTGAGAAAGAAATTCAGTATATGCCTAAAAGAACTCTTCGCTCTTCTTCCACCAAATCGATGGTATTACCCAAAATCAGAAAAGCTTCCTGGGGTGGCATAAGTCTTATCGTTGCCACTTATAAACGGTGGAACAAGCTGACTTTGTACTTCAAAGCACAACACATCTTACTGCAATTCAGAAAACAGCGTAAAACCTAGCTCTTTTCATTTTCACTGCCCCTTTAGTACATCCTTCTTCATCGCGTTCGCTGGCCCATTTTTTAGGTCTCGCCTAGGCAGAGCTTGCGTTGCCTCTTCGAGACATGCTGTATTCAGGATATGGGCATTAAGCTCCGCCCATGTACCACCCATCTTTACAATTGGCTCCTCTTCCTTTCCTTTGTAAATGATGGCTTTTGATTTGTCAATAGGCTTAGCAGTCCCTCCTTAGTACCTCTCTCTCTCCTATTGTTACCTTCCATAAAGACAGCCCCTCTTATATGTGTCCTTACTCGCAAACTTTCATTAGCAGTTAAAGAAGAACTATTTACTTAATGCAGAAGGAGGCATGACATGCTGTGCGAACGCATAGCAATGGCGCCCGCCTCTTTTATATCCAGCCCGACACAGCATCGCTTTATCGTCGCGTCTAAGCCCTCTCCTCTTTGTTTACATCTGCATTTTAACAACAAAAATGTTGCCTAAAACTACCTACTTACTCTACTCTCCAGATTCGAGCAACATAAAAAAAAAAATTTAAAAAAAATGCGAGTCTCACCCCCTCCCCCGCCTCCTCCCATGGCAAGGTGAGACATGTGGGAGTGATGCATACACATGCCCAAGTTTTCACAGTAGACTGCTCTTGGCTGCACGCTGGGGCAGACAACCAAATGCAATATTACAGACTCATGAGCTCTCCATTGTGCTGTAGCAACAATTGTGCAAATCGCTCTCCTCGCTGGAGGTGGGGGTTTATTTCAATTCACTTCATGGTTTAAGATCCCCTTCACCCCCACCCCCCACTCACTCACCAGAGGGATTCCCTTTCACCCCCAACAGCCTCGGGAGCTGGGGAAGAGCTTCCCCAGCTCCCGAGGCTGCAGCTTTGGTTTCCCTGAAATGAAGATCAGCGCACACGTCGCGCTGACGTAATTTAAGTGAAACCGAAACTGAAATGAGCCAAGAGGCTCATTTCAGTTTCGCATTCTACATGCTCAGGGGGCTATCTCAGCACCCTGAGCACGCAGAAAGTCAGGGGGGCGGGGTGGGGCAGAAAGCCCACTAGACGCCAGGGGTTTTTTTCCCGTTAAATTTAGGGGTGGGGGCTGCCCAAGATGGGCATGCCAATGCCCCCACCCCTCCCCCCACAAACTTCCAGCCTTCCTGCCCCCCCTCGGGGGCAGATTAGGGCAGTAGCCCCCAATCTGCCCCCCCCAGGGGGAGCAGAAAGCCCACTAGATACCAGGGATTTTTTTAGGCAATTTGAATTAGGGGTGGGGGGCTGCGCAAAACGGGCATGCCAATGCCCGCACCCGGCTCTCCCCCCCCCCCCCACAAAAAGTACAGTCTTTCTGCCCCCGCTGGGGGGCAGAAAAAACACTAGACGCCAGGGGTTTTTTTCCCGTTAAATTTAGGGGTGGGGGCTGCCCAAGATGGGCATGCTAATGCCGTCGCCCCCACACAAAATTCCAGTCTTTCTCTCCCCCCCCCTCCCTGGGGGCAGATGGGGGCAGAAGCCCCAAATCTGCCCCCCGTGGGGGCAGAAAGCCCACTAGATACCAGGAATCTTTTTCACTGAAATTAGGGGTCAATGCCCCCACCCACCCCTGCAAAATTAGTCTTTCTGCCCCCCCAGCAGGGCAGATGGGGGCAGTAGCCCCCAATCTGCCTCCCTGGGGGTTAGAAAGCCCACTAGGTTTCCTTAGATGGCCGCCGAGCCCGGGGCCAAAAACCCAGGTGACCCCCCCCTTGCAAAACCAGGTCGTTTTGTGATAGGTAATTTTGATGTCTCCTCAATATGTTTTGGGCCCTTGCCTGTCGCGGGTACTTGACCTACCCACGCAAGTGAGGTACCATTTTTATCGGAAGACCTGGGGGAATGCAGGGAGGGTTCAATTTTGTGCATCCACGCAGATTCCAGAACTTTCCATCACAGAAATGAGAGGAAAATGTGTTGTTTTTTAACAAAGTTTGAGGTTTGCAGGGGATTCTGGGTAACAGAACCTGGTGAGAGCCAGTCAAGTCCTCCCCTCCTGGATTCCCCTGGGTGTCTAGTTTTCAAAAATGTATAGGTTTGCTAGGTTTCCTTAGGTGCCGGCAGAGCTAGGGTTCGAAATCTACAGCTAGGAACTTTGCCAAAAAAGGGTCAGTTTTCACTGTAAAAATGTGGTGTGTCCACGTTGCGTTTTGGCCCGTTTCCTGTAGCGGGCACCAGGCCTACCCACACAAGTGAGGTACCATTTTTCCTCGGAAGACTTTGGGGAAAGCGTGGTGAGTGGAATTTTGTGGATCCACACAGATTCTAGAACTTTCCTTCACGGGAATGTGAGGAAAATTTGTTTTTTTTTTACAAAGTTTGAGGTTTGCAAGGGATTCTGGGTAACAGAACCTAGTGAGAGCCACACAAGTCACCCCTTCCTGGATTCCTCTGGGTGTCTAGTTTTCAAAAATGTATAGGTTTGCTAGGTTTCCCTAGGTGCCGGCAGAGCTAGGGTTCAAAATCCACAGCTAGGCACTTTGCGAAAAAAGGGTCAGTTTTCACTGTAAAATTTGGTGCGTCTACGTTACGTTTTGGGCCGTTTCCTGCTGCGGGCAGTAGGCCTACTCACACAAGTGAGATACCATTTTTATCAGAGGATTTTGGGGAATGCGAGGTGGGTGACATTTTGTGGATCCACGCAGATTCCAGAACTTTCCATCACAGAAATGTGAGGAAAATTTGTTTTTTTTGACAAAGTTTGAGGTTTGCAAGGGATTTTGGGTAACAGAGCCCGGTGAAAGACACTCAAGTCACCCCATCCTGGATTCCTCTGGATGGCTAGTTTTCAAAAATGTATAGGTTTGCTATGTTTCCCTAGGTGCCGGCAGAGCTAGGGTTCAAAATCCACAGTTAGGCACTGTGCATAAAAAGGGTCAGTTTTCACTGTAAAAATGTGGTGTGCGCACGTTGGGTTCTGGACCGTTTCCTGTCGCGGGCACTAGGCCTACCCACACAAGTGAGGTACCATTTTTATCGGGAGACTTACGGGGACTCAGAATTGTAGAGCAACTGTTATTACCTATTGACTTTCTATGCATTTCTGCCTTCCTAATGTAAGACAATGTGTGAAAAAGAAGTCACTTTGAAAAATGTCCTACAATTCACAGGCTAGTATGGGTAACCACAATTTCGGAGATGTGCAAATAGCTACTGTTTCTAAACTCTATATTTTGTTCCTATTTCGGAAATACATAGGTATCTTTGATACCTATTTTTCACTCTTTATATTTTACCAAATGAATTGCTATATACCCAGTACACAATGAAAAACCACTGCAAGACGCTGCTCAGTTATTGCCTCTGGGTTCCTCGGGTTCTTGGTGAACCTACAAGTCCTATATATCCTCACAACCAGAAGGGTCCTGCGGATGCAACGGTATATTGCTTTCAAACATCTGTCATACTTAGAAGAAGTTACAGGTGAAAACGTTGGCACAAATGGCTGTTTTTTGCAACTCATTTTCAATCTTTATTTTCAACTGTTAGTTTCTATAAAAAAAAAAAACCTTGAAGGATCTACTCAAATGACTCCTTGCTGAAATCAGAATTTTATCTACTTTTCAGAAACTTATTGCTTTCCAGGATCCATTATTGCTTTCACACCCATTTCGACCACTAACTGGAAGGAGGTTAAAAGCACAAAAAGTAGCAAAAAGAGGCAATCTCCCAGTAAAATACCAAAACTGTGTAAAAATGCAGGGGAAAAACTAGATGCTTTCTTCTGCAGCACTTTTTCCCCATTTTTCCACAAAAAACACAAAACGTAGTTGTATTTTGGCTAATTTCTGGGTCCCCTCCAGGGTAATCCACAAACCCTGGGTACCTTTAAAATCCCTATGATGTTGGAAGAAAAGGGTGCAAATTTGGCATGGATACCTTATGTGGTCAAAAAGTTACAGGGGGCTAAGCGCGAACTACCCCAAATAGTCAAAAAAGGGGTTAGCCGGGGGGAGGCCGAGCAGCGAAAGAGTTAACAATGCAAATGTTGCTTAAAACTACCTACTTACTCGGTCTACTTTCAGGTGCAAGCAACATTAAAAAAGGCTCTCCGTTGTGCGTGTGTGTAACCGATGATCGCGACCCCATGGCAAGCTTCGCTGGAGGTGGGGATTTGATTTAATTGACTGCATGTTTAAGATTTCTCTCCTCCCACACACTGACTTGCTTTAAACTACAGGGACTCAGTAGTGGAACATGTGTTTGGTGGGGGCAAGAGGCGTATTTCTGCTGTTTGCCTTGTGTTAGCTAGGAAGAATGAGGTAAGGCTTTTCTTTTTCATTAACATTTTAAACCAGCATTTTTTAAAACAGATGATTTTACAGGAAATGCTGACATGCTCTCCTGTCCTCTACGATACCGCCGTACTTTATCTGGAAATTTTTGATTGCTGCGTACATGTTTGCAAATATTGGCCAAAAACTATACTCATGTCCCAATGCTAAGGTTGCAACCAAAAGAAGCATGTATAATTCCCTACTTGGAATGCAAGCAGAAATTACAACACAAAGCAACAACAGTGGAGCAAAAACAATACGAGGTAAATTCCCAACAGGCTGCTCCTGTTCTCTCTCCGCCCTCCCACTTCAGAAGCGGTGGAGTTGTTTGATAGCAGCTCTCGCCGCTTCCCTCGCCTACACCTTGGTTCCATCCGTCAAGCTCTCCAAAAACCAGTCCCTCTCGGCCCGTAAGGGTTAAGAGCGGTTTGAATAAAAAAAATAGAATCCAGTTGACATGGGGTTGTATAAACTTGCAAACATGCAGGTGTTGTGAACTGCTACATGGTAGAAGATGGAATGGCTACAATACTGAACTTAAATGAAGGGATAGTTTATTTAATATGTTTCTGTATGAGATATTATATTGCACATTCACTAACCTTTGTGTAGTCAAGCTACGAATAGCAATAGTGCTATGCAAATATGAACACTCAACTGCAAACAAAACAACAAAAGTCGAACACATTGTAATTTACATCACCAATAGCTCTAACTTTCACAAATGCGAGACCAATGCATTGCAAATGCGTGTTCTTTTCTGGTATCAACAAGTGGAAGCTAGCGCCTTCGGACAATCAAGCACTCTACAAAAACTATCAATATCCATACACAAGAAAGATACATTTCCACGAACCTGCAAGGGCCTGACTGGACCTTGAGCAGACCATTCTCCACCGCTTCACTCCAGAACAGATCGAACGCATCCTCTTTCAGAGAAACACGCAGAAGGTCGAGTCCCACAGCAGGCAAGTTCCGATCCTTCTTAACAGACTCGGCTGCAGTTTTCAGAAGCTCAACCAACCTGAAAACGCAGAACAGAAAAGAGATGCAATGTTATAGTGTTCAATAAATATTTAACATTTCGAAAAATCTAAGGAATTTCTTCTTGATTCCCAAGTCACAATCTTGTTTTCCTAGCGGCTGCACCTAAAGAGAAGACACTACCTACAAACACGTACATTGTTTAACTTTGAAGTAGGTTGCTGTTCTTCCTAGGAGGTGCCATGCATCCCTTTCTTATGCCCACCAAGTCAACACCTTTCTGATGAAGTTATGCTTTGAAATATGCTAAATAAATATGCTGTTGCTAGGATGTTGTTGACCTGTTTACCACTATAGTTTCCATTACTTGCTGCAGTTTATTACAGTCACTATAACAAGAGTAAATGGCAACTCAATACAGCACAAGTCACAGCATGCAACTGACGTTTATTCATTTGTATGGGTTAAAAAAGGTAACATGATTTTCATCACTTCTAGATGTAGCCCATTCTTTCATGGTTTTCTCTCTTACCCCATGTAGTCCCAAGTGTCGATCCACTTGATCCTTAAATGACAAAATACTGGCCCAAACGTTACTTGGCTGAAATTGATTTGATATACTATATTGTCCAGTGCTCCAATGATTAGGTGGTGCAGTCTTTATTTGTCCTTGCCAACATTTCCCTCAGATATATGATTTGAGACAGTGTTCTAACAAGTAATTGATTTGGCATGATGTATTGTACAGCGCTACTGAAACCTGGTTGGGGTGAGCTGGCGCTACAACTCAAATAAGTAAATAAATAAAAATGTGAGCCTTGAAATAAAGAGTGAATTTACGGAACAAATATCATGGGGTAGGAGCTTTTTTTGCTAAGAACTGTGTGATTTAGAGAACATCACAATATCGTTCATCTACCATAGCAAATGCAACAAGTTATTAATAGTTTTTATATTTCGACTTACCATGCACGTCATCATCATGTGCTGTGTAATTTCGAGCCATTCTTGTCACATACAAAATTCAGGAGGGGATACAACAATTCTACAGTTTCCAAATACAACGGTTACTACTGCCCTCATTTGATGCAGAATCACAAAGGCTGTCAAGAACAGCAAGGCGTGTTCCTTCTAATGGTGGTGCCATGACTGGAACAAAGCAATTCTGCACTTTGGATGCCTTTCTAACAAAGCAATATGGGCTGGTCAGTCAACGAACACAATGTCAATAACCTTTCTCAAACTAGACACCAACAACAGCACACGTGTTCCTCAGCAACAACAAAAATCCCCATGTATCACACCAATGCACAAATCTTGTCTAGTGATACAGTTGCTAATATTCCATGCAAGAGCTCCGGCTTATAATCGGACTTTCAACCTGTTGAAAAATCTTGCGATTGGGGCTACCCATTTTATACATACTACTGTGGCTTAAATTGTAAATGCATATATGATGTAAATTTGGGGGAATACATAAATATTGTGATGTTAATGATAACTCTAAGGACCCAACTACATGCTGCCTACCACCATGCCCTCCTCACCGCATGCGGTTTTCAGTAGTATGGCTTCATTCACACTCTCCTCTCCCTCATACAGGCAAAGGTGATGCACATGTAGAACTTTATATTTGAGATGCTCCTTGTTCAATTGCATGTTCTTTTATAACAGGCTTTCCTGATCATCTTGGTGTTACCAGACTCAAAACTGCACTGAAAGCATACTAGTAAGCAGATCCCACCTGTGCAACTGTTTTTCTGACATCCTCATCTTTCTCAATTCAGCTGCTTCCTCAGCAACACCAAGTCACCATGTTCCAGACTTACAAAAAATTAAATATCCAATCCCCCCACAACACAGCCGCCAGATTTACAATAGAAGTGATGGGAATCCACTCCTCCTTCCTTGCATCTCTCCATTGGCTCTCAGACAAAGACCCCAGGTTGAGTTCAGTACCTTTTGCCTAATCCACAGCTCAGCAAGAATATAACACACTATGCCCCCTTGATGTTCCCTACTCCTGTCAGATCATAGCCTGCTCCACATTCCTAGCACACAATGCAGCATGAAAAAGAGGCTTTAACAGCAAATTCCAAGGAATGCCTATAAGAAAGAACAAGCATTTGCAATGCAATAGGTCTCGCATTTGCGAGAGTTTGAGCTATTGCCATTGTAAATGACAATGCCTTTTATTTATGTGTTTTGAAAACCTGCAAGCGGTGCGTAAACACACACTTTGTACTTTGCAGGTTTTCTTAACACATACATAAAGGCATTGTCATTTACAATGCCATATTGCATTGTAAATGCTTTTCACTGTGTTTATTCTATAAACAATCCCTTCTGTGCAAGAGCAAAATAACAAAAATGGAAATCGAGCAATAAGTGCAAAAAAGAGAGAGCGAACAAGGAATAAACTAATACTTGAGGGTTAAGAAAGATCTGAGAGATAATGTGAGAAACAAGGGTTAAGGAGAGAGAGTCAAGATCGAGGAAGAATCAAAGGGGAAGAGAGAATGAGTGACAAGGTGCGAAAATCACCAGGCAAAAGAGAAGAAACGAGTGAGCAAAAATTTGTAAACAGGGCAGAGAAGCAGAGAGATGGCAAAAAGAAACCACACAGATAACCGGAGCAAAAACGTGGCAAAATAAGGCAAACAGAGAGGTAAAGCAGGGAAACAATGGCAATACCAAACAACCTGAAGAGAAGAAGGCGAGAGAGAGAGCGCAGGACAAGGGAGAAGCAGCTGGAGCAAGGCAGGAGCCTCACACGCACTGGAACGGGGTCGGAAAGGTCTTTCTCTGGTCAGAGGACCGATAAAGTCCTAGAAAAGCACCTACAAAATCAAACAGAAAGCAAACTGGACAATCAGCATTATTCTCTGCCGGACACAGACCCAGGTCTAAAAATTCGTCATTTTATGATTGGCCTATCACCAACATGAACATGAAGTAGCCTACTAAGAGTATCAGCTTCACATGTTTTTTCAATCCATCCAGATGGGACTCAACGGGAAAAGAGAATTGTGGCTCAGAAGGGCCTAGTCTCACAGCTGTGAAGCAGCGTATCTTGTCCTAATCAACATGCTTAGATTACACATCAAAGTCAGCATCAGCTTTACTACAGTATTAAGAAGCACACAACAAAAGGGATTACAGTATTTTACAAAAGCTGCTAACAGCAGGCATAAAATATAAAACCTAACTTATACATGCACTTAAGGCAAAGTTCCGAGGATGTCCCTTTGCTCTTGCACATATAGCCCAGAACAAAACGATTTATCGATGGTAAATTCATAAACGTGATTTGCAATTTAATTACAGACGCAGACCTGCTCAGGGGAACAAACATTTTATTCACATTAGTAACAGACTCAAGTTCACAGTAATTACAGTGATATTTTCTTACGTAATGCCTGTCCAACAAGCCTTAACAAATAGGCTGTTTTGGACAGTTTGTTCCTACAATAGCTCTCTGAAAACCTAAGTGCCCTATTGCTGTCCCAACAGCAACAATGTCACTGTGGCCTAACAGCAAGAGCGATCGACCTCGAAGCTGGGGAACCGGCTTAGAGTCTCGGAAGGGACGCTCAACACCCTGTGATTCTGGGCAAATCACTTAATCTTCATCACATCTCTAGTCAATGAATGTGTCTGTAACGCAACTGGTGCTCATGTAAAGTGCTCTGATGCCTTTGAGTTGAGTTCCGCTACATAAAACTTTTAAAAAAACAACGCACCTGTACTTGATGCGGTATATTAGTAAGTCTTGTAACGGCGCTCAGTGCAACAGTTTCTCCACTTGATTATTGATAGGTTTCAAATAAATCAGTTTTCAATTTTCAACACCGTGGCAGCTCAAAAAAATATCAGAACTCAAAGTCTGACCTGATAGACTACACAATACATCCCAAATAGTAACTTAGAGTTTCAGGTTTTCCAAAAACAAGCTGATCATAAAATACTTTCACATGGCATCAGCTAGTCAGGTATCCCCTTTCTGCTGCTTGTCAAATAGGGCAAGGGGGCGAAGTTATAGTAACACGAGGATCTGTGAACAGTAAATGGAGTGAGTATCAGTATAAAAGGTGCCGTCGTAAAGTGAAGGGCTCGACCTTCATTCCGTTCTGCGGAGATCAGTCGTTTAGAGCGAAGGGACAATGATCTAATCAGTCTCGCACGGCCAACACGAGCCAAATGTAACATTTTTGTTTTTTCCCTCCAGAAAAAACCATAAACATGTACAGATCAACTTAAGTTATAAAGTCTACCAGCGGATGCTACCTTTTATAGAGGGGTGCATTAGGAGGCACTCGGAGGGGGTTTTGAGCAGCATATTAGCTGGAATAGGAAGCGAAGTGAATCGCTCCCTGTAACAAGCGCTGGTCACACGCCGCTCCCGGCACCCCGAGCGCAGCGAACGCGCTAATTAACATCTGTTTTGAATTAGCGTGGTGAAAGCAACCACGCTAATTCAAAACCTCGCTTGTGAGGGGGAGGAGGAGGTGAGCCCGCGAGTGGTGCGCGCGCGTTAGAGAGCAGTCTGCTTATTTTCAAGCACTGCACTCGTGCTTGTGGCGCGCCGCTGCTCGCTCCCGCAAGGTGGATGCCGCCACAAGCATGAGTGCAGTGCTTGAAAATGAGCAGAGCGACGGCTAAAGGCCCTCCTATGCAGCGCATGCGCGCTGCGTAGGCGAGACCTAAAAAAGACAACGCCTCTACAGAAACGAACTTTAAGACGATTCCGTTTGAAATCCACTCTTTCAATCATTCAGTAACTGAGACTAGAGGGTTGCCTCGCACAACAAATATACTAATAGCAAACAGCAAATATACAAATGGCAGCAGCAAGAGTTGCAGAACGTATTCAAACAAATATATAATTTTATATGTAGTCCTTTCCTGCGTTTTTGCTATCCAAATAATAATTCAACGGAAATGTTTTTTTTAAATTTAGAAATTATTCACAAAAAGAGAGCTGCGATTACTTACAGGAAGGAAAAGGCATCTATATTAAATGGCATGAAAAATCTTTCAAGGGTGAGCATTGTTTTATTAGCACGCACAGAGCAAGAGATCTATAGCAGTGTAAAATAACTGAAAATTATGGATCAACAGTGTATGGCAGAATTGCCTTATTAGTTGTTTTTATTCTCTAGATAGAGCAGAAAATGTATTCAAACTCTTTACCAACTCACTTTGGCACATTTTCCAAGGTAACAATGGTAGACGATCCAAGCAGCTTCTTCAACTTTTTGGGTTTCAAAACCCCAGGGAATTTCTGCATTCCAACTAGCAGTAGGTGCAGCTGTTCTGGAGAGCTGAATGCAGAGGTCAGGTCAGCCTTGAGCACTCCAAGCAGGACTTCCTCAAAGGTGGCTTCTGGGATCTAAGGCGACAAAGACAATGGTATATGAGCAACACTCAATTTAAAAGTTGCCTTGCAGGAATCCTTGTAGATTTTTTTTTTTTTTTAATTCTTTTTATTGCAAACAGCACAACAGCAGTACATCAGTGATACCATTTTCTTGCATATAATCCGACCAGTGAGTTTACAGACGTCTTTTGTCAATCGGAGAGGATACAACACCAATGATAGGTGACTTTCATGGTCGGTCTAATACCCCCCCCCCTCACAGCCCTCGGTAAGCTTTATACCTCCCCCAAATCTTTTCCCATTTCTTCGGGTAGCCTCTACTTTAGTATACAGTACGCTCAGCTAATCAACAACAGTCTAGATCAGTCTGCTAGTCCTCAACCTCTGGTAATGCCTGGGCTCCCCAGCACATGGCTAGATTGCGTTTTGCCACCACCGATCTGGGCCATGCTTCTGCCCCTGAAATCACCAACAGGGACCATTTCGTCTCCAAGGGGACATCTATTCCCGTCACCTGCGCCATAATTCTCCCAATTTTACCCCGGTATGTCTGAGTCTCCAGCCATTCCCATAAAAGGTGGTAAAAAGTTCCCTCCTGGCCGCAACCCCTGTGACAGTGATGACTCCACCCTGCCTAGGCGATGCAGCAGCCCCCAGGAGCAATATTTATGGTGAAAGACTTTCAACTGGATCAGACGGAAATGGGAACTGATCGCCACCTCTCTCGGTCCTTGTAGGGCCTCTATCCAGTCTTCATCCTCTACTGGGCCAATCTCTCCCACCCACACAGCTCTCAGCTGTGCCAGGGGGTATGGTGCGTTATTTACCAATTTTTTGCATATTAATGATATTGCCTTCCCATCCAAAGGGTCTGTCAGGAGTCGTCCTCCAGTGGGGAGGCCTCGGCCAGGTCTTCAACATCTCAAATGTGACCCCGGAGCGCGTGTCCCAGTTGCAGATCTAGCAGCCATTCCCCAGGACGAAGTTTGTACTCTTGTTGGAGGGTCGCAAACTTACGAATGCCTGGTTCCTCCAGACATCACCAAGTTTTTTCAGGCCCAGCCGTTCCCACTTACCAAAGCCCTTCAGCCTGCCCACTTTGACTAGTTGGTGGCTAGCCCACAGGGGGGTCATTGCCGTCAATCTGAACCCCCAGCCCAGGTATTTTGTTGCAGCTTTTCAGCATTTAACTACTGCCTGAGTGTGTATCGGCAGCCCCGATTCTTCCTCCTATCATAGATTAGGTTTGTATAGCCCCTGGCCGTCATATATGCCCTGTCCACCCTGCAGGCTGGTTCCGTTCGGTTAACAAACGCCCAATCGTTCACCGTGACCAAATGGGCAGCCCAGTAATACAACTTCACATCAGGAACCGTCAATCCCCGTCATAAATACCCCTCTGTAATTTAGGTAAGGCTATACGTGCTGCCCCTCCACTCCCTAACAGGGATCGCAACTCTGCCTCAATCGTTCGGAAAAACTATGTCGGAAGCGGATATGGGGCATTTTGTAGGACGTAAAGGAGGCATGGACGTGTCATTATTTTAAAAAGGGCAGCACGGCCCAATAACGTTAAAGGCAGCGGCCTCCAACGCTGGGCGTCTCTCTTGAATCTATCCAATTGGGGTAGCAGGTTTCGGTCATAAAACCTCTGATGGCGCCTCGTTATATTGCTCCCTAAGTATTTAAACCCCTCCAACTCCAGTGGGACCTCACACCTAGACGTCAATTTAGGTGTTCTCCTTCCCCGCCAACGGAAACAGGGATTTAATCCCAATTAATACGATATCCTGAGTAATCTCCGAATATACAGAAGATTTGTAGAATTCGGTCAATTGACTGCCTGGGACACTGGACATATAATAGAATGTCATCAGCATATAGGGAGATACGCTCTTCCCACTCGTCACCCACTGGGATACCCCAAATCTGTGGGTCCTGGCGAACCCACACCGCCAGAGGCTCAAGCACCAGGGCGAACAAAATCGGAGATAAGGGGCACCCCGTCTTGTCCCCTTCTGCAGGGGAACTTGCGGAATACAGTTGCGGTGACCCGCACTCTCGCCAGTGGCTGCTCATATAATAACTTTATCCAGCCAATAAACTTTGGTCCAATCCCCATGCGCACCAGGACCGCCCACAAGTCATTCCATTCTACACTATCACAGCCATCCTGGCATCAAAGGACAGGAGAGCCGACGGCAGCAAGGGGTCCGGCTCGGTGACATGTAGGACCCCAAACAATCTACGCAGATTGAGCCTGGAACCCCTGTGTGGCATGAAGCCAGATTGATCCGGGTGTGCTAGGGAGTGGATTACCGTCCTCAGGCACAAGGCAAGGATCTTCTCCAGGACCGTAACCTCATAATTCAGGAGAGATATCGGTCCATTGACCCACAACTCGTCAGAGGCATACCCTCTTTAGGTATCAGTGTTGTCACCGCCAAGCGCTGATCTGTCGGTAGAACCCATGTCTGGCTTGCTTCTTGAAACATTGTATGTAGGTGCCGTTTTATCAAGCAAGCAGTTAAACAGCTCCGGTGGGAGACCATTTTGCCCCGCTGCTTATCCAGATTGCAGAGCCCATGCCGCTGTGCTAATCTCCTCCACCGTCAAATCTCCCTCTAATCCGTCCCTTTCCTCAGCAGTCAGACCCAGTAGGTTGATGTCTCTAAGGAAGTCGATGCAGTCCGACTCAGCATACCCAGAGGTAGAAGTATACAGCCTTTCATAATGGGAAGCAAATGCATCTGCAATCTCGTGCCCCGTCATGCGACTCATCCCCAAGTCGTCTAATATCTTCGGGATCCATCTCATCCAAGTCTCCCGCTTATCCAGCCACGCCAGAACTTTACTGGCCTTGTCCCCCATCTCATATATTCTGTACCAGGAGACCCGGGCTAATGCCCTGGCACCTTCCTACAGAAGCTCCCTCAACTCCTTTTGTCGTAGGCGAAGGCAGCAGGTCACCTCCCCAGATATTGCCTCTTCCCTCCCTGCCAGGGCCTCCACATCCAGAAACTCTCTCCGCCGTGCATTTCAGTGCCTTTTCTTTTTTGGAGGCTCCTATCAAAGTTTGGTTGTGACCCCCAAGTACGGTCTTAAAAGCCTCCCAAAGTATCAGCCCGGAGTCCTCTGACCCCATGTTCTCTGTGAAGAAGTGTTCAGTGCAATCCCTGACACTGGACTTGAAGTGTGAGTCTCGGAGGTACCATGGGTCTAACCTTGGTCGGCGTGCGTATTACTGCGGAGGCCCCTGTAGGGTGGCCTCCACCGGGGAGTGATCGGATATCCCCCGGGAAATGTATTTAGCCTCCTTGAACTGGCCCACAAACTGAGTTTGTGTGAGCAGGTAGTCGAGCCGTGCGAGGCACCCATGTGCAGCAGACAGGTGAGTATATTGTCTGAGATTAGGGTTATGACCATGCCAGATGTCACCAAGCCCCATGGAGGAAAGAAATTCACCTAGGGCCCCCAGCTCTCCTCCACAAGGACACCCCGCCCAGAACATCCAGCTCCACCGAAAGGCCGTCATTCATGTCGCCCCCCATAATCAATCTCCCTCGCTGGAGTTTCAGTAGTAGAGAACCCAGCACGTCCAGCGTGGGGGCCTGCAATCTGGGAGGGGCGTATACCGAACAAACGTTAATAATCATGCCATCCCATTGTCCACTCAAGGCCAAATATCTCCCCAGAGGGTCCAATCATGATTTTCCTGGAACCCCTCATCTGTCCACGGACTTGTCGCCTGTGTCTCCGCAGATTGCTAGCCCAGCAAGCCACTCCCTTCAGTCCCGTCTTTGGTTGCTCCTCAATTTTTGAGCTCTTGACTTTATTCCAGCTAACTGTGCGCCAGCCCTCCAGCCACTCCCAGGCCTCCTCCGGGGTCGCGAAGTGCAGGTTTTGCTGTCGGCTATAACGCATTGTCCCGGCACACCTCCTCCAGCCTCAGTCCCTCTCACCTCCAGTCTGTGGGTCTCCCGGTGGGGGGGCAACATCGTCCTGAAGGCCTCATTCGGGGTGGGCCAGCGCAGTATTCCTTCTACCTCGGCTTCGACCGCCGCAGCCCTGGCCCGGCCTCTCCGCTGGTTTACGGCCCGTGCTTCTTGAGTTGGACAGGAGGGAAAGGAGAGCTCACAAAGGACATCTCCCGGCCAACCGCCGGTCCGCATCCGCAAAGTCTGATACACACTCCAGGCCTCATTAGCAAGGCCCTCCTGTCACCCCCACCGGTAAACCCGCTCCCACACCCCTGCGGGTTACTGGTGTCCCGTGGTGACTCGGATTACTGCCGAATTTCGGGGCTCGAGAGGGAGCTCTGCTTGGATGCAGCAATCTTAGTCCACGGCCAAGCCACGCCCCTGAATCCTTGAAGATTTAAACCCAAAACGGAAAGCTCAACAAGAACTAATCGAATTTGGCAAAACTACAGAAAACTAATACAATGCACCAAATCAATTGAAAATAAATCGTAAGCAGTATAATTTATATTTAAAAAAATCTAGATGACAGCAATAATTTTTAGTTTCAAAGAAGCATGCTTTAACATGGACAAGTACTCCTATATCTATAGTGAGAACTGTTTCATAGTCACGTGTTTCACCTCCTATATATGCCCTTGTACATTTACTTGTCGAACTGGCTCTGTACGGGTCTTCTCCCCCTGCTTGACGTTGCAACATCCTGTATCGCTACTGAACATTTGTTTGGATTCTCCTACCATGTGTTTTTTTTTATCTCCCATCTATGCTCTTGAAAATAGACTTATTGGCTTTGCTATGTATCGTCCCTCTTCCACCAGCTCGGAGTTGTGACTGTCTTTATCTCTCACGATCATGTTGTTGTTCCCTACTTGTTTCCCTCTTATTTGTTCCTGATTATAACTAAAGAGCTCAGATACCGGCCCGTGTCATGTTCACGCTATATAAAACTCTATAAATAAGGATTTCATATTACCATAAGGTGGTTTCTCCTTTGCATCTCTTGAGACTCATTCAGTGGCACATTAAATCAGTGGATTAAAAACTATTTGTGAGGAGGCGAGCCAACTCTAGACTAGCAACATTTGTGGCCTGTATGAAAACTGGGTTATATAGTAGTAGTAGACTGATTACGAGTCTGTAGGAGGAGTAGGTGCTAGTTATCACATACAATAAAAGCAGACTCTTCCAGGGTTCGATATTTATTGGGTGCAATAAACAACATCTATTAAGATTTTTTGGGTGAAAAACATGCAGATTTTTGGTGCTTACCACACTAAAATCCACGTTTTTGTTAATGCCCTACTGTTTTCCCCTGTTAAATTACAGCATATATAACGCACCCGGCAATTATCAGGTGTGGTAAATGCCAAACAATATGGAATGTAAACCCGCAGCACTCAAAACACAGAGTCACTCGTAATTAGGGCCTCAGTGGGCAAACGTGCCGATTCCATTTCCTAAAAACATACACAATGTTATGTTTCTAACCTATAAACTATACCAAAGACAAAGAAAATTCCAATCCAAGAAACAAGTTAGCATTCTGCTACTTAGGCAAACAGTAGAAGCAACTGCTCCTCTGTGTCCAAACTAAACTATATGCAGTAGATGTAAAAAATATGCTTCACCATGAAAAAGCAGAAGCAGTGTTATACAAAGTCATAAGTAGGGAGATCTCTATTTGCATTTCAAAACATCAGGTGTACAGGCAACGATACACAGGAGGAACATTTAATTGAGTGTGCTCCTGTTAACAACATCAAATAAAAAGGTAAAGTATTAAAGTCACAATTTCTGAGGCTGATTGGGAATCATAGCAGAATATATAAAATTCATAGTATGTATGTAAAGTAGTAATTCACCCTAGGGGGTTCTTGGCACAATACAAAAAACATTTCTTATTTATGCTTACTGTCAACCAAATACATGTTATTAATTCGCAACCTCGGATGAGTGCATATGATGGAGCAAGGACTCGAACATCAGACTTGCTCGGAAAAACAATCCTCTCGGGTTAACTCACTAGCGAATTACTAACGAGGTGTTTTGAGATTAATAATATGCATTTCAGTTACATACGGGAGAAATTGAAGCTTGCCTAGATGTTTACTAACTGCAATAACATGAACGTAGGACTAAAATGCATTCTAACACGGGATCTTTACTGCACATGCGTCTGCTGCATCTACGTAGTGTGCCGTGCGGACGCTTGGAGGGAAATTCTGGCGCTTGCACAAAGAACTAAAAATAGCTGCTTAAAAGCTCACATGCATGGCACCTGCTTGCTGAAATTAGAAAATAAGTTTTATGCTAATGCAATTGCAGAAAGAAATAATTAATGGTATGGGCTAGAGTAGAGGTTGGTGGTATACAGTGAAATTTATTTTTGAGAATAACATTCTCTCTTTTGACTTTATTATTAGTACGTATTTGGGCCTGTCAAAGTTGTCCGAGTCAAGCAGACGGACGTTGCGCGACGCATGCGCCCTGGTGTGGAAGTTCAGACAGATTACTAAGGACTTGTCACGTGTCCAAGGTCGGCAGAGATGTGCCCTGGGAACATGAGGGTGAAGAGTTCATACGAAGGAACTGTATTCAGAAAGTTGATACATTTGTATTAATAAAGTTTAAAGATGTATGGGAAAGGAAGGGCAGAATAAAAGTTTGAGGGGAGGAGTTTGGGAAACAATGGTTTAAAGAAATAAATGAAGTATAAGTATGGTGTGATGATCATTCCCCCCCCTCGCCTGTCCAAACAGAAGTTAATATTTTCCTAAATTGAAACATTAATGGGTGGTACATGCTTATGGAAGGGTATAATTGAGGTAGTCTAGTTAGTTGAAGGGAGTTCTTTGAGAATCATTAATTACGGATTCGGGGTGTGCTGAGGCGATGAAATGCTGATGAAGAAATCGAATGCAGAACCATCTACTTAATTTGGGTGGGTTAGAAAGAAGATCGTGGAAGAACCACGAGGAGGAAGTGTGTCAGAGAGGGGTGCGACGTAGTCGTCGGTATCTAGAGAGGTGAAGTATCTTGTCCTGATTCCTGTCCTGAAGCCTTTGTCTCCTGATCTGTCCTGGGGACCCTTACTAGCCCTTTGGCCAGGGGGTTGGTCTTCACACCATACTTTGGTAATTATGAATTCATCGTCTTGATAAATGCTCTTCTCTCTCTATCCTCTTCTTTCTGAGCATAGTTGTTGTGTGAAATCTGAATTAGTTATTTCTAATGAATTCTGATTGAATTTGGCACTCTTGTGAATGAGGGTGTTTGTACTGAAACGCTTTGAGATGGTTCCCAAACAATTAATTTAGATAAAGATTTTAAAAATTACCGAGTGTGATTATTTTAATCAAGAAATGTTTAATAAAATTATGTTAACTATCACCATCAACTAGTTCCACCTAAATGGCCCATTGACCAGAGGAAAGAACTATTTGATCAGTGAAAGGTTTAGTTAGAGAAGAAATAACTAGATCGTGAGGTATGAAAATTATAAAACTATAAAGGTTTCCAGCAGTCTACTTGGTGATATAGTGCGTGAGAGTTATATGGGCCCAGGTGAGTATATTGTAGGGGAGTATCTGTTACTAGTACACCGCTGGATCAGTTTTCTGGTAGTAGAGCTATGGTTTTTAGTGACTAGTTTGGTGATAAGTATAGATTATTGTTTTTTGATTTATGTTTTAACAAAAGAGTTAGCGTCCTGTTTTTATGTCGCCTGGAAAATTCCTGGGGAATGAATAGCGGGTGGCGATAGAAACCACGCTGCAGTGAGGTTACTCGTCTGTTGGAATAACACTGAGGAGCTAGCGAAAGCTAGCAGTGTTAAAGTAGGGACTATTTTTTTGTGTAGAAGTGAGAGCGATTGATAGCAAAGAGTTCACTAGTGAAACTTTAGGCGTTATATCACCTAGTAAGGGTAACCGTAAAGGAGTAGTAGGTTCTTCTAAGCTAGATTGACAGCAAAAGGAGTTCACTGGTGAAACATCGGTCTCAAAATTCCCTAACGGGTGACACCGGAGGAGTAGCAGGTTCTCTGGAGCTTAGGTGAAGAGTAAGCGTAAGGTTTTACTCACAGTAAAATGAAATAAACTATCCTTTGATTTAGTGGAACAGACAGTAGCGAATGTTTTTACGTCGTTATTAACAAAGAATTTTAAGGAGAATATAGAGAAATAAAGTTTCGTATTACCTTGCAAAGGGAGGGTCAGTTGCCGGAGAAGTATGGACGTCACTGAGAGCCGCGCTGGGATTGGTAGACACAGCGGGCGGGTGACAAGAGCTGTATTGTAAAGGAGGGGTCAGTAGTGAGGAGTAGAACTGACGTCAGGAAAAGGCCGCGCTGGCATTGGACAGAGTACGAGTGTGAGCCTGATTTGATTGGATAATCAGTTAGAAGCCGCGCTAGAATTGGTGAAGAGAAGACTGTATGCAGGAGTTTGATTTGACAGTAAGTGCCTGACGTACAGGAAGGAAATTTCAAGGGTTTGCGGATTACAATTTCCTACACCGATCCTCAAGAATGTATGGAGAGAAAAGAAAGATGTCATTTTTTAAGAAAATAAAGAATTTCTTTGTAAAAGATAAGCCAGTGTTGACTAGAGAGGGAATTCTTATTCCACCACCGAAGACACCAGCATCTTTCATGATGGAGAGAGGATATCATACTTGCGTGTGGTTGGAAAACTGGACAGAGTACACGAAGGATGATGGTGTGTTAGCATGTCCTAAAGATGGTACGTTTAATGGGAGGATTCTTCAGAATTTGAGATTAAAAATGAATGAGCTAGAACCTAGACCTAGGTTAACTCAATATGAGGCTTTGGAAGAATGGGAGACTGAGTCATATGAACGAGAGAGATGCAGAGGTGGAAGATAGAGAGGATTTTTCCCGAGACACTTGCATGAGTCACGAGAAGGGCAGATGAAACAGTGGACGAGAGCTATGGTATCAGAAGGGTTATATCCAGTGTTGATGATTGAGGAACAATCTGGAGGAAAGTGTAAGGAGAAAACAAAAAACATTTGAACACAGCGGGATATGATGAATCAGATGATGAGTTGTTAGAGGATATTTTAGTGAAAAATCCACCACCATATCAAGAAGCAGCTAGTAAGGTTGTCCCAAGTGCGCCAGTAATGGGAATACCATTACCTCCACAGATTTTACATGAGACATCATACAACAGAGTGTTGCAAGATAGTGAAAGAGAAGCTTTGAATAAAACTAGGGAAGAACTAGTTCAAAAGATAAGTCAATTGAATTTAAATACTGAAGCTTTAACAGTACCAGTAACCATTGGTCCAGTAATCCAATTATATGGGGATAATAAGATTGCCCAGAAACCACAACTTGTGACAGTTCCATTAAATAGTCCTAGAAAAGAGATAGTAATCACAGATGATCAGGTAAGCGAAAGTGAGTCCGTTATTTCATTAATGGATCTCCCTATTGTGGAACCTCACGCGGAAACTCCAAAGAGAGTTACGCCTATGAATTTGAGAGAAAGAAGACCTTTAGTTCCGGCTGGAACTACAGGCACATCAGTAGTCACCTCTGAAGAAATAGAAAGGTGGGCTCAGGAAAGAGATAATCAGAACCCAAAATCAAAGCTTTTAGATATCAGCAGATTAAAAGTGGAATTGGAAGAGATGATGACCGGATGTGTAGGTACAGAAAGATTAAACGTTTACAATGATGAGGAATTATTGTTTTTATGTAAGAGTATAACTAGGAGAGCAAGAATATTTCATGAGAGACTAACTGAAGTTGTTTCGGAGATTGGAATAGACATAGGGAAATCAAAATTGTTACAGAAACCCTATCAAGTGGATTTTACTGATAAAGATTTAGAAAGTGGAAATGCTTTGGGGAAAAAGCTGCAGATAAAAGAATTAATGAACATTTTGTGAAAGTGAGGAGATATTGATAAATGGAGAATTAGATGGATAAGAAAGAAAGAAGAAGTGCAAGCGAGAGAAGCATTAGCTGCATTTCCAGTAAGAGAATCAGGAAAAGTGGAAAAATTGTGCCCAATGAGAGAGGTTCCAGGAGGTGGATATGTTCATGTCCCTTGGAGTAGACAAGATATTTTATCATTTACAAATGATTTCCCAAAATTAAGAGAAAAACCAGTTGAGTGGTACAAACAGGTAGAGAGGTTTGTGAAGGTTTCAAAGGTGTTACTGAAAGACTTGGATGGTCTATTTGATATAGTGGTACCTGCTGATTTATGGACAGAATGAAGATTACAATTGATTGGCCTAATGAGTATCCGAGAGATGCAAAAACAGGAGCGCCTTCGGAAGAGGTGATGAAAAAGTATCACCAGGTGATTATGTATCTGAAAGGGAAAATCCCTCCTAAAGAAACAGATTGGGTAAAAATAGATAGAACAACTCAGGAACCAAATGAGTCTGTACATGCGTACTATGAACGGTTATTACAGGTGTTTAAACAGTATAGTGGTTTCGAGAATATTGGTGACAAAGACATTTTGTATATCGGTTTGTATATGGATTGAAACCAGAAATTAGTCAGATGATACAGCAGCACATGTTGTGTTGGCAAAGCAAGACAGTGGATGAGATTCTAAGGTACGCAAAATATTGCGGAGATGACATTGAGGCCAGGCGTAGGAAGCTAAAGGAGAAAATGATGTGGGCACAAGTAAAATTGGCAGAGCAGCAGGAAGAGAAAGCAAATGGCCAAAGTAATAGTCAAGTGAAAGAACAGAGTCAGAATAATCAAGGAGCGAATGGTAATAAATTTAAGGGGCGAATGGACAGAGAAGAAGTGAAAAAGAAGTTTCCTCGTCATGCGTGCGGAAAGCTTGGACATTGGAAGAACGAGTGTAAGAGTATTCAGAATAATAATAATAATAATAATAATAATAATAATAATGGGCCAAATCAAAATTTAATCCCACAGATGCAGAATGAAGTACTTATGAATCAGCAGCAACAGGTAGTTACTCCACAATATCAGGTGCCACCAGCTCCTATGCCAAATTTTGTGAACCATCAAAGTTTCAGTGCGAACACCGGATTTCAAGGAGAAAGTGGTAAGAATAACAGAACAATTGCACAATATTTTTTACAGAATGATGAACATTCAGATACCGCACAATGACGGTGCCTGAGGGGGGAGGAAGAGGAGTGCGTGCTTGGCGCATCCTTGCCGGTAGATCAGTCAGGTCCATTCGTTGATGGGAGAGTAGAAGGTAAAGACATTACTTTCCTATTGGATACTGGTGCTACCAGGTCTACTGTGAGAACAGCAGACATCCCAAACCTACCCCTCTCGGGAGAGACAATCCAAGTAGTAGGCGTATCCAACCAACAGATTAGAACCCCTATAACAACGCCAATGGAGGTGCACATTGGAAACTTCAAAGAAATGCATCGATTTGTAGTATGCGATTCCAGTCCCGTAAATCTGTTGGGGAGAGATCTTTTGTGCAAGATGAATTGCACGATTTATTGTACACCGGATGGTGTTGCTTTCCAAACCCCCCCGATGAGGATGTGGTCTATAAAATGATGCTGATCAAACAGGGAACAGAAGTAGATTAAATGTTTTCAATAATAACTGAGAATGAATTGCCAGAAGAATTAAGAATGACAGTTAATGCAGAGGTGTGGGATTTTACAGGAAAAGACATTGGGCTAATGAAGAATATAGACCCAGTTAAAGTGACAGTGAAGGAAGGTGCAGTGTATCAAAATACCAGACAGTACAAAATGAGTCCAGAAGTAAAGGCAGGAATTATTCCAGAAATTGAACGAATGGTTAAAAAAGGTATTTTAAAAGTAGTGATGGGTAGTACCTGTAATTTGCCAATAATGGGACTGAAAAAGCCTAGCGGAAAATACATAATAGTGCAAGACCTACGGAAAATAAATAAAATTGTAATTCCCTGTTGTCCAATTGTGTCAAATCCAGCAGTGATCCTTTATCAGATACCGTGGAATGCAGGATGGTTTACAGTAATTGATTTATGTCAAGCGTTTTTACATTCCTTTGCACCCAGACAGCCAGTATCTTTTTACGTTTAAGTTTGAAGATCGTATTTATGCATGGTGTTGTGTTCCTCAAGGGAACACAGAGTCCTTCAATTTTCAATCAAATTTTGAAAAAGTGGTTGGAATCGTTGATCATGCCTGGAAATTCTGTTCTGGTTCAGTACATTGATGACCTATTGGTGGCATCAAATACACGAGAAGATTGCGTCACAGATACAATTGCATTACTGAACCATTTGGCTGAAGGAGGACACAAAGTGTCTCCAGAAAAATTACAATTCGGTCAACAAGAAGATATTTAGGGCATAAAATAGAAAGAGGAATTAGAAAAGTGACACCAGAAAGAATAAAAATAATCAAAGAAATGCAATTGCCACAGACTCGGAGAGAAATGAGAATGTTTCTGGGAGTGGTTGGATATTGTAGGCAATGGATTAATGGTTTTTCAATGTTAGCAAAGTCATTAATACAGATGACCCGGAAACGAGCAAAAGATCCAATTGATTGGAATGATGACTGCCTAGAGGCATTTGTGAAATTAATTGTTTGTGTGAGGCTCCTGCTTTGGGCATGCCTCATTATTCAAAAGATTTTGCTTTGTTCTGTTGTGAAAGAGAAAATTGTGCACTTTCAGTTTTAACACAGAGACATGGATTGAGTCGACGTCCAGTGGCATATTTTTCAGCCACATTGGACCCAGTAACTTCAGCATTGCCTGGCTGCTTAAAAGCAGTAGCTGCTACTTGTATGAGTCTGGAGCAAAGTGAGTCGATAGTGATGGGACATCCAGTGAAAGTCTTTGTTCCACACTCAGTCGAAATTCTTTTGACAAGAACACAGCACCTCACCCCTAGTCGTTTGACAAAGTACGAAAGAGTGATTTTGGGAGCTGAGAATGTGACTGTAATAAGGTGTACGATTCTGAACCCAGCCACTCTATTGCCAGACCCCTGCAATGAAGAAGTGAAAGATGAAAGTGATCATGATTGCTTGGACGTGACTGAGTTATGCACGAAGCCCCGCCCAGATATAAGAGAAACACCTTTGAAAGAGGCTGATCATGAGTTATTTGTAGACGGCTCTTGCCTTAGGACACCAGAAGGAGGTCTAAGTGCTGCATATGCTGTTTGTAAAATTTCGGGGGTAATTGAAGCATCCTGTTTACCTGGGGTCAAGTCTGCACAAGTAGCTGAACTGATTGCCTTAACCATGGCATGTAAAAAGGGGAAAAATTGGAGAGTAACGTATAGTTTCTTACCTGTCGGTGTAGTTTTGCAGCTTGAAGACTTTCTGGATTCACTATGCTGTGCATTATTCCAGCATCTAGTGGTTGGGTCCGGAATTGTAGTATTTTTTCTTTTTTTTTTTCGTGGCCCAGATGGGCGTCGACATACCACCATTTGGTGTCCTTCGTGACATCGACGCGCTTCCTCTGGAAGCTCCCACCTTTGGTCGCCATCTTCGGATTCTTTTTTTCTTGTCTTGTGTTACTTTGTTTCTCCTGTAATCTTTTAAGTCTTTCCCAGTTTTACTCCCTTTCCTCCCGTCTCATCTTTCTGGCGGAGGAGAGTGGGTTCGCTAGTGAATCCAGAAAGTCTTCAAGCTGCAAAACTACACCGACAGGTAAGAAACTATACGTTTTGCAGCGTGAATCTTTCTGGATTCACTATGCTGTGCATAGACTTTGTAGCGGTTTGTCCTTATTGTGGTGGCTGGGTGGAATATGAGCTCTGGTTACTGAATATGTGCTGTAAGACCTTTTGTCCTACTTGCGCTTCCTTGTTCATTTGGATATCTACACAGTAGTGCTTAGTGAACGTGTGCACTGAAGACCATGTTGCAGCTTGGCAAATGTCTTGAATTGGTGTGTTAGCTAGAAACGCAATTGTAGCTCCTTTCTTCCTTGTTGAGTGAGCATGAGCTGCTCCTTGTAACAGTTGTCCTGCTTGTTTGTGGCAGAGTTGTATGGTTTGTGCAATCCACCGTGCAATGGTATTTTTGGTAACTGGTCGTCCCAAAAAACTGCTGGCAAAGGAAACAAAGAACTGCTTTGTCTTTCTGCACTCCTTTGTTCTTTCTATATAGTGCATTACTGCCTTCCTGGCGTCCAGTGTGTGTAGCGCCCTTTCTGTGCTTGTGGCTGGTTTTTGAAAAAAACTAGGTATTTGGATTGTCTGATTGATGTGAAACCGTGACACCACCTTTGGCATGAAGTGTGGGTCTGTTCTCATTACAATCCTATCATTGTGTATTTGCAGGTAGGGCTCTTGAAGTGTTAGCGCTTGCAATTCACTTACTCTTCGCAGTGATGTGATAGCCACTAAGAAGGCTGTCTTTAATGTGAGCATGTGCAGTGTAGCTTTGTGAATAGGCTCAGAAGGTGCCTTCATCAATTGCGTTAGCACCACGTTGAGGTTCCATGCGGGTGCCGGCATTCTGTTTGGAGGTGCGATTCTCTTTGCTCCTTCTAGAAATCTCTTTACTACTTGGGAGGTGAAGAAACTTTTCCCTGTTTCTCCTCTTGTGTAAGCCACTATCGCCGCTAAGTGCACCCTTGGGGATGTGTAGCTTAGTTTATTTTGTAGTAGATGCGTTAAGTATTTCAGTACTGTTGATTCCCTTGTGATTCTCCTTTGCAGTTTTTCCCTAATGCACCATTCGGAGAATCTTTTCCACTTTGCTACGTAGCACTTTCTTGTGGTAGGTCTTCTTGCCTCCCTGAGCACTGCCATTGTGCTTGCTGGTAGTTTGAGGTGTGCAAACTCTAGGTCTTCAGGAGCCATGCAGCTAGGCTGAGGCCCTCTGGCTCTGGATGCAGCACCCTTCCCTTCTGCATTGTTAACAGGTCCCTTCTTGGGAATCTGTGTGCTGGTGCTTGCGCCATCTCCACTATTTTTGAGAACCAGGACTGTCTGGCCCACTGAGCTGCTATTAGTATTAGCGACATGTTGCTGATTCTGCATTTGCTGAGTACCCTGTGTATCAGTGGTATCGGGTGGAAAAGCGTATGCAAAGGAGAATCACAAGGGAATCAACAGTACTGTACTTGCAGTGGCTGTACGAACTTGCCTTTACGAGCCAGTCGTCGAGGTAGGGATATACGGGTATTCCTTGCCTCCGTAGGTGCGCTGCTACTGCTGCTAGGCATTTTGTAAACACTCTTGGTGCTGATTTGAGCCTGAATGCCAGTACTGGGAACTGGTAGTGATTTTGGTTGATCACAAATCTTAGTAGACGTTTGTGCTTGTGGTTGATGGGAATGTGTAAGTACAGGTCCTTTAAATCTATTGTTGCCATGTAATCCCCTTGTTGTATCTGTCGTATTACCCCTTGTAGGGAAGTCATTTTGAATCTTTGTGTCCTTATCAATTTGTTCAAGAACCTTAGATCTAGGATAGGTCTTAGTGTTTCGTCCACCTTTGGCATGAGGAAATAAGTGGAGTAAACCCCCTTGTTCCTTTGGTTGTGCGGTACTACCACTATCGCCTGTTTGTTGAGCAGTTCCTGCGCTTCTAGTCTCAAGAGCGAAAGTTCCTTTGTTGAGTGTGCCTTGTTTCTTGGTTTCCTGTTTGGAGGCTGTTTTTCTAGCTCTATACAGTATCTGTGTTGTATGATGTTTAGTATCCATCTGTCTGTTGTGATCTTCCTCCACTCCTGGAGGAATTCTCTTATTCTGCCTCCTAATGGTGTAATGTGTTCGAGGTATTGTTTGTCGTGTAACGTCAGGTTTCTGTTTTTCTCTATGTCTTTCTGCCCCCGAAGTGTTGCTAGGGTGGGCATTCGTTTTATGGCGAAGTCACTTGGGGGCAGGCTGCTGCCCTCCTCTCCGTGTCTGCCCTCGGCCGTTTGAGCGCCCTCGAAAGGACTGTCCCCGGGGCTGGTACTGCCAATTCTGCTGCTGTCCCTGCTGCTGCTGGCCTTGGTTGTTCCCGTGATAGCTTTGCTGGAACGTTTGGTGCGATGTAGTAGGCACGTTGCCCCCTCTACCACCTGGCCTTCTTGCGGGTGTACCCCTTCTCATCCCCCTGAACTGCAGGTCTCCCATGGACCTTGCTGTCTCGTTGTCCTTTTTGAGCTGGGTTAACCTGCCGTCAACTGGTGTGCCAAACAGTTGCTCTCCGTTAAAAGGTGTGTTAAGAATGTTGTTCTGCACCTCTGGCTTGAAGCCTGAAATTCTAAGCCATGCGTGTCTTCTCTCGGTCACTCCAATCATCATTTGTCTGCTGGACGTGTCCACAGCATCCAAGGCCGATTTTAAACATGTATTGGCCATGTTTTTGCCCTCTTCTACCAGGTGAGCTGCCCTTTGTTGGTACTGGTCTGGTAGGTGTTTCAGGAGTTGCGCCACTTCCTCCCAGTGCTGGTATGCATGCCTGTTGATCAGGGCGTTGGAGTTTGCGATGCGCCATTGAATTGCCGCACTCCGCTCCACTTTTCTCCCTACGAGGTCCATCCTTCTACTCTCCTTGTCTGGAGGTGGTCCGGCATTTGTGGGTACATTGGCCCTTTTCCTAGCCGTTGCTGTAATTATGGAATCGGCTGGTACTGACCCTTGGATGTATGCAGGGTCCTTTGAGGAATGTTTATACTTTTTCTCTGTTTTAGGGATCACTGCTTTGCATACTGCAGGTTCTTTAAACGCATCCCTTCCCTGGTCCAGCACACTAGGGAGCATGGGCAGGAACTGGCTCCTAGTTTGTTGAGGCAGCAGAGTCTCCAGGAGGAAACATGCCTTGGGCTTCTCTTCCACCAGTTTCACCCCATAGGTCTGTGCAGCCTTTTGGACGACCATATTGTAGATCCCAATGTCGACTGGCGGTGAAGGCCTCGAAGGATATGTGTCCACTCCTTCTTCCGGCAATTGTGTCGAGGTCATGCCACTCCAACTCTTGTGCCTCCGAGGACGTCGAGTCCCGGTAGGTCTGCTGATCCTCGTTGTTTTCGCCCTCAAAATAGTACAGGGCTTCTTCCTCCTGCTCCTCGACCGGTTCAGGAGTTTTCGGTGGTTCGGTGTCCTTGTAGTCTCTTTCGTCTTTGAGCGCGGGCTTCGGCGGGATGGTGTATTGGCTCATCCTTTCGTCGAAGTCCTTTCTTTGCTGCAGGATGCTGGCCACTTCAGCCTCGAGCCTCCTCTTCTTCCTTTCCATCTCGGCGGCCTCTTCAGCGTCGAGAGTTTGCACGCTCCGCTTCGAGGTCGTCTTAGTAGTTGTTGGCCCTTCTTTTCTCGGCGCCGAGGTGTCCTTTTCGAGGGCATCCTTCGACGACCTGGATTTTTGGTGGGCTTTTGCCGTCTGGGAGTCCTTTTCGAAGGATCCGCTGGGCTGTTTGTCCTTGGGTGCCGTTGCCTTCGCCGGGTGTTTCGGCGGCAATGTTCCCTTCGAGGACTTTGCTTCACTCCTACGAGTGTCGCTCGAGGACTTGGCTTCACCCTTTCGAGTGTCGCTCAGGTGTTTCGGGGTCAACGACTCCCTTACCTCCTTCGGCGTCTTCTTTTGGACCTCGACGACTGTGCAGTCCTCCAGTCCATCGGCGATGTTGTCCTCCTCTACACTGGAGAGGCCAAAGTCTCGGAGCGATGGAGGTGGCCCCTGCCCCTGCATGGTGTGGTTCACCCTTCTCTGCCTCTCCCTTACTCTGAGGGTCTTGGGTGTGAACGCTGAGCACGCGTTGCAGTCCTCGCTGTTGTGGTCGAGAGGCAGGCAGAGGTTGCAGACTGGATGCTGGTCCTTCTGGGCGTATTTGTGGTGACAATTGGTGCAAAACTTAAAAGGTGTTTTGTCCATTGCGGCGCTCAGGGGGTCCCCTGCGACCGCATTCTCCGTTGAACGTCGAGGTCTTGGTTGAAAACCTTCTCCCTCGTCGTCCCGGTTACCTGACCTGTAGTCGGGTGTGCTGAAAACTTTGATTTTCGTCGATTTTCTTCTCTTCTGTCGATTTTTTCTCCCAAAAACTCTGGAACTCTTCGGAACGATCCAGACCCAACGGCGGAAAAAAGTATCTGAAGATGGCGACCAAAGGTGGGAGCTTCCGGAGGAAGCGCGTCGACGTCACAAAGGACACCAAATGGTGGTATGTCGATGCCCACCTGGGCCACACAAAAAACAAAAAAAAGGAGAAAAAATACTACAATTCCGGACCCAACCACTAGATTGCGGAATAATGCACAGCATAGTGAATCCAGATAGCTGCAAAACCATATTTACGGATAGCCAATATGGTTTCGGGATTGTGCATGACTTTGGCCAGCTTTGGATGCAAAGGGGATTTCTGACTTCCTCAGGATCTCCAAGCAGAAACAGCAAAAATATAAAAGATTTATTGGAAGCAATACAATTGCCAAAAGAGATAGCAGTTGTAAAATACGCTGCACATCAGTCAGGAAATGACTATGTGACAGCTGGCAATAATTATGCTGACCAAGTGGAAAAATACTGTGCTAAAAATGCAGTAGCCGTAAACAGAAAAATTGAAACGGTTGAAACCAGATGCCAACTTATGTACTTCTCAGTACCAGAAACATGGGATGAGATTAGACAATTGCAGGAAGAAGTTGAGGAAAAGGAAAAGCAAATCTGGATAAAGGCAGCCTGTACCAAAAGACCACATGAGGTATGGGTGTATTTAGATGGAAGACCAGTCATGCCAGATTGTTTGCTTTCAAAAATGGCTAGAGTATACCATGGAGCAACCACACATAGGGAGAGATTCAATGATTAGGCTATTCAGACAGAGTTGGTATAATCCAAAGTTCAGGGTAGTCGCAGAAAGCCTTTGCCAAAGATGCTTAGCCTGTCAACAGCAGAACCCAGGTAGAAAGACAGTGGTAAGCTGGGGAAAAATCGGAAAAGCAGAAGGACCCTTCACCAGATTACAGTTAGATTTCATTGAATTACCTCCATGCAATGGATTGAAATACATACTTGTCATAGTATGCCTTTTCTCAAGATGGGTGGAGGCCTACCCTACTAGAAGAAATGACAGTCTTACAGTTGCAAAATTGTTGTTGAGGGAGTTAGTGCCACGATTTGGTTTTCCGGTCACTTTGGAATCAGATAGAGGCCCTCATTTTAATAATGAAATAATTTGATTAATCTGTGCTGCGTTTACCATTGAACAAAAACTGCACTGTGCTTCTCGTCCAGAGGCTTCTGGAGTTGTTGAGCAAAAGAATGGCACAATCAAGTCAAGATTGGGAAAAGTGTGTGCATCCACAAAGCTGAAATGGCCAGATGCATTACCTCTTGTATTGATGGGTCTCAGAAGTAGTCCAGACAGAAAAACAGGAATGAGTCCACATGAGGTTCTCATGGGAAGAGCCATGAGACAGGCATTTATTCCTGGAAATAAACTAATGCGTATAACTGATGATCTGGTATTGGACTATTGCAAAGGATTGGCTGAAATGATGCGTTCTCTCTCTCTCACCAGGTTGGAGAAGACGCAGTTGAAAGAGCCAGACCAAGCGCATGATTTGAATCCTGGAGATTGGGTGTTGGTAAAGAAACACGCAAGAAAGTCGTGCCTAGCACCAAGGTGGGATAAACCGCGGCAAGTCATACTAGTCACTACCACAGCAGTGAAGTGTGCAGGTTTGCCCAATTGGATTCATGCCAGCCATAACAGAAGAGTTCCGAACCCATCAGATCAACAAGAGTCACCACTGACTGAGCAGGCTGAAGCGTCAGGAGTTGTAAACTGTGAAATTGAATAATCTAGAGTGATAGATTCCGAAAGAAAACCATAGGACGAACAGACAGAGATAAGTCAGGAAGAATGGATCCCAGTGATTGAAATAATTGATGATGTTGTTGAAACCAGAAGAAGAACAGAACTGAAAAGACAGGAAAGTAGTCAGGAAGAGACAGGGGAAGAAGAACACACTCAGGTAAAAACAGAAAGTGACACAAACAAACCTGAGGAGGGAAAAATAGAAGAACACGTTCAGGCGGAAGAAGAAAGGTTTGAACTAAGTCCTGAACAAGGTCAGATAGAATTAGAAGAACAAGCTCAGGAAGAAGTAGAACAAAATACAGTAGAACCTGAGCAGGAAGAAGCAAGAGAAGGTACAAGCACAGAAAACAGAGAAACAGAACAGATTGTGCCTAAGATAAATGAAATATAAAGAACTTTACAAGGAGATAGAGAAGGTGAAAACGCAGTACAAATCAGAGTCAGAAAGGGAGACAATTGGCCAACTGGAGTAAAGAAACTAAAATATCATTTGAGAAAATCTGAAAAGAAACCAGAGCAAGTGAACGAAATCACAAGTCAAACAAAACCTAAACAAACCTTAGCAAAAACAACTCGATTGAGAAATTTAAACAGGAGATACAAGGCTCCAGAGTGGACCTACGTCATTCTCGAAGAATTTGAGTCCTTGGATCTGTCTGATGAGACAGAAGAGGTTCATATTGCACAAATTGATGAAAGCAAATTGAAACCTCCTTAAGAACAAAAAGGAAGGCTAAGACTGTAAAAAGAAAAAGATGAGAAAAGGAATTCTCAGGAACAAAATGGCAGATGTTGAAGTTATCGGAAAACCAAAATGTGGATTAAAAGGAAAGTGTTTTAGATTTTGTTTTTGTAGTATTTTATTAGCAGCATTAGGATGATTATTCCTAACAGTAGGAGTACCTTTTATAATGAAGACAAGTGAGTAAAATAACACAGATACTAATGTTAAGGTGGATAGAATAAGAGAAACTAAAATAGAAATAGGGGTAGAAGATGAAGCAAACTATCATAATGAATCAGACTATAATACGTCCTCTAATGTGTTTATTAAGTTGTTGTTTCAATATGTTAGTACTATGGAGATTAATAACTGCTACGTGTGAATGAAGTTACCCTCAACAGTATCAGAAGGAATGACTTATCACCATATACCCTTAACCTATGGTGTGTCATGTAGTATCTTATCAAGTTTATTTTATGCTACAGGGAGACTGCAGTATTTTTATTCTAATTTAGATGTAGTATTTTCTGAATTACCCATTAGAAGGAATATGAATCCAGTAGTTAAAACGCACAGTTTTGGGTGAGTTCAATAGATTTAGTTCAAGCACGTAGAGACAATCTAACATGAATTTTAAGAAAAGAAAAAGATTTTTTGAATTTAGTAGAAGAAAGGAGACATGATTTAATGAGGAAGGCAACTACACAGAATACCCATGTACCTCCATGGGTTGGGAAGGAGGGAATCTATGCAGGTGGCAAGGCTCATGCTGCGATGTCCCTGGACTTTGCGAAAAGGGGAAAATTCTGCCTCCCTAGGTTAAAGACAGAATATAACAATAATTGCATTGGTTCCAGTGAATGTGAACATAACTTCCTAATATTAGGAGGATGGGGACTAAAAGGGGGACCTGATCCTGTGTTTCCAGGAGTGTATTATGTTTGTGGGAGCAATGCCTATTATAGGTTACCTGCAAGATGGTATGGAAGCTATTATTTTGGAATAATTTTTCCAAACATTTATCATGTAGATAAAATCAGTGGAACCAATAGGAATTCTAATGGACTAACACGTAGAAGAGCTAGTTTTTCTGAAATTGTAGGAGACATTTTTAGCACACTGATACCCTCAGTTGGAGTCATTTTAAATTCACAGAAAATTTGTAAGTTATCAACCATAGTTGATTGTCTTTCTACAGACACTGCAGGAGGATTTCTAATGATTAACACGGAAATGGTTGCAATTAGATCCATGGTTTTACAGAACCGTCTTGCTCTTGATATATTGTTAGCAAATGAAGGTGGAGTCTGTGGCATGTTGAGAGTTCAACATTGCTGCACTTATACTCCGGACAAGAGCAGAGAAATTAAAGGATACATTGAAAACATTAGGAAAATGCATAAAGATTTGACCCAACTGGAGGTTCACCGTGTGTGGGGAAGACTAACAATAAGTATAACATCAATAGGGAAATGGTTTGTTGATTTTGGAAGAAGTTTTATAGGTCAAATAATAATACCATTAGTTATAATAATAATGGTAGTAATGTTGGTAATAATTACATATAATGGTTGTGAAGAGGTACACTTCGCGAGAAAGGGACCGATATGAAAGAGAAAATATGATGAAATACGTTTGGAAGAACTGAAGGGCAGGATATATAAGAAGATGCGAGATTTAGAAGGAAACAAAATTGTTGATGGAAGTTGGGAGGACAATAGAGAAAACTGAGAAGTATTAAAGTTGGTATCTGGGATGGATGGGTAATTTTGTGATGGCTTAATATGCCATCAGAGAGGGGATTGATGAAGCAAGGACTCGAACATGAGACTTGCTCAGAAAACAATACTCTCGGGTTAACTCACTAGCGAATTACTAACTACGTGTTTTGTGATTAATAATATGCATTTCAGTTACATACGGGAGAAATTGAAGCTTGCCTACGTGTTTACTAACTGGAATAACATGAACGTAGGACTAAAATGCATTCTAACACGGTATCTTTACAGCGCATGAGTCTACTGCATCTACGTAATGTGACGTGCTGACGCTTGGAGGGAAATTCTGGCGCTTGCGCAAAGAACTAAAAATGGCTGCTTAAAAGCTCACATGCATGGCACCTGCTTGCTGAAATTAGAAAATATGTGTTATGCTAATGCAAATGCAGAAATAGAAATAATAAATGGTATGGGCTAGAGTAGAGGTTGGTGGTATACAGTGAAATCATTTATTTTTGAGAATAACATTCTCTCTTTTGACTTTATTATTAGTACGTATTTGGGCCTGTCAAAGTTGTCAGAGTCAAGCAGACTGACGTTGCGCGACGTATGCGCCCTGGTGTGGAAGTTCGGACAGATGACTTAGGACTTGTCACGCGTCCAAGGTCGGCGGAGATGTGCCCTGGGAACATGAGGGTGAAGAGTTCATAAGAAGGAACTGTATTCAGAAAGTTGATACATTTGTATTAATAAAGTTTAAAGATGTATGGGAAAGGAAGGGCGGAATAAAAGTTTGAGGGGAGGAGTTTGGGAAACAATGGTTTAAAGAAATAAATGAAGTATAAGTATGGTGTGATGATCATTCCCCCTCGCCTGTCCAATCAGAAGTTAGTATTTTGCTAAATTGAAACATTAATTGGTGGTACATGCTTATGGAAGGGTATAATGGAGGTAGTCTAGTTAGTTGAAGGGAGTTCTTTGAGAATCATTGATTACGGATTCGGGGTGTGCTGAGGCGATGAAATGCTGATGAAGAAATCGAATGCAGAACCATCTACTTAATTTGGGTGGGTTAGAAAGAAGATCGCGGAAGAACCACGAGGAGGAAGAGTGTCAGAGAGGGGTGCGACGTAGTCGTCAGTATCTAGAGAGGTGAAGTATCTTGTCCTGATTCCTGTCCTGAAGCCTTTGTCTCCTGATCTGTCCTGGGGACCCTTACCAGCCCTTTGGCCAGGGGGTTGGTCTTCACACCATACTTTGGAAATTATGAATTCATCGTCTTGATAAATGCTCTTCTCTCTCTATCCTCTTCTTTCTGAGCATAGTTGTGTGAAATCTGAATTACTGTTATTTCTAATGAATTTTGATTGAATTTGGCACTCTTGTGAATGAGGGTGTTTGTACTGAAACGCTTTGAGATGGTTCCCAAACAATTAATTTAGATAAAGATTTTAAAAATTACCGAGTCTGTGATTATTTTAATCAAGAAAGGTTTAATAAAATTATGTTAACTATCACCATCAACTAGTTCCACCTAAATTGCCCATTGACCAGAGGAAAGAACTATTTGATCAGTGAAAGGTTTAGTTAGAGAATAAATAACTAGATCGTGAGGTATGAAAATTATAAAACTATAAAGGTTTCCAGCGGTCTACTTGGTGATATAGTGCGAGAGAGTTATATGGGCCCAGGTGAGTATATGGTAGTGGAGTATCTGTTACTAGTACGCCGCTGGATCACATACACTGGGATTCAAACAAGTGATTATAAGTAAAATGAGGTTCTCATCAGTGGATGCCTTGGACAAACAAGCAACAGCCCCGCAAAACTTCAAAGCAATCAATATCCAAACTGATCGTAAGGGATAATTTAAGAAAACAGGTTAAATTACATTGTGAAAAAACAGGCTTAATCATACTGTTTTACAGTGTGAGGCATATGGGCAGTATTGTTTTAAATAAATTGATTTCTCAGTCTGTAGGCTCAAAGAGGCGGAAAAAATTGCAATCTATTGCATTTCTCAATTGTTGCTATAGACAACCCAAAAAAATCTAGCTGGGAACAGTCAGTGTAAGGCACTACACTGCTAATTCAACAATTCATAAAAAACTCACCCGCACACAATATGGTGACAATACCTAGTCATAGAGACAAGCACGAACATCTTGAAGTCTAAAGTCTGAACAGGTTCACAATCCATCATATTTGGAAAAACACATATTCAATCTCTAAATTGAGAATCTTTTCAGATTCTCCCACATTAAATCATTCAATGATACAAAGACTGGTTATGTCCAAGACAGAGCTTCACTACATAGGGAACAAGACCAATCCTATTCAAAACAATGAAATAAACAGGGGTTCATGAGTAGGTCTTCTATTAACCCCTTGCGTGCTGCGCACATTTTCGCGCTGTGCGGCGATTTAAATAGTGGGCGGGATTCGGACGGCCTCCGGCCGTCCTCCGCACACGCCCACCGTGACGTATGACGGCCGGGGGCCGTCCGAAGCATGCAAGGGGTTAACAAACTTGTATATGAAAAACACATCTTAAGCGTCCATGAAGCCAGGAATATTATTTGTTTGGGAAAATGGTTTCTGTATGAAAATAGTAACCGTCAATGTAGGAAAGTGCCCATTTTAACCTGGTCATTCCCACTTTTTGCCTGGTATTTGATGCAATTTTGACAGAAGTGCACTGGGTTCCTGCTATCCAGGTCCCCAGTGCCGGATCTAATTCCCTAAAGCTGTACAATTGTTCCCCAGTTGGCAATACTTTTAGCAACCCTGTAAGTCCCTAGTAAATGGTACCCCCTGGTCCCTAGGGCATGGGTACTAAACAGGGTCCCTAAGGGCTGCTGTTTGTATTGTGCCACACTACGGTACCCCTCACTACACTTATGCAAACTGCCATTGCAGGCTGCATGACATGATGCAGACCAAAGTGGAAAAACGACAAAACACACCTACTGTGTCCCAGGCCTGCAGACACTGCACGCAATATATGCAAGTCACCCCTACAGCAGGCCTTACAGCCCTAAGGCAGAGTGCATTATATTACATATGTGGACATATTTGCATGAGCAGATATGCCCCTGTGATGTTTAAGTCAATTTTTAGACATTGCAAGTGAGCAGGGAAGCCATCTTAAGTATATGTACTGGGCACTGGTGATTAAGAGTTCCCCAGCTACATGATGGCTACACTGAAACCAAAGATGTTTGGTATCAAACATCTCGTATTAATAAACCCACACTGATTCCAGTGCAGTGATGGTTATCAATACATGCACCCAAAGGGTACCTCAAAGGTATCCCCTGAAACATACTAGTCCACTAGTGTGCCTGCTGACACCCTAGGAGGTGAGAGCCCTGCTCTCAGAGATTAGGAACAATGCCTCCTTTAAACAGGATGGCTAGCAATCAGCATACCAAGGACGGAGGCTTCAAAACCCTGCCACCTTTAATAGCGGACCCCGGCATCCCCCAGACCTGGAAGATGCCAACCCCTGCCCTAAGGCCCATTTGGCACCAGGACAGGAGGTAAAATTAGTATGCGAGTAGGTGTGTAGCACACCCAGGTCAGACACACCCCTAACGTGAGCTGCCTGATGTGCCCCACTCTAGGAAAATTACGTCATCTGGGTGATGGCAGAATTTAGGAAACTGGGACAGGGTTATGCCCACTTCCTACGGGCAGTGGTCATATAGGGGGCGTAGTGACCCTACGGATAGATAGCCAATTGGCTACTACTCTTCACTCCCCGAATACCCCTACATTTAGTATTTAAGGGGCCCCATGAATCCAGAACTTTAGAATCCACTAACTAAAAAGAAGAAGAGGACACTGAAGAGCCAATCCCCGCAGGATCTGAGCACTGTTGTGGACTTTTGCTGCCAAACCATGCCTGCTGCACAGAGACTCGACAACTGCAAAGACCTGACTCGTCGTACAGCTGTGCATCCTCCACAAGCCCTGGAGGGTTGCCAGCACTTCAAGCAGCCAGCATCTCCCTTGGAGTAGAAGAGCTACTCCCCTGCCTCCTGCAGGCACCGACCACGACATTCGGTTTAAGGAAGCTGCTGTCCACCGGGTCCAACGGGCAGTAGCCGCCCAGGAGAAGGTCAACACACTCAAGGAGGTCAGATCCATCTTCTTGCCAAGCCTGAAGATGCCAGGACCTCCACAAGCCTTCCTGCACCAATATCCGGGGTACCGATCCCTTGCTGCGACCAAAGTTTGTTGAAAGTCCAGTTCGGACTCCAACGACATCACTGACGATCAGCCGACAAGGGACGTCAGCACCACAGAAGCCAGCACAGAGAGTGGCCCAGCTTCCTGTTTTTGTCCCTTTGCAGGTTCTGAGCGACAACAGTGAGCGCCTTAACGCACAAGAGCCAACCAGCTACAAACACTTTTCACCCGAGCCACACGGGGGACACCGACTGCTTCTCCATGCTCCCAGGACCCTCACGACCCGAGTGCCCATTTGGAGCTCCCGGACTTGTTCCCAAGTCCTCCTTTGCAGCCTATTTCCAAGTGCTCCCCCCCTTTCCTTTCTACTATATAGCGTGCAATGCCACCAACCCGTCCATCACTTCTACACCCGGACTTACCAGGGAAAATATGACCGATCTGCTGGTGGAATTTTGGTCCTTGTCCCCCTACTACCTCACGACCGAAAGGGTCCCACGAGAAACGTATTGCAAGTATATGTATGCAGCGACTGTTCTTTCTCCCATAGAAAAGCATTATGTGTAAAAAAGCACTGTTGAAGCACTCTCACCTTTGCACCAGCCGTGAGGGGAACGGCCAACGATAGCTCTCTCCTGCTCCCGCTGCCGTGAGGGGAACGGCCAACGACAGCTCTCTCCTGCTCCCGCTGCCATGAGGGGAACGGCCACCGCGAGGAGACTCCAACCCCCAGCAGCCCAAGCGGCGGCGCCAGCCGTGACGCCGCTTTTCACGCCTGGAGGCGCGTTAAAGGTCCAGCGGGCCTCCCGTAGTGCAGGAAGCACTCTCACCTTTGCACCAGCCGTGAGGGGAACGGCCAACGATAGCTCTCTCCTGCTCCCGCTGCCGTGAGGGGAACGGCCAACGACAGCTCTCTCCTGCTCCCGCTGCCGTGAGGGGAACGGCCACCGCGAGGAGACTCCAACCCCCAGCAGCCCAAGCGGCGGCGCCAGCCGTGACGCCGCTTTTCGCGCCTGGAGGCGCGTTAAAGGTCCAGCGGGCCTCCCGCAGCGCGGGACACGCGCGGGCCGCGCCCGGGCCAAGGGCGGGCCCGTCCGCGCCCGTCAGAGTTCGGAGGAGGCCGGGCTGGGCCACCCCCCTGAACACTACGCCTTTGGAATACAGTCTTTGAGGTACTGTTGATATCTAGGGGGTATGGCGAAGCGATTGCTGAAAAAGGGGAGGGGGTCTAACGGGGACTCTGAACGCCTTCTTAACACGGGCGGAATCATTACTGACTCATGAAATACAGCTCACCGAGAGGAGACATTCTTTGGACTCGGTGACCGCCTGTAAAAGATCCTCGCTAGGGGGCATTAGTGTTGCGATCTCGCCGGCAGGAGCCATGGCACCCGCTCCGCAATTACTAGTAAATGTGTGTAACATATCGGAGGGGGGGGGCGAGAGGAGCCTACTGTGTGTTGATGGGGGTATGTCAACACCTTCATCAAATAGGGGGCGCGAAGGTCTGGGTACCCGGATAGGAGTTCCTGACCCAGGGATGAGGGGTAGTGGGGATCTGCATTCTCACCCAGGCCTGGATCCCGCCCCGGTCTCGCTGATTGTGTCCGATGCTCAGAGTGTAGCAGACGGAAGTGATGACTAGGGCGGTATTAGAATCACTAGATCTAAAGGGGGCCAAAGGGCTGGGCTAACAGATATGCTAATAACTAGCCCAGAACCCTCGTCGAAACAGGGGTGGTGCACTACTAAAACAAAAATTTAAACAGAAGCCCAGGTCCAAGAAGTCACAATCTAAGTTAAGCACTCAGGATAATAGTAATGCTCCACAGGGACCTCCGGTATGTCAGGGAGTAGTTCCAACCCAATTGAATCGCCTGATATCAACTTTGGGGGACTGTGATAATGATCCCTGGAAAAGATTTGAGACCTTGTTTTCTGTCCTACTTGAGCCCATACTCAGTAAGTTAAATAGCCTAGAGGAGAAATTGTTAGGGCTGGAGAAAGTGTGTAGTAGTCATATTAAACCAACTCAGGAAAGAGGGCGGTGCACGTATGGCCAAGAGATCCCAATACAGATATCTCGGCCAGCACAAGCGGAACATCAACGAGGTATGCAGGCAGATGGGGGAGGGGATAATTCGGTGCCAGGGACCAACATGCCGACAGAGGCACGTGTTGTGCTCTCAGGAGAGTCTGTAAATGAACATTATGCTCAAGGCGGGGGGAGTCAGACAACTAACAGTCATGGTAACACAGTAGTTTCTAATATGCGGGATGGAAGTGGCAGGGACATGACTGGGAAGGGTAGTAGGGTACTCAAGGGCGGTGTGGATGGGGAAGTAGCCTGCCCGAGGGATATTAGTGATAAAAGATTGTCAAGCCAACAAACATCGAGTAGAGTTGCTCTGCATCAGAGAGATGACCTGCCAATAATAAATCTTCCACCAGACTGTTGTCCATACGTGGTTGTCCTTGTAGGTGTACCCGCCCAAACAATCACGTATGAGGAATCTACCTTACAATTAATTAATAAGGTAGCACATTGGCTATCCAAATTTGTGAAATTCAATACACGTGATCTTCGGCATATTTTAATGGCAAGAAGGGTGACCTGGATAGGCAGCACAAGGAAATCCTTTTCTGGAGACTGTGTGATTGTCACCTTTAGATATCCATGGTTGGCACAGTCAATCCTTTCCCAGGCAGAAAATTTATTTGATTTGGAGACTGGTATAAAACCCTTGACTTTGGGCTTTTTTTATAGACCAGGCACAAGAGGTAGGGTCAATCAGGTTGGGGAGAACCAGGATCAATATAACACCAGGGGGGGTAGGGGCAGACCTGTTCATCTAAGTAATGTTTTTGCCCCCCTGGGTGATCTGAATGAAAATGATTGACTGCCTGAATGTAGGACTGGGGGTGGGGGGACCTTGAGTTCGTTGGGGCCTGTGGTCGTCCAGAAAGGGAAGTTTGTGCGGGCCAGTGAGTTGGTGGCAGTCCCATTATTGGAGCGTAGGGAATCAACCACCAGTGAGGAGAGTAGGGAGATTGGAGAGGGCAGTCTAGCTGACTCTGGGGTAATTAGTGGGGTGCATTACATCGATAGGAGCAAGAATGAAGGCTCTTTAAAAATTATATCCTGGAATATAGCTGGCTTAGCAAGCAAATTAGAGGATGTGCATTGGCTCGCCTTGGTAAGGGACTTTAATCTGTCTCCAAGAAACTTGGGCGACGGAGAATACGTGTTTTATAGAGGGATATAAAACCTTCTTCTGCCCAGCAATCAAACCCCGAGCCGGAAGAGCAAAGGGGGGTTTGATTGTGTTTGTGGATCTGAACACTCAGGGAAGGTGGAAGGATCTGGCTTGTGATTCACACAATGTCCAAGGGGTTAGACTCATAGCTAAGGGATGTAGGGTAACCATTTTGAATTTTTATAATGCCATACAATGTACACCACAGGGCTCAAATAGTATATATGAATTAGATGGGTGGCTGGATCGTCTCACTAGGAGTGGGCATGGTGCAATGCACATGATAGTAGCAGGCGATTTTAATTGTCATCTATGCCCGGACTTAAGGGTGGCTCATGGTGTTTGGTCTTCTTGTGCATTAAGTGAGGGTATGCATATGGAACACACCCGGATGGGTAGGGAGCTGACGTGTCTTTTACACACACATGGGTTATCACACACGCTGGATATGGCCGACATCGCGGAAGGCTCCCTGTTGGCCCCCACTTTTAAGGGAAGAGGGTGCCATTCAGTTATCGATTATATCCTGATTTCACAGGCAATGAAAAGATCCGTTAGGAAATTTAATATTTTACACCGTGCATTTAGCGATCACAACCCACTAATTTTAGTAGTTGATGTATATAGTCAGAGTGTGGTCAGACAGACAGAGGATCAATTATTATCCACGATCGATCAAGGCAGGCGATTAAGATGGGCCCAGATAGATGAAGCAGGGTTCAATGCGGCTTTATTTGGTCAAGGAGCTAAAGATATTATGAATTGCTTGGACTTAGAGGTTGAAGGGGCCGATTTGATTGAGGCTTTTACAAATATTGCTGTCCTTGTTACTAAGTTGTTGAAAACACAGTCACGTGGGCATAGGGGGACTCCCCAAGATGGTTTAACCACCAATGTTCGCTACCCTTAGGAACTTGAAGGATGCTCTTAAGCAGTCTCCTAGGGATAGAGAGAGGGTGATGGCGTGTCGCGAAAGTTATAAGTTAGCGTTAAAACAACGTAGAGGTCAACTGCAGCGGACAGCGTGGGAGGAACTCCTTGAAGCAGCGGAGCAGAAATATTCAGAACGGTTTTGGAGGGTTATAAATAGTCCCTGCTTCTCGGACCCAAATAAACCAGGGCTAAGTGGTAATGTACTCCCTGAACAATGGCAGGAGTATTTTCAGGGTCTATATAACCACTCGTCTGGCCAGGTAGAGGCGCAGTTGTCAACTATACCCACAAGGGCTACCTCTGTTATTTTCTCATTGGAGGAAGTCACTATCGGTATTGAAGAGTTGATGCGAAATAAGGCCCCAGGCCCAGACGGGATTCCGCCCCGACCTCTTCAGATCGAATCCACAGGTCTGGGCACCTTTATTAACAAGGGTCCTAAATGCAGCGATAAGTGTCTCAATGCCTATATCTTGGTCCTCGGCAATTATAGTACCGATTTTTAAGAAGGGTAACAGGGATAGTCCGCACTGTTATCGACCAATATCTTTGATAGATGTCTCAGCCAAGGTCCTGGGGCGGGTAATTTTAAATAGACTAATGGAGTGGGCCGAGTCTGTTAACATAATTACTGATGTTCAATACGGATTCCGCCCAGGGAAATCAACTGTGGACCAGTGTCTTAATCTTTATCTCATTTTTGCTAAATATACGCTGGTAAAAGGGGGGGCTTTTTATTTGGCTTTTATGGATCTATCGGCGGCTTTCGACCGTGTGAACCGAAACAAGCTGTGGCTAGTAATGGCTAACCAGGGGGTGGATCCAGAACTAATAAACATACTTCAATCATTGCATAATCATACCACGGCTGCAGTAAGGTACACTCAGGAGGGAAAAGTCACGGATCGGTTTAGATGTTCAAGCGGTGTCAGGCAGGGATGCATTCTGGCTCCTTTTTTATTTACTTTATACATCAATGGCCTGGATGCTGCACTGCGGGATATTAGGGCAGACTTACCACGAATAGGGGAAAGAACTGTGCCGGTTCTATTATACGCAGATGATGCAGTGCTATTGGCCCGAACCCCTCACAGCCTACAACTTTTAATTAATGGTTTTGTAGAGTTCATGGAAAAACTCGAGATGGCCCCCAATCTCACCAAATCATATGTAATGGAGCTGGGGAGAAAGCCAGCCAAATCATATAAATACACCATAGGTTCGCATGTTTTAGGCAAAGTTCCAGTTTTTGCATACCTAGGCATATTATTTGATGGGAAGCTTAATTTTAAACATTTACTAGAAGAGAAATCTCTGTCTTTAATCAGATCCACAGGTTCAATTGCGAATTTTGCAAGCAGACTTGGGTTGTGGACCCCGGATGTGATTTTGAAACTGTACAACTCAATCTGCTGTGCCAAGGTGCTGTATGGTAGTGAGGTCTGGGGCTTTGTGAAAACCAACAGCCTACAAACGGAAGAAAACAAATATATGAGGCGTATGTTAAGGGTTCCCCATAGCACCCCAGCATTTATTGCCCACGAAGAACTGGGAGCTAGTTATATTTTAGATTCAGTGGCTGTTAGACCTATAATTCACTGGTTAAAGGTCTGGTTAAATGAAGAGATAGGCCTGACAAGGCTTGTTGTTCAGGATTGCTTGTCTCTGGCCAACGTAATGAAGATCCCATGGTTAAAATATGTGCGGGACTGCCTACAAAAAATGGGACGGCAGGCACTGTTCGATGAGCCAGATAATATAAGACAGAAGGACAAGGCAGTTGTTAAAGAGTTGTTTCTTCAGTTTAGTATGGCGCAACGTGAGGGCAATGAGTTGGTTAAACCCACAGTAAGAGAATACGTTCTAATTAAACTTCCTTGAAAATAGAACCATACTTAACCATTATGACAAATGCCCATGATAGATTTTTAATCACACGTTTTAGATTTAATTTTATTCACCATATTTTAGCGGTTCCAGCAGGCTTTAGAGTAAAGCTAGGTGAAAGAGGGCCCTGCGGCTGCGACAATGTGTCTCCGCAGGATACCCTCCATTTCCTTTTTAATTGTTCATTTTATGCCCTTCCTAGAAAAAGGTTCTTGAAGTCTTTATTGCAGACCACCGGGATTAGACAGGCACGGGTGGCTCTGCTCTTTTTAAAACTTTCTGCCGATGTTTTAACCTTGTCTTGTGTGGTAAATTTTTTACGAATGGCCCTTAAATCAAGATCCACGAGAGTGGTTAATGATATTGAGAAATGACTTGTTAGTATTTTTTAGATATTATGAAATATTGGGTTGTGAATCTTTTGGATGTATTTAAATGTAAATGCTTATATGATTTGTGTTCCAAATCGAATAAAGTAAATATTGATTCATTGATTGATTGATTAACATAGCTAAAATTGTAGAAAGTCTATTCCGAAAAAGAACTTACCTATTTACGAAGTTTTTGGTTTCAAAATTTATATACAAAACTGTTATTTTTCTAAGTTGTTGTGGATCTCCTTTTTGAGTGTGTGCATCATTTTTTTACTCTGTGTGCACCAAATGTCTAACATTCCTCTCTGATAAACCTAAGGCTGCTCAACCATACTACCCCAGATAGAGCACCTTGCTAGAGCAATCCCCTGTCCACTTATAACGGATATCTGGCCTCTTAACACAGCATACCTCTTTTTGGCATACTATATAAAGCACCAGCTTGCTACAATCAACAATTTTAATTGGAATGCCATTTCATCAGAGTTCTAAATACCATACAAGGGTTTGCCTTAGGAAATTATCTTGGTTAGAGAGATGTGGGTTTTATTGTGTAGGAAACTGGGTTAGCAGTAGATGGGGTTGGGAGACCTCATCAAGTAATAATGGCACAATTGACTACAAGGTCCAATTTAGGTCTCAATAAATTAAACCTCAGCTCAACCCTTGGTAACTTGGCACAGAACAGTAAGGCCTAACTTACAATAAAAATATGTGTAAAGCTTTTAATACCTAACCAGTTAAAAAGTAAGAAACACAACACTATGCAATTCCCACTCCAATTTATAACAAGCATTTGCAATGCAATAGGTCTCGCATTTACACGAGTTCGAGCTATTGACATTGTAAATGACAATGCCTTTCATTTATGTTTTGGTTTTTAAAACATAAATAAAAGGCATTGTCATTTACAATGCCAGTAGCTTAAACTCGCATAAATGGGAGACCTATTGCATTGCAAATGCTTGTTATAGCTTTGGGGGCCTGGAATTGTCACACGTTCAACAGAGTGATGATTAGTAGTGTATTGGTGCTGTCATTGTCCCAGCAAGAAACTCTTAGATCTTAAAACTGCTGCATAGCACCAGAAATGGATGGGCACTGTGGTATTCGGCTGTACCAAACAGGGTTTGATTAATTGCTTAATTGTTTACAATATTTTTTTTACATAGCAGCAGTTGAGTACAGCTGTGAGCTTGAGGTAGAAGAAGCTCTTGACCACTTGAGCATGTGTGCTGTCTAATAGGCTCGACCTCAAACACACATTCACAAATTAAGCATTGGTAAAGGCAAAAGATCCACAGCCAACACCAGACCTATTGGCTTTGTCAGTGCTTGCTTTACAGCATTGACATGAGGTTACACAGCTGCCCGTAGGGTATGAGCTTAAGTCTGCGTAGGTATGCAGTGCACCCGGTTCCTACTTGTTTTTTTGGGAGCTGGCCACACTTAGGCTTAGCTGACCCATTACAGTGTGCAGAACACCTTTATGAAACAGGGACCTGAGCACTGATAATCAAAGGAAACAAACCATCACAGCACAGATCTGTGCATCTCTTCAAGTCTGTTTTGTAAATTAGCACTCACAGAAATATTACGTCACAGCTGTCACAGAATCAAAGAAGTAGTAGTGGGACGCCCAGTGGGTTTGTCGTGTGATGTCTTAGCGCCAAGAGATCATTCGCATGGGGAAGACATGCTAAAACTTTACCAGAGTCGCAGCTCTAGAAAATGCAGCTTTCTGCCATAAAGCATTCATAGTGCAAGGCTAACAGGTAAGTCAGAACAGACGGGGTCTGTGTGAGTGAGACATTCAAGACAGAAAAGGGGAGAAACAAAAAGATGAATACATTGTGATGTTATTCTTACTTATAAAGCGCGCAAATAGTATATAGTTGTCTCTTGGCGTTGTGCCCAATTAAATGGTGATAACACTGGCTGCGGCAATCCAAAATAAATGGTTATTGCACCTGCCCCCAGTGCTTGAAGTGGAAAAATAGAAGTGCAGGTTCTGTGTAACAGAGTGCCTGCTTGGTTCTGAGAAGTGCTGGTACTCTCCAAATAAAAGTATTACGTGTTTCTTGAAGTGCAGGTACTCCCCCTCTCAAAATAAAAAAGTGCTGGTACTGCGTACCGGACAGCACCGGCCCATTTAAAGCACTGCCTGCACCCACCTATAAAAGCACTGGAAATAGGAATGAAAAGACAAGCTAGACAGACATGCCGACAGACATATACATGGGTAGCCTGTCGTGCGAAATGGAGGAGACAGACAGAGAGAGAACATGCATACATATGTGTTCGGCATGGCCAGAGGTTTCCTTTCCAAAACACATTTACTTTGCACTGTAAGGGTAAACAGACCTTAGCGCGCCCCCACTTCCTCACAGAGGAGAAGCGTGCATTAATCTAACTGAAGGGATTTGTTTATTTTAAGATAATGGGGCTGTTGACACGGCATGGGAGCGCAGCAAATGGACGTGTTATCCAGCCTAGTGTGAACATATAATAAAATTACACCACCCAGTCCGACAACCGTGAGTGCATAAAAAAGTGAGAAAACTTCCAGGAAATATTAATATAGAACATTAAAAAGCTTTCTACTCTTTCATCGTGTGGTTCTGAAAATGTATCAGTAATTAAAAGCATGCAGGAAGTAGTTATAAGTCTAGAAGTAGTGTTAAACCGATTTAAAGCAATGTTTTCAGTAGAACTTGCTGGCGCTGTTGTCTAATCTAATAAAACTCATTTTTTCAACCCCTGACAGATGATAGTCGGAGTGGGCCTGTCCGAAATTCGGATCAGTGACCTGTCGGTTGAGGTACGAATTTCTGTACCAAAAGCACAAACCCACCGAGCTACCTTAAGTATAACAGCTATCCTTTTGATGTAAAATCGCCGGCGTCTTGCGTAAAAACATACAACTGTACGAAAAGTAATGAAACGCTATGTGGATCCCTCGGTGCACTAACTGGGTGACTGTATACCTTTCTCTAATATCGAGATCAATATGTGTTTGTCCAAAACAAAACTGTTTAAAAAAAGACTAGTTAATCAGAATTAATATCAAAAGTACATTGCTAGAAATTAAGATGTAACACTGGATAAATTTACGTTGACTGGTAATCACATCATTAATAATTTTACCATGTACTGGTATATTTTTGTTGCACAAACCCAGTAAGGGGAGGAGCACCGTGCGCTGCAAATATAGGGAAGCCTGTGAGATTATTCAAAATAGTGCAAATGAGACAGGGCTCTGTGTGTATGCATCACACGTATTTTCAATTTACATCTGCTCCTTAAAATGCGTCCTTGTACAATGCAACTAGCTCTCATGTAAAGCGCTCTAATACAGTCGGGTCGAGTTTGCGCTATATAAATCTGCAAAAAAACAAGAGCATTTCCATGTTGCGCATTGACGTGAAGCAGACCCTCCCTGTTTACTCTTGGCACGGCTCTTGCATTGCAAAAGTGAACACGGGGATCCAAGGGGCGAGCTGCAGCTTGGATAAAGCGCCTCCACCCCCTCCCCCCAATCTTTGGTGTTCAGGGGAAGCCTGGTGCCTTCTGTGTAAGGGAAGCGACAGTCTCTCTATGTAGCGCCTCCACCCCCGTGTTCATGGAAGTCCATGCACTGTACCCAAGTGGTGTTCCTTATGTTACTTTCTATCGTCATAGGGCAGAGAAGGGCAAACGGGGAGAGATAAGGCAGATAACCGTCAATTGAGAGGAGAGAAGGAAGAAGAGAGAGAAAGGAACAATCAAGAACACAATGTGACACATAGAATGGTAAAGAAGGAGAGAATCAGAAAGCAGCAGCAGCAAGAGTTCGAAATACGCACAGAGATAAGATAGTGAAACAAACAGAGACAGACTGACAGGCATTGTAAGGCAGATAACGGGCTGCCAATTATACTGATAAAAACATCCAGACACTGATACATGCTGAAGGGTGTAGACACAAGGGCAGAAGAGCAAGATATGCAGCAGACAAACAGCAGACACATGAAACAAGCGCGCGCTCGCGCTGCAAGTTAAAAAAAAAAAAAAAAAAAAGGCAACGTCTGGCGAGTGGTGTGCGCGCACCATGACGAGAGAGGAAAGCCAGATGGTGCCTCCGCTCGTCATTGTGCGCGTAACCGCCCGCTCTATGCCAGCCAAAAAGCTGTGGTCGGGCTTTTTAAAGCCCACTCACTAAATGCTCTGGCTCAGGCGAGACCTAAAAATAGTATACATTGTAATTTTGAAAATGACACAAAAACCATTAAAATCTACAGTAGGGATGTTTGTGGTTGAAAAAGCCCACAGGGTACCCACTAGAAAACCTATCCCGGGAGTACCTCCAAGACCCATAGTGGCCAGGATCCTTAACTTTAGAGACTGAGACGTGCTATTGCAGGCAGCCATGAAAAGAGCACCCATCTAGTGGACAATATGAGGGTCTCCCTTTTCCCCAATTATACAATTGCAGTGCTGCGTAAATGGACTTCCCTTCAGGAGGTTAAAAAGCAACTACGAGCTGAGGGCCTCACTTATGCGCTTCTCTTCCCGGCCAAACTTAAACTGCTGCATGACCAAATGGCTCATTTCTTTAAGACCCCTGACCTGGCCTTGGAGTGCCTTGAACACCACCTTCCTGAATCCTAGAGGCAGGAGCAGACCGTGCTGGCACCTCTTTCCCCACCCCCAGCGATCTGGATCCAGGCGGGAGTACCATTCGGGGTCCAAGACTCCAGGATAGACACACGGAGTCACTACATGTTCTTGAGCGGCACTCTAGATTGAGAGGCAATAGTGCTTGGGTGTATCTATGCGCCTAACAGATCAGGACGCCATTAACACACACTTGTCATCAGTTTTATTAGACTGGGCTGCATATCCATGGGTAATGGGAGTAGATTTTAATGCTGTACTAGATGTCACACTGGATAGATCACACCCACCTCTGCCGGGCGCCACGCCCAGCCTGAATGTTGAAACAATGGGTGAACGGCTGGAGGTTGTTCAGTGTATGGCGTTGCCGCAACGAGGGCATGAGGGAGTATTCTTTTTATTTGCATCCACATGCACTACACTCACGACTGGACCGATTCTTATGTACGACATCTCCTAGTGTTACACATGCCACTTACTTAGGTAAGACTATATCGAATCATAATCGCCTAGAGATCACGCTGTCATGGGGCCGTGCACCAGCTCCGATCACCACGTGGAGGCTCCAACCCTACCTTTTAGAAGAATTAGTGTTAGGGGAAACCCTGGCGTCCGCCCTCGACACATACTTCATTTACAACGCGGGCACTGCTTCCTCAGCAATTGTGGAGTGGGAGGCATTTAAGATGGTGATCCGGGGCACAGCCATCAACACAATGGTGGAGGCTAAGAAGGTAATCCTCGGAGAACTTATAAGTGTAGAGGACTCCCTGGGCCCTCTTGAGAGAGCAGAGGCTCATAACGCAGCTATGGCCCCCCAGGTGCCAGAAGCCAGGGTTACGTATATGGAATTACTTGAGGCGGATAAATAAGGTACACTATTGGCACACCGGATACGTCCGGACCTCTGTCCCCATGCCGATCCTAGGGATCAATACTTCATCCTTGGGCACAGAGGTAACTCAACTTGGAATCAACATAGTATTCCGAGACTACTACATAGAGATATACCCACCCAACCTCCTCCCAACCCGCAACCTCCTCCCAACCCAGCAGAGATGCCAGGGTTCCTCTGATGGGCACAACTCCATAGGGTGCAGGTGACTAACAGGGAGTATCTCTCCTTTCCTATCACAGCAAACAAAATCAGGGGTGGCCCTAAAAGAGCGGTCACGTAAAAAAACGCCGGGTCCAATGGACTCCTGGTATAGTTCTATTCTATGTACACCCACATCTAGAAAAACTCTGTAACATCCCTTGACATGGGCATTCTACTCTCTTCTACTAGAGAAGCGCTAGTGACATCCTTGCTGAAACCAGAGAAGCTCCTGAAAGAACAATCCTTGTATCGATCTCTGTCGATACTAAACAGAGAATATAAAATACTTAGCAAGATCCTGGGTCACCGATTGCTTCTGTTGCTCCCATAACTGATACATATGGATCAGTGTGGGTTTGTTCCTCGCCAAAACACATCCGGAGATAAATTAAGATAATGGATGCAAGACGGATACCTCTCCTTGGATGTTCGGCAATCTTTCGATTTCCTGAGCTGGGATTTTAGCTAGCAGTCCTGGAACAGTTTGGGATACCACCGGCCTACATTAAATGTGTCAAACTGCCTTGTGCTGCTCCCACAGCTAGAGCTAGAACAGGCCCATACATATCGGATACATACCCAGTATGGTGAGGAAGGGTTGTCCCCTTTTCCTTTTATATTGAACCCATAGCTCAAAGGATTCGACAAGAGACAGGTCACCGGGGGAATCCCCATAGGCAATGCAGTACATACTATAATCGCTCTATGCTGATGATATGATCTTGTACTTCAAAGATAATCGGGAGGGACAGGTGGAAATGGCCCAATTGCTGTCCACATTTGGAAATTTCTCTGGACTCCGCGTAAATCGTGTGCTTACTCTTGTGCCAGCACGTACATGGAGCCCACACTCCAGGTCGGTGACTCACTGATACCAGTGGCCCCTTGCACTTTTCGGCATCTTGGAGTTCAAATTCACGAGACGGCCCAGATTTATTGGAAGGTAATTTCACACGTACGATCACAGCACTAAAATCACAGGTGGCCTTCTTGGTTACATTACCTCTTTCTGTGGCCGGACGTCTAACCCTGGCAAAGATGGTGATATTGCCATGCTTGTTGTATCACTTTGTATAACCCATAGTAGTGCCGGCCTGGGTGTTTAAACTATTGAATGGGGGCAGGGGTGCTGCAGAGTCAGTCTACTGAAATTACCACTGCCGACAGAAAGGTGGAATGAGGGCTCCAGACTTCAAAGCCTATTGTATAGCCGGGCAACTACAGTGGTTGGCATACTGGCTAGCGGTCATAATCTGTCAGAAATAGACCTTACTGAGACTCAACTTGAGCGTGGCCAGTTACATAGATTGCTATGCCCCAATGCCCCGTCACTGCCCACACATATGTTACTATTATGTATAGCTATGACACACTGGAGACTAGCGACGAAATACACTGCTGTCCAGGCACCTTATGCACCCAATATTCCCCTGCGCGGCCTCCCTACCGCTTCGCGAACCTTGACTAGATGTAGGCCGGACCCCTGGGAGCAGGGTGAAATGTAATGAAATAAAGGTTTTGTAAAGCGTGTGTATGCAGAGGCGTCTTAGCGTTGGAGCGGTCATATCCTGGTCAGAGGGGGTGGGCTGCGGTTAGGAATTGGGCGTGAACAACCAACTTTTCAGCGCCTTTCTGAACAATTGTCTGTTAGTTTGGCATCTCAAGGTAAAAGGCAGAGTATTCCAAAGTTTAGGGGCCAGATGGAAGAAGCTTCTTCCACCCCATTTTACGGTCTTCACCCTTGGGATGACAAACAAAGAGGCAGTCGATGATCTGAGGCTGCATTGTGGAATGTACCATCTAATTCGATTGTTGAAATATGCAGGTCCTGTCCCGTAAAGGGTCTTGTGGACAATGCACAAGGACTTATATGGTACCCTCGCCTGGACCAGCAACCAGTGCAGCTCTCAGATCCCTTTGGACACTGAGCTAAATTTGGGTATTTTAAGTAACAG